>JASJUZ010000322.1:0-586203 GCA_037159825.1 Tupiocoris notatus | reverse complement strand
GGCCGCCTATTGATCACAGGAGGCGGATGGTGTCCACAAACAATATTAAGGGCGACTGTGACAAGAACTCGTCCCTTGTAGCTGAACAGAAGACTCCATCAGCGGCTGAAACGTCTCAAAGACGCGAATGTCTATATTTTGCAGGAGTTGTAGTAGAAATTAAGAAGGCAAATAAAGCTAACAAAATTATGAGAATAATTCCGGAATAATAAATAGAAGAAAAAAATCTTCCAGTTTTTAAGAAGGGGAGAAAAATAATTTAAATCTAATTAACCTATAGATGTAAAAGAGGAAGTCAATGTCGGTCGTTTGTCTCTGAATGTTTCCACGGGAAAAAGTTACAAAATTAAAGATGCTATATTTTTTTTAAAAAATCAGAACCTAACAATTTATAAAGATGGACTCAGAGGATAAAATCAGTATTTAAACCGTAGCATCATTCCAAAATAGAAGAGATCTATAATAATAAAAAGAAATAATATAGAAATTAAAATTAAAATGATAAATATAATGGAAAAAAAAGAAATAATAGAAACTATACCTAATAGAAAGGGATCAGGCACGATCAGAGGGAAACTAGCGGTAATTTTTTCAACTACAACCCCAAAAATGATGAAAACTACCAATCATTAACCGAATTTTATCCTCGCTTTCATTTATGAAATTTGATGGTCCCACAGCATACATAAATATCGACTTTTACTTAACTTCACCATCGCCCTACCAATGAACTTTCCCTCTATTGTTCCACACTGTTCTATAAATAACGCCATTGTGCCTTGCATATGGGGCAATACAGTTAAAACTTCTGTTTCCTCTCCTACGCTATACGACAGGTTCGAACAGGATGTTTTGAAACTGAGACGAGACTAACCGTTCGGACACTAGAGCATTATGGAGGGAAATGGGCTTGGGGGTGAATTATGGGATGGTGTGATGAGAAATGGTGCTATCGCAGAAGCGAGTCTCCAACAAAAGAGGTGGGTTGTTTCTCTAGCGCCGCGTGGGAGGACTTTCCCGTCAGAAATGTTATTAGGTCATAGATGGATACAAAGCGTTCACTGACAACTACTTTCATCGAACGGAAATAAAAATGATGGGAATTTTAAAATCGGCAATCTCCGTGGCGAAGTCGATTCCTAAACTGTGGTCTCTGGACAACTACCGTTTGAATATTTGAATTATTTATGGGGACGCAAAACAAATAATATTATTCAGCCCAACCGTCCTTTGAGCCGCGATCGCACTAAAGCCTTCTGCCAAATTTTTAACGAGTAATTTGATGCTTTTTCTACAATATTACAGCAACATTTTCTGTCTTCAGCAGGAGCAAACTTTTTTTCGTTAAATTTCGGTTTCCGGCAGAATGTGGGTAAAGACCGAAGAAAGCTGAGAGCAGTGAAATTTTCGCTACTAGCAACTTACAACCCTCTACACTCGCCCTGGACACGCCTAACTGCTACGGTGACCAAAACAATCCCTGCAAAATGTAGTACATATAAAATTGTTATGTTGCGCTGCCCACATTCGTCCTCCTTTGAGGATACTACTTCCCTGCCCTTGCGGTTTGAGCTATAAATGAACACAATCACGAAAATAACTTTGCCTATCAAAAAATACAGTAGACTAGAAATTTCGGACAAAAATCCCAGAGCGAATCTTCACTAAACAAGTCGTATAGCAGAACTGTCTTTGATCGAGGGCTATACGTGCTGCCTTTCTTTTTTCGGCTAGGTGGTGCACATTTCTGCTACCAGGGGATTAAAGAGCAGTCAGTCACATCTAGTGTCATTTGAGAGAAATTAGAATTATAGGAAGACATGACAGATCGAATGCAGAGGTCGCAAAGGTAGGCAGTCAGTCTTGAACTTATGTTATTTTTCCATCACACACAGATAGATTTGATTTTTACATAAAGTAGATATTTATGTTTCAACTTGAGTTATTCATTTCTGAAGGGACAGTGGGCACTTTATCAAGTTCGTTAGAGTCATATTTGCATAGTGATTGTGGGCAAAACAAAATTAATTTTTTGTACACCCACTTGTAACACAACGACACAATAAATCCACCTTGATAGTACGAATGACTTTAGTTCTGATCAATATATATTAACTCACTGGTTTTGCTCGATATGGCTTGTAGAGAGGCGGTGACTATCTCGCAGAGTCCATCTTGCTCCAAACATAAATTATCTTTCTTCTCCAACTCGTCAACCAACTGCTTTCCAGTCTGGGCCACTTGGAGCTGCAGGTCATTGCAGATATCGATGATTTCAGATGGAGCTATAAATAGGAAAGTAATTTTCATCCAGCGGTAGATTCTGCAAGAGCAGTCATGTAGCACATGCTTTCTATTGATTTAAGACATCGTAGGAAATAATTCAAGACGAAAAATACCCCAGAGCATAGGAAGCGAAGAAGATAATACACTCACGTAGAAGTTTGAGTTTATTTTCGCAAAGTACAGTCTCTTCCGAGTCTTCGAAAAGATCCAGGGGGCTCAGTTTTGCGTTTAAAATAGATCTATCTAGCCCTGGAACACAGAAAATAAGGAAATGAGAGAAGTAGGTAGAATCGACGGATGGATAATTTGGTAAAAAGAAGATGAGTTGCCACTTATGAGAGATTGAATAATGGCATTCATCCCTCATGTGTTTTCATTACAAGACCCTTCCATCTGGGGATTTTCTCTGGGGAAATAAAACAAAATTCAAGTCACAAAGAAAATCCGATCATGAGTTTAAGAATGCTTGTTATGACAAGCGATTACTGTCGAAATCTTGGCATATAATAAAGTTAAATGAAGGAAATTTATAGGACATAACCTCTTAAAGTACTCTAGAGGGCGCTACCTTTTTAATAAAAACAGAACTGCCGCTTGATCATTTTCGCACGACAGCTTGACAGGAATCGTATGGGCATTTTGAGACAGAGTTATCAGGGAAATACCTGAAAATTTCCTGACAGGCTTCAGTCGCTGGGTTTGGACAGAACTCGGCAATATCAAACTTCCCAGCGCTCCAGGGCAGGACATTTGCCTGTTCAAGTTTTCATGCCTCGCCGCGCGTCGATCTGCAAAATGTCACCAGATACAGAAACGCAAATCTACGTATTCCTGGCGGATATTAAACTGTGAGAGATTCTTAGGACGTTGTCAGTCAACTCACGGAATTCAGACAATGTTGAATCACTTGATCGACGGTTTGGACAATCGTTTTGTCCTACCGGTAGATTGTGACAGTAGATGTCAGACAGCAGCTGGTCGAACAAACGGGTTAGAGCTTCGCGAGTTTCATTGGACCGCCTCTCCTCTACGGAACTATTCGCACGAGGACGATAGGAATGTAATTAAACAGGCGATATGGAAACAATAATACGTCGCAGAACAAGAAAACGATAAAATTGGGAATTCGCCGACGCGCGTGGAATATTTTCAACATTAAAGGTAGCTAAATATTGTTCCCGCTATGATTCTAATTCCAATCTGAGAGATTAAATATATTTTGTTAATTGTATTTCGACGCATGTTTTATTATCAAATGGAAGGTCTCAAACAAATCATTTGTGGTCAAGAATTAAATATGGTCAGGTTGTAAAAACATTACAAAGTAAGCAGGAAAAAAGCAGCTATTCAGAGCTTCCAATGAGTATAGAACGATTTTTATAGCAAAAAGAACTCCCGAGTCATACCCTCATGCCAAATTTGTGAAAATCTTCCACAAAAGCTGCGATAACTCGAAAACCAATAAAGCTATCGACCCCACGATGGTCTCATTCGATTCGGCGTCCGAAAATCTATAAAAATTGATACCAAATACACCTTTTTTTGAAAAACCTTGGAAAATATGAATGTTCTCCCCCTCCAAAAATACCCTTAAAATTGAGCTAGCAATGTGGTTCAAAAATTGGGTCGCCTTAGGACCGAGATTGATTTTTGATGAAAATTTCAAGAATGTAGCAATTATAGTTTGGCCGGAAAAGTGTTGACGGCGTACGACGTACAGACAGAATTTTTTTTATTGGATATTCGGATTCTACATGCCTTCAAAAGTAAGATATCAAATTTTGAGGGGGGTTAGAACATTTTTTTCTTGCGCGATTACAATGGTTTATTATTAATAAACCAAAAAGGCCCTTGAAAAAGCTCTAACTCGTTTATAGACGCCAAAATTGCTTACCCGCAGTCGTTTTCGTTGATGTCGCCAAGAGGTACATCGATAAGATCGTTTTCTGAAGATGATAACGATTCACTGGCCCCTGCAGTCGATTCATACTGACTGCTTTGCACCTGAAAGCGAACACAAGTTAAATTTTGGTGTTAAGGCTAAATGTACCCTATATCTTCTTTTCCTAGTCGTCGCATTTCTTGATGTCCGGGGGTTGTGAGGGGTGAATCCGCATTCAACTTTCCGTTTTACAAAATTCGTTCAGCGGTATGGCCGGAAAACTTGTTATACATTTGCCCTCGAAAGGGCCGCCATCTTTTTTTATATCCACTAACAATGGGGACATTAAGCCCTAATGAGCAATTCATAAGATTCTTCGTTTTTGGGTAGTCGCTTCATATCTTCTTGGTTTTGAAGTTTGCGGTTTTGAAGAAAGTTTTTCTCCCCCCGCAAACTTCAAAACCAAAAAATTCATAAGATGCTTCGACGTAAATTTTGTTCGGAGTTCTTGTGTCGAAATTTTCATGTTGATCTATATCGCTATGAGAAAAAAATTTATCCTCACCAGCACGCTATCTTCTTCGATTTCTTTCAGTATCGAATCAAAGTCCCACGATGGCTTTCGGGCGACCAGATCGTTCAATAACTCGCATTCCGACAAAACCTGAAAACAAAACCACGCAATAATACAAAATAAAAAATATGATCAAACTAATTTGCGTGGATCACAAAATGCGTAGCATACTTACGGGCGATGAAGCTGTTTGCTCTTTCGATCCGCCCCTATAACGCTCTTCTTTTTGCGGCCGGTCCAAAAATTTACTAAAATCCGGCGATATGCTGATCGAATGTAGAGACTTCTGTTTCGTCAATTGCGCCTCATCTAAATGCGTTCGGCCGGCGTCGTTTTCCTTCGCGCACCTTTTCCCTTTCTTGTTCTTCTCCCAACCTAGAAACCAGCGGAAAAATTAAAGTCATTGGTTGTTGTCGCTGATACATAATTGTGAGGTTGAGGTGGAGACAAAAAACGCGACCATTTCTCCCTGTCATCCATATTGATTCGAGCGCTTTCGCCCTCACGGGCCTCTTCAGGAAACACCTTAGAAATTAGTGTGTCAAGTCTTTTTAAAAAGGGGTCGCCCGTGAAGAGGGTTCGTCTTGAGATGAGGAGTTTATCACAGCTGCATACCTTCATTCGTTGTAGCTCTTAGTAATTTATTAGTCTCTATGTTTCTAGTCACTTGCATCTTCTAGTCTTCGTTTATAATTATAATTTCAAGCTTTAAAACTAGATTAGGTATGCAGCTGTGATAAACTCCTCATCTCAAGACGAACCCTCTTCACGGGCGACCCCTTTTAAAAAGACTTGACACACTAATTTCTAAGATGTTTCCTGAAGAGGCCCGTGAGGGCGAAAGCGCTCGAATCAATATGGATGATAGGGAGAAATGGTCGCGTTTTTTGTCTCCACCTCAACCTCACAATTACGAAAAATTAAAGCATGCGAATAAGAAAAAGTATAATAATTTCGACTTCAGGTGGCTTACCTTCGAGAAGATCTCGAGGCTGGACCATGATTAGTTTAGGGCCATGGCCAATAAGCGGAGGCATATCTCTCAGAATGACTCCACCCCCTCTGAAAACGATTCGGAGATTTATCCGAGGTCAGCATCTCCCCTGCAAACGGAAACAAACGGTCAACTATTAGCTTTTCTGATTCATATTCACAAAATCGTGAACCTGGTGTCGCATTGTATGGAGAAGCCGACATTATACATTTTGCGATCACCTAGAGTTATAACACTAAGTGTGCAAAACAATGGGTGATAACAATGGGTAATAATATTGTTCCCTCGAATGAACTACAGCTTGCAAGTTTTTGTAAATCAGTGAATTTTGCGCTAAAAAAAAAAAAAAAAAAAAAAAAAAAAAAAAAAAAAAAAACCTAGGTACATGAAAAATCTTGTTTTTTTTTTCTTTAATTTTTTTTTATTTTTAATTAATATTCTCAGTCTTCTTTTTTATTTTTCAACTCTAAGACATTTTCATGGAGCGCATTTGCTCCGCTGCTGCCTCATATACATTTAGAAGTTAGTAGAAATTTAAACGTTCTATTTATTTATTTATTGTAACGGCGTGAACCCAATTGGCATGAATACAAAGAGAAAAAAAGAACAAATTATAGGCGAGCACAGCGCCATAGGTGTATGATGAGTGCTGACAATAAATATAGTAAGAAAATTCACAAAAATAATTATAGAATGAAGAAAAAACAACACAATTATGTAATCTTTTTAACAAAGGGGGGGTTAGCTTTTGGTGTCATCTTTTTTGTATTAATATTTTTTTCTGACGCGAAATTTGGCCGAACAGCGATTTAATTTTCTATTCTTTACTTCAGATGACACCAAGCTGAAGATATTAGCAACCGAGCAGAAGAGGGTTCTATCGGAGTTCTCTGACCTGGATCTTCCCTTTGAAGACAAACGTATTCGGAGAGTATCTCATACGAAAATAGAATGCGACCCAGACCATGGTCAATAAAATCGATTTGCATGGGGGAAAAAACTGACGACCAAGGGGTGAAAGCTGTTTTGGAATGAATGGAGTCATTTCTAGGAAGAATCCATGAGGACGACCAACTCGAGAATCTTTATGTTTCTGTAGCCGTTGAAAATATGAAAAATTGTCCATCCAAAAGGGGGAAAACCGCTTGGAAATCCGGCGGATCTTCTAAATTTCTAATGCTCATAAATCGTTGACGTCCCTGCTTCCATTAAGGGAATTAGGGCAACCGTGAACCGATGAAAGAGCTTCGTTCGCCGGTGAGCGGATTGAATGAAAATGCGTGGGTTTCCCTAGCGAGGGCGAAAACGTGGTAACCAGCTTTTGCACAACCTGAGGGATTTTTGAAAACTTCAGACCGATGGGATTCCACCAGGCGGCCGAGCAGAAAAGTAAAGTCAACATTTGGAAGAAAGGAATCGAGTTAAGGGAGGAAAATTGGAAAAGGAAAAAACCCCGTTGAGCAGTTATCCCAGAAGAGAATTCCTCTTACGTTTCCGAAATACGCTCGTGTGAGACTGACATTTCTTGACAGCTCAAGAGCAAAAACGCTCTATTTTCATTTTTGCGTGTTTCGCGGTTCGATCGCGTTGCGAATTGGAAACGAATTATTCTTAAAATTTACGAGGATTATACAAAGAACAACGCCTATATTCGCAGGTAAAGCTGGCGAAGTTGCCTCAAGGAACCGCAAATGAGGCTTAAATTCGCCCAATTAAATTTCACCGAACCGAAACAAACAGAAGAAAATCGCCTGGAAAATTCGGCCTAGTTTTGGACTTTTTTCGCCAGAGACGCCCGACAAATATAGCAAATTTAATTTATCGCCATTTTTTCAAACACTCCTTTATAAAAATCGTAGAAATTTTTTTTTTAAATTTTATTAAAAAAAAAATGTTTTGTCTCATTTTGAGCGAGAGAAATGTGCACCGATGGGGATTTACCTTGGCAAACGACGCACAGTCGCATGTTCTCGCCTGACGGACGGGCGATTCGCGATTGATATTCTTCCTCATACCTGAACAAGTACACACCTTCGAACGGGTCTATCGGCACGAACGACTGTGATAAAATTAAGGTCCTTCAGTGAAAGTCCGCTGAACTATAACCAGGAGCGATAATGTTCGCATAAATTATAACGGGCATTGAAAAACGGAACGTGACAGCTCCAAGACCGATTAGACACTCGAAGCAACGACCAAATTTTGTCCAGTTCGCCTAATCCCCCACCACCCGCGGAACTTGGTTATCTTGCAACTGAAAGGAAAAGAAATTCAGATAAGACTATCCGAAATGTTTCACAACCAAGTTCCCCATTCTGTCTTTGCGCTATGATAAAATATGATGCATTAAATATGAAGTATGATAGAATTAACCAACTTTAAAATCATTTGATATTGAAAAATCGCCACAATATTCTGTTCTAAAATACGAGGGATTGGTGCGACTATTAACAAAAGCATTGTATTAATTTATTCCTTGAAAAATAAAATTGAGGTATCAATTAATTTGGCGAATATTTCATTTCATAACAATTATTATGTACAGTATTTCTAATTAGATTCTAGGTTAGGAGATTCAACGTTAGAAATTAGGAATTTCACCGGACAGAAAAACCTCGTGAAAACTCGTATTGAATGAAAAACGCTGCAAATGAGTGTACAGAGGTTTAAAAATCCTTTTTAATATTCTAATTTTTCCATTTTTTTTTTTAATTTTAATCAATTAATCCATTTTTATTTTTCCTAATTTTAAAATTAAAAGCCAAATTTTTCGCTTAACAGTACAGCTGAAGTGTTCGACGAGCATTCCAACGAGTATAAAACGATTTTTATAGCAACAAGAATTCTCAAGTTCATGCCAAATTTTTGAAAATCTTTCAAATTCTATACGAAAGCTGAAATAACAAGAGACCCGGAAGAGCTATCAACCCCGCAATGGTCTCATTCGATTCAGCGTCCAAAGGTTTTAGAAATTAATACCAAATTAATACACATTTTTTCTGAAAAACGTTGGAAAATACGAATTTTCTCACCCACAAAAATACCCTTAAAATTGAGGTAGCGATTTGGCTAAAGAATTGAGCAATTGTCAGACCAAGATTGATTTTCGGTGAAAATTTCATGAATTTAGCTTTTATAGGTTCGACAGAAAAAAATTGCCGGCGGACGGACAGAATTTTTCAATTTGATATTCGGATTCTACATGCCTTGAAAGGTAAAACATCAAATTTTGAGGCGGGCTAGGCGAATATTTCCTTGAGCTATCACAATGGTCTATAATTGAATAATAAACCAAAAATATCGACATTGAAAAAAACATTTCCTCGTTCGTAATTTTTTTCCTAATCGACCACCATTTATAAACGCGACATAATTAAAAGCGAACGGCAAGTGAAGTAAACGTGTCAAGGATGCGCAAACCGTTAACTTATATCGGTGACAACTTTATCTTATACGCGAGCTCATCGGTCACGAAAAAATTCGAGAAAAAACTGGGCCACGGAGAAAACCCCGTGGGTCCTTTCGAGAATTTCTGTCACTGTGACAGCACCGGAACACGGACGATAACATTCAATCACTGAGTGTCCGATTATAAAAAAAATCAGACAGTAATTTCGAGGAGCAAGCATTCGAATAAGATTCAATTTTGATTTTTACAGGCCGTAAGAATTGATATTTTTGAACACTCGGGGTCTTGAAATTATCGTTATAGTATGTCGATGAAGCTTGATTTTCATTATTAGGCTCACCCACCGTACTTGCACGTCATTAAAAATATCCCAATCATTTTTTTTATATTATATTATATATATATTATATTATTTTTTTATATTATATTATTCTGGCTGGAAGAGGCCATTTTAATATTTGTCCTAAACCAACCGCTTGATTTGACAATAGGGCTCAAGAATTTTGATTTTTCTTAACGATAACTAACGATTTCCCTAACGATACAGCTTAACAAGAGAGTGTTTGAGGGTTATTCCAAGGAGAAAAAAAAAGCTCTGGAAAGTCTCAAGTTACACCATTTTGCCAAATTCCCAAAATGTCGAACATGCCACGCAAAAGCTGCAATAACTCGACCATTGAAGCTATCGACTCAATTATAGTCACATTCGATTCAACGTCAATCTATATAAATTGACACCAAACACATCTTTGTCCAAAATACCTTGGGAAATGCGAATTTTCCCACTCTTAAAACTCTCCAAAAATACCCTTCAAAATGAGGTAGCGATTTGGCCGGATGATTGATTTTTGGTGAAATTTCGTAGTTTGTATTCGATATTCGGCTTCATACGTATCTTGAAAACATCATATTATATTCAGAGGCGGGTTTGACATTTTTTATTTGCCAGCGATTACAAAATGGTTTATTATCAATCAACTAACTAAAAAATTTCTAGTCTAGCTAAAATTGTTTTTTTTTTTCAAGAATTAAATTTTTTCAACCAATTCACTTTTTTTAGCGATTAAAATGCGAGTTAAACTGAGAATTGACGTTTTTCAAATAGAATTTGTCGGTTTTCAATCGCAAATCGATCATTTTTAACGGGAATTTGAAGTTTTCTTATAAATTGCAACGGTTTCCAATGGGAAAATGACAAAAGTTCTCATGTTTGAGTCGGTGACTGGATATATACATTGAATATTGATTTTCACGGCCTTCAAAGATCTCAACAGCAGAAAAACGGAATACGGCGGAAGTACTGTGTGTGAGCAAAACTATACACAACAAGTTTTTTGAACGTGGCCAAGGTTGGTAATATTTAAAGCAAATAGACCCGAAAATTACAAAAGCGCTCGTATAAAATAACTGGAAATGCGTTTTACGAAGATTTCTGCGTGTGATCCCAATAATAACAGTGGAGCGATATTCAGCTGTCATATAGAAACATTTCAAGTTCCCCAGCGTTCAAATATATTCATTTTTGCGGTGTGTAAAAATCGAAATATTGTCAATATGAGAATAGCGCGGAAGTACTGTATGTGACCCACTTGATAAAAATCAGGCATCATTCAATCGTCGACCCCAACATTTTAAAACCTCGAACGTTCAAATACATTGAGTTTGGCGGCCTGTAAAAATCAAAATACAAAATACGCACGACTGAAATCGTGAAAAAGGCTCATAACGTGGAAGTACGGTGTGTGACCCAATATCCAAAAAATCAAGCGGCATCTGCGCGCCATAACGAACAATTAAAGACCTCAAACGTAGAAGAATATTGACTCATATAGACTGTAAAAATCTAAATAGAAAAAACTTTGAACGCTTATAACTCGGAGGTACTGTGTGTTATCCAAAATCCGGAAACGGCTCAATTTGCACAATTACTGGGGGGGAAATTCCCTTAAAATTTTATAGAGTTTCATTCATTATTCACGGAGATATGACGATTTATGTAATTTTTTGACCACAGACACTTGTTCAAAGTGTTTCTGAGTATAGTAGTATAAAAATTACTTCCAAATGCACCTCCGTTCGGACGATCGCAATACTTCCATTTACTACGTAAACATGGAAGTAAAAAAACACCAACGTTAATCGGATAATCTATTAATAGAAAAAAGTAGTTTCTAACGACGAAATAAGAATCGACCTTACCAACGCGCTGTTCGACAGGAAGACTTCTCAATAGATCATAGAAACGAACTGAATATTGCGCACAAGAAGCGCCATGCATCGGGCGAACAGGTGTGCGATTCGATTCCGGGCCGTGTTATGTGGGTACGATAAACCTCTGACAAGTCGTCTATCTAAGCTCGTATTAAGCTCGATCAGTAAAATAAACGAGCCGACAAAGCTAAATAGAATCCGGTCAGAACCGATGAAAATCAATCGGAGAAATAGAAACCCGTCATTGGAAATGAAATTGCAAATAGGAGCTAATTAAATCGCAAAGAAAATCTCAAGACGATTTAGACCGTTGCAATTATACTTCGGTATTAAATTTGAAAAGATAAATAAAAAACGTAGAAAATGGAATCGGTTATTGAAACCGGTTTCTCTCAAACGGAACTGAATACTCGGTTGAATTTACTAGCTTGAAGGTCAATTTTTTTAAAAGATCAGTCTTAAATGTTCTTTATGGCAAGCAAGATGATGTTTGACTTGTATATTTGGCTCACACACCGCACTTACATTTTATGAGCTTTTTCATGGGCATCTTCAGATTGCTGCGAAATCAGTATTATTTGAATGCTCGCGGTTTTTTATATGTTCGCAGCGGTGAGTGAATTGATTCACATTGCACATTTTTGGGCATCCTTGTTATAAAACATGCAAACGATTGAACAGTAGTTAATTAAACCATCGCTTCAATAGTGATTTAAGAAGACTATCAATTTGCGACAGTAATTATCACGAACATTTGCGAACGTTCCCACCGAAAAACAGATTGGTAACGTCGTTTTTACAACAATCGTTTTTATTTTTTGCTCAATTTTCAAATTAAAAGCTCAATTTTCCGCCTTACGGTGCAGTTGAAGTGTTTGGCGACCATTCCAGTGTATAAAACGATTTTATTGCTCCAAGTACAATTAGCACAATAAGCAGCACTGGAGCTCTTCAGGATCAATCTACTCAACATAAAAAAGCGTCAAAATAGCCACAAAACTCACCATTTCCGACAATAAGCTCGCGTGAAAGACAGAAATGTTCACCAGATGAATAAACAACATAAAGCTACAAGTAGCATAATTCGTCAGGCGAAAAAATTGAAACTTGAAGCAACAGCAGCAAAGTTTCAAAATAAAAGCACAGGACAAGCCGTCTCCAGAGAAACGAGCTCGCGTCCATGATATAACGAGATATCGATAGTTGGAATAATCGATTGTGCAATATCCGTTCGATTTTTACAATTTAATACATTTTTGGAATCTTCTCAACGACCAATTTATCCGATAGTTAACTACGGTTTACACCGACTTGAGCCCAATTCGTCGAAATCTTAATCCAGCCGTTGAACGAATGTGAGAATCTATCGATTAGCAACGTAATCCGGCTATTCAAATTATTGGTATTTCCAATCGATAGTTTGGTATCGATATCAATCTCGAACACGCAGTACTGATCTCAAAGTCCACATAAAAAACGTACGATTCCGCGATTGTCAGTCTGCAGGATAGAATATTATGTCAATATATTTGGACAACCGAGTCTGAACAAGCTTCTCGACGAGAAAAAAAATTAACCCTTATCTTGGCAAGGAAAACTAAGTTTTTCCCTTTGAGCGAAATACATTCAGAAACACAGAAAAAATGCATATACAGGATTTAGTATGGTATTTGAAGAACGGACCTTGGGAGTAGGGTGAACTCGTGTGAATAAATTAAAAACGTTTAAAAATTAGAAAATAAAAATATTAGGAGAATAATAATAATTTCACGCTGAAAAATTCAAAAACCCGCACGTCTAGAAGGAAAGCCAATTTTTATAGCAAACTTAGCACTGTATCTCTGAAGATACGTGCAGATATTTCGATCTCCTGAATCCTCATCGGGTTTTCCTCGAACTAACTGCTTCAGCGTGTTCTTGAATAACTTATGTAACTAGGAAAATACTATGGAACAGTAATAATCAAGAATAATTATTCAAAACTTACCTTGAATAGGGAAAATTCGAGACGACTCTCACGAACCGGTTTGCATGTTTGCAATGAGTTTTCCAGTTGGAACAGTTGCATACTTGCATGAAGTGAATGAACTTTGAAGCACAAGCTGGTTCTATGCAATACACAGTGTTGCCACTGTCCAGGAAAAAAATTAACAAAAAATCCGAGTTAGGGATTTTTTAACAGGGGTTCAAAGATAGATGTATTTGAGGATACAAGGCCAAGATGAGATTAATAAAAATTCTGACGACCAGAAATACAGGGTGCGGCAGGGAAACTAATTTTTTGAAAAATGCATGAAATGAAAAGTACTTGACATATCGATTTTTTATATTGTAGTGTAATCCTCAATTTTTGAAGAATTCGACGTCATTAGTTTGAAAGCGTCTATGCAATGACAGTAGGTTTTCTATCGATTAAAAATGAGAGTAATCGTGCTCGTAAATGAGACTCGTGTTCGAAGAATTTTCAGTACCCGAATAAATACAAGAAAAAGCAGGAAAATCAATAAACAAAGTTGATCATGAGGTTTTTATTATTTTCAACAATTTTTTACGAGTTAGTCGGAAAAATTGCAATTTCATCGCTTTCTCGCATTTTTCATACTGCTTCGAAGAACTACGCGGAAAGAATTTGTAAAATGAAAATGCCGCGTTTTCACTGGAAATTTAAAAATAAATGGCTCGTTCGCGACTTACGTACTATTGTAAACATTCGTAAATTTGAAAATGAACGTTGGCAACACGACAAGGCATTGAAGGCAACGTCAGCGTTTGCGACGTCAGGGAAAACAATCGAGAAGCGCTGACGATTCGAGCCTTACCAAACATAAAAGTTGCCGGCGGTTCATTTCGATGTAACTATTAATCCGAAAACTGTTAAGAAACTGGTAAGCAATACAACTGAATCATTTTTGCTCTTCGTATACAGAAGTGGAACATTCGAACAAGGAGCGGAGTAAGAAACGGGAGTAAATTGAGGGATTTATACAAAAATATAAAAGATATTCATCTTTCAACGTTGAAAACATCACCCGCACTACAAAATAATACGCAGTCGACAAAGTTTCAACTATTTCTCACCACAGACCGCCTCCACCTTTTCAATTAAATAGCGCTGCTGTGTCCCTAACTTCATGCAAATTGCGGAACATTTCATCATACCAACAGAACAGAATGTAAACAAGTAAAACGGTCTTACGAGTTGATTTTTTTTTGTCTGGCCCAATTTAAATTTACGTTTTCCCAACATTTCGAAATTATATTTTCCTTTAGAACCGATGGAAGACTAGAAAAAGCAAAGCCCTTTCACCCGTTAACCGAATCGATAAGCACAGCCGGTGAACAGTCCACATTTACAGCGAATCGACACCACGAATTGATGATAAATCATCTAAACCTAACCTGGATGTAACCTTCCAACAGAATATTAGAGCTATAAATGTTTTACGAACAGGAAACATTACAAAATCAATTATTATCGCAAACGTTGTCAAAACCAGTTGTCAAAATCGCAATATCACAAATTACAGAAAACAAAGGAAGTAGTTGAACTGGAGGAGTTCCAAATATCTTTCTGGATCAAGATAAAATGGCGTTTTAGTTTCGTTCCAAATCACAAACTCTGGGTTTTTCTATTTACAGTGCATACATTTATTTCTCCTAATTTTGTACTGTTTTGAATAAATATATTCGCCTACAGAAAACATGTAAACTGCAAAATTGGGGGTTGAATAATTTACAGGATGTACAAACGTAATAAATGCTTGGAGAAATTTCAACGGGGAAGCTAACGGAGATTCCATTACAGCTCGATGCCTACTGTAATAGCAAATAACAGTTGATATTAATTTCTGTCATTTTACAATTTGCAATGACGCTAAAGTCACATAAGGTGATGACCGGTGATTCGTTGAATTAAGAAGATGGCTTCAGTTTCTGAAAATACGATCTTTGGCAGAGCCTGTAGGTAGAAATATGTCTGAAGGAACATTGTAGCAACGCCCTTAGTCGGCCACCGGTATTAGCCATCTTGAAAATCAAATCCATAACAGAACAGAATGATTAACGGCTCGGACGAGGCGTTCAAAATATTTATATATGCGTATATAAAAAGTACGAAATCACGGCTCCCTAAGCTGTTGAAGTTTTTTTTCTTCTCGATTTCTGCCGCATAATGCAAAAGAAATAAAGTGGATGAAGTTGAGACATATTTTGTCTTGATTTGAATAATACAACGCAAAATGGCGGTTCAGGGAGTGTTGTAAGCGCTGTAGGATGGACAAGAGCGGAGGTCGGTGGTGTTGCAGGTCTGTGGTACTAAACAGCCTGCGTGGTACGGCGTTGAAGTAGCGTAGACGCTTGGACTGCAGACAGGGCCAATTCAGAAGAGGGAGCAGGCGGCGGATCGCACAGAGACAGCTGTTGAACAAGCACTCGGTTCAGTGACATGGCCGAGTCAGCCAGCGACGACAAATCGGCAGCCGAACTGTTTCTAAAAGAGACAAGGTGAATTTCAGTGAAAATTGTCACGTTAAAATGGCACGGTAGCTTAATTGAAAACTTTGCTTGCTCAAAGGAGCAAGAAATTCTGCGTAAATCGAATGTGCATAGTATAAATGGTGTAGAAGTTTGCTCAGGAGTTAGGAGGAGCTGCTGACGTGCGAGGAAATATATTCATCAAGAGGTTCTAGTGGCTTATCTCAGGCTAGGCTATGCTAAGGCTAGGCCTTGAAGGGTTGATGTGATTCACGTGTATAAAGCAATACAGCTGTTGATCACGTGGTCGTTTTTGCTTTGTTTTATAGTACAGTAAGTAGTAAACTAGTAAATTAGAGTACAGTATTAAGCTAGAATGTTTTCTCCAAGAAAAGAAAACTGGCGCTCAACTGAACTTGCTCAAAAGTTTTTTTTTTTTTTCTGGATTTTGAGTTTTTTTTTTTTTTTTTTTGGATCAGTATTACCCAAGCGAGGAACTAACTTGATACTGATCAGCTATTTGAACATCAGACCCTTGAGCATAGACAACGGATCGTTGCTATAACTCAATTTAGGTTATCGGATGGTTTAGGCTTCTAACAGAGCAAAACTAAATCTTGTATTGTTACAAGCATCCAACTTGTAGGATGGAAAAACGGAAAAATTAACAATTAAAAAAAAAAAACAGTGCTCACTTGTTGATAACGCTCGGCGTGTCAAGAATGTTGCTCGACTCAGCTGATGTCATCTTGACGATCCACGGATGCTCGAGCACTTCCTCAGCAGTGAGTCGCGACTCAGGGTCGACTCTAAGTAGCCTGTAGACAAGATCCTTGGCCAAGTCGGACACGTTTGACCACTCCGGTTCATCGAAGACGACTTTACCCTCGCAGATTGATTCGAAAAGGCTGACGCGACAAGCTGGGCAGTCGAGACCAATGCAGGGGCTCGTCTGGAGAAATAAACAATTAGTCCAGTTTACGATTGGGGAGGAAGAAAATGAAAGCAAAATAAAAATTAAAAACTGAGACACTAACCGACTGAGAATCTTCTTGGCAAGACCGTCCCCAAAATGGAGCGTAGCCAGAGAGAAGGATGTACACTACAACACCAAGCGACCATAGATCGCACCTCTTGTCGTAGCTGGCTGTTGGAGAGTCAGTCACAAACACTTCAACAACTTCAGGAGCCATGTACTCAGCCGACCCCACGGGAGAGTTCAGTCTGAAAATATAAACCGATTAAAAAAGAATCGATGTAGCAACAAGGGTCGAATATCATTCCTGCGAAGAATGATTCAAGTTAAAATCTCTCTTCCTCTCACCTTGGGGTCGACAGGGGTCCAACGGGTGAGAAGCGGACGCCAGAGCCAAGGTCAAGATCGCAGAGTTTGACAGGGGAGAGTGAAGTCCTCGAAACGCATAGGATGTTCTCTGGCTTGAGGTCCCTGTGGGCGATTCCCTTCTTGTGCAGGAACTTCAGGGCTGATGCCAGGTCTCTCGTCACTTCAGCAGCTTCACGCTCGGTGAAACGCTCCTGATCAACGATCCTCCTTAGAAGAGGCCCGCCTTCCACCTGACACAAAAGAAAAATAAATTAAATAATAATAATAATAAATAAAATTAATAATACACACTCCAACTAAATTTCTCGTCGATTCGAACGAGCGATGATAAATTGTTAGCTGATGTGCGGGTTGCGCGGGCGAATTTTTCAAAGAGATCTATTTCGAAGATGGCTAAGTCCTCAGCGAAAAATCACAGTTTGAAATCAAGTCTCGTCGATCGTTTTAACTTTGAAAGCGGTCGTTCAACTCCGCATGGAAAACAGCAGCTTGATAAAAATTCAACATTTCAGTGCCGCATGGCCATAAATATGAAACGGCCGAATAATGCATTATAAGTCGAAGGACATGAAAATCGTTCAAAGATTCCAAGACGTGGAATTCATTTTGAGGAGTTATCAAAATTATTTTCGCCCGTATTCGACAGAAATGATCGATAAAGGGTTATTTCAACAATGAAAATTCCGCCTGGCTAACACGCTAAATCCAAATTTCCAATCCTTTCTTTTCCAATCCAATTTTTCATACCTTTTCAAAAACAAGGTAGAAATACTTTTCGTCCTCGAACATATCGAGGAGTTCGATGATGTTCGGTTGACCCTGGCAATGATGGAAGGTTTCCACTTCGCGAAATACCCTCGCCCTTGGATGGGCCGGAGTCTTCTCGATCACCTGTTGGTAAAACAGGAAGATAATTAGCAAACAATAAGAAGTATCAGCATTTGGGTAAAATTATTGAGGGCTAAATTATTGAGTTAATTATTGCCGATTCTTTATAAAACTATAGAACATTTTTAACAGCAGTAAATACCTTGACGGCAAACTCCAACTCGGTGAGAGTGCTGATGCACGTCTGGACGGAAGCGTAAGCGCCGCTGCCAAGAATTTCGCCAGTCAGAGCGTACAGTTCTGCAAACACAGAAGACAACATCAGCTGGAGTACAATGGAAGAAAATTATCAACTTTTGGGAGCCAAGCGAAAGGTAAATTAGCTCTAGTTACTGCTAAGAAATCAATTCAACAAGCTCTTGTTGAGGGCTTGCGTTCTCTGAACGAGCGCTTTTGAAGTCTTGGACTGGTTCTTAGTGAATAAGTTCAACAAGGAGCTTCAACAGTCTCACCAGAGTCCCCTTAAGCGCTCCTTGTGGCGCTATCTGGTGGATATATCTACATCCTGTGTATCGCCGTCGTCTGCCATTGTAATCGCCCCAAAAATAAATTTTCTAACCCCCTCAAAATTTGATGTTTTACGTTTTAAGGCATGTAGAATCCGAATATCCAATAGAAAAAAAATTCTGTCCGTCCGCCGTACGTCGTCAACACTTTTCCGGCCAAACTATAGTAGCTACATTCTTGAAATTTTCATCAAAAATCTATCTCGGCCGCACAACGGCCCAATTCTTGAACCACATGGCTAGTACAATTTTAAGAGTATTTTTGGGGGTTTTGAGTGGGAGAAAATTCATAATTTCCATGGTTTTTCAGAAAAATGCGTATTTGGTATCAATTTTTATAGATTTTCGGACGCCGAATCGAATGAGACTATCGTGGAGTCGACAGCTTTTTTGGTTCTCGAGTTATCGCAGCTTTTGCGTCGAATTTGGGAGATTTTCACAAATTTGGCACGAGGGTATAGCTCGAGAGTTTTTGAAGCTATGAAAATCGTTCAATACTCGTTGGAATGGTCGTCAAGCACTCTTAAGCTGTACCGTCAAGGCTAAAAATTTAGCTTTTAATTTGGAAATTAAGAAAAATAAAAATGATAGAAATTAAAATAGTTGCCACGGAGTTATGAATATTAATTTACTTGGAAGCTCGTTGGGCCGATAGAAGCGGTGGTTTTCTTCCGCCTCCTATTCTTTTTGGCCGCTTCTTTGGCCTCCTTGCGACCCGCGTCGTTGGTCTTGTCGCGCAGGATTCCGACGTCCGCATCCTCTGCAACGAGAAAATATCAAAATTGATTTACCAAGACCAAATATCGGATAATTGGAGAGAGAAAAATAATTAGAGTGAAAAAAAAATCAATAAACCTAGCAGAAAAAAATTAATTTCATCAGTTGCAAACAATATTATCTAGATATTGGAGAATTTTAACTATAATGAGGTATACTGGGGCATTAAAATGTCATACCTAAATGTCATTACCAAGACCAAATATCTGATAAATAGAGAGAGAAAAATAATTAGAGAGAAAAAATCAATAAACCTAGCAGAAAAAAATTGATTTGATCAGTTGCAAACAATATTATCTAGATATTGGAAAATTTAAACTATAATGAGGTATAGGGACATTAAAATGCTCTGGAAGATTTAAAAAAAAGGAAAGATTTTTTTCCGAGGTTAAATGCTGTATTTTTTAGGCAAGAAACTTCAATGAGTGACAGAGGAAATATAAATTCCCCGGAACACGTCCCGATAGCATTTTAACGGTAAACGAAGACGATAAAGCGAAAAGTTGCTCGTCCCGCAGGAGACTCGAAGAAGCGGGCAAATGGAACGAGGAATGCCAGGTCAGACAAGACAGGATAGCGTCGAGTTGAAAAAGAACTTCTAGGGCAAGAGAAATGCTTGTCATTTCACGGACGTCAATTTCCGGAACAGGTATTTTCTCCTGAGCAAAACACTCACGTTGGATAATTGAAATCCGAATATTGTTGCTAAGTTCGGATTGCCAAAAAAAAAAAAAAAAAAAATTAAAAAAAAAATGGATATTTTTTCTATTGCGCGAAAATCTACGTATTTTCGACCTTTATTCAGTTTTGCGCTTACAATTTTAAAACGACGTACCCTAGGAAAAATTTTTAGGGTCCCTTTTTTAAAAGGTTAAATTCTGACTCGAATAAGTCGAATTCGGCTCGAAAACAGAATATTTTTGCCACTAAAAATGAAAAAAAAAAAAAGTAAAATCTATACAAATGATACGCTGTTCAAAATTGGCTGTTCCAATTGGAAATTATCATAGAGTAAAAATTGTTCCGAGTTAAATTTCACATTGGAAAAGCATCTTGGAGCCCAACGGGAAAGTCAGTTGCTATTTCGTTGCAACTGGTGGGCAAAAATGGCGCCTTGGTTTAATATTCAACAATAAACCAGTGTAATCTCTCAATAAAAAAATCTGAGTCCGCCGTACGTTGTCAACACTTTTTTTTGACGAAATTAAATTAAATTCAAACCAAGCTAAATTCTTCAAATTTTCACCAAAAATTAATCTCGGCCCGAAAATAGCTTAATTCTTTAACCAAGTCAATACCTCTATTTGAAAGCATTTTTGGAGAGTTTTAAGGAAAATAGAAGTCGTATTTGCCCACGTTTATCAGAAAAAATTGTATTTGGTAGCAATTTCAATAGATTTTCGGACGCTGAATCGAATGAGGGGTCGCAGATTTTGTGCTGAACTGGGAACATTTTCAAAAATATATACTTGGGGATTTTGAGGGGGAAAATATTATATATATATATAATAAATAATTGATTGTAATAAAAAAGAGGAAAGAGGAAAGGTTTATTTAGTTCAGTAGAACCATCAACCACCTCAATTTATAATATAATAAATATATAAATATTTCAAACATTTTTTAATATAATATTTTATCTTTTTTTCTATATTTCACTTTATATTATTTTTTATATTATTTTATATTGTTATATTATTATTTTATATTAATATTACTTTATTTTATAAAAAAATAATATATATATAAATATTTTCAACGATTTTCATTCCAATTCTAAAGATTTTCGGACGATATTTTTAATCGTCTCCGCTTTTGTGTTGATTTTTCTTGCTTTTCAGATATTGGCATGAGGATTCTTGAGGATTTTTCGGAATTTGCGGTTTTTTTTAGGATTTTAGGAGCTGTGAAAATCTTTCTATGGAAGATTCCATAAATCCTTTTCCGCTGCATAATCATTTTCAGAATTTTTTCCCTTCTTTATAATATTTTATCACTTATTTTTGTGAAATCAATACCGGCAAAACGGTCGGAATCGATTTCAAAATAGAGTCCCATCGTTCGACGAAGAATTTATATTTAAAAAGGAACAGCGACATTTTCCGTCACTCGTGAATTATAAGAGCGAAACTGGAGAAAAAATGACGAAAATTGGCCCTTTTCCGAGATCATCTCCCAACGCGCGACTACATTTTGTCAGATTCGCGTTTCTAACGTTAAAAAGCGGTGAGAAAAATCATATATTTTTGTCAACCTTTCAACTACCATCTGGAGAGCATGGGCCGTTTAATGATGCGAAAATATTATTTGAAAGAGCAGCAAAACGGGCAGGAATGGTCTAGAAACTCTCGAGGTCAGCGAGTCGGACGATTAGTTCTTTGTAATGAAAGCTCGATAGCGAGGATAGGATGTTTTTCGAAACTCGCAAACAAGGGACAAGCGCGTGCAGGAAAGAACGGCTTCTCCCACGTATGAAACGCTGGGGGGAAAACATTTTCTAAATTTCATCACCCCGATGACATCATTTTTAGTATGATGCAATATATTTCACAAAAGTGTTGACAATTTAAGCGATTGGAAAAATATGGAAGGATATTTTCCTGGAAATTCGGTAAATCGAGGCATTTTTTGATAGAAATGTAATTCTGAGACGATGTGAAATCCAGAGTAGGTAGTGAAAATTACCTAATTGAAGCGGATTTCCAATTTTTCCCCATTTTTATATTTTTATATAATAAATAATTAATTTATTACGATAGAAAAGAGGGAAGAGCCGATTGAAATTCAATGCTGAACACAACAGTCAGGTAGGTAAAACGAGAAAAAAATATAGCTCCTGTAAAAATGACGAAATAGACACAAAATGATTGAAAAAAACGCCAAATTTGGAGCTTTTTTCCTTTTACGATCGTAATTTATTAATTATCGTTATTATTGGTGAATTATCGAATGAAATATGAACTATTAGTTGTGGAACTTGCAATATTTTTCACAGAAGTGTAAAAATTTAAGCGATTGAAAAAATATGGAAGAATCTTTCCCTGAAAATTCGGTAAATCGAGTTTTTTTTAACAGAAATTTAATTTTGTTTAAAAGAAATGTAATTCGAGACAAGGTGAAATCTAGAGTAGCGAAAATTACTCGATTAAAGCGGATTTCCAATTTTTTCCCCCTTTTTCTATTTTTTTAAATAAATAATTAACTGAACGCGATAGAAAAAAGGAAAAGTCGATTGAAATTCAATGCTGAATACAACAGAATCAGGTAGGTAAGACGAGAAAAAAATATAGCTCCTGTAAAAATGACGAAATATACACAAAATGAAGAAAACGCCAAATTTGAACCTTTTTCCTTTTACGTTCGAAATTTATGAATTATTATTGACGAATTATCGAATGAAATATCAACTATTAGTAGCTTGCAATAATAAACTTATTGCAAATAAATAATAATAAACTTGCAATATTTTTCCTCCTTTGTAAAAACAAATTTAGCAAAAAAAAAAAAATTAGTGAAACAGTAAAAAAAATTGTTTTAAATAAAACAATAAAAAACTTTTTCTTCTTAAGTAAAACAGTTAAAAAAACGTTTTTTTTTTAGTAAAACAAAAGAAAAAAAATTATTTTTTGATCTGAATAATTTAAATTTTATTTTCATGATTCGATACCATCTCCTGACGAAAGCAAATGGAATATAATTACGTGATTAGCGACAATTTTCACGCGGTTCGATTAATGGCGGAAATTGTCAAGTGGAACAAAGAGAACAAAGGTCAACTTACGTGCAGCGATCGGTTCCTCTCCGTGCACCTCTTCAAGAATCCTTTCGACCATTGCAGAACGATCGAATCGAATAATATAATTAAATTTTATTAGCTCTTAGACGAAGAGAGAAAAAAAAACGAGAAAGAGGAAAAAATTGTCGAGTTTTCCTCACTGGGAAAGACCGCGATTAAAATCTAATAGGAACTCGATATTTTGAGACCGAATCAAACGCTAACACTAGTATCACAGAATCACTTGGACTTGACGTACGAACTATTTGTACTCGCGAACGGGAGACACTTGACTGGACAATCGTCTCAGAGTCGAATTTGAGACGATTTGGGAGACGAGACGGACGATAGCGGACGTCGTCGAATAAACAATATACCAATGGACGAATTCGATATGGACAGGGACCAAATTGGCGTCGGATCGATGGTCGGGTCAATTTGATCAAAGCGGTTGGCGGATTAGCTTTGCACGTCCATTGTAGATGGCGTTGAAGGCGAGAAATAAATCGAACAGGCTCACGAAACGTAGCGCGTTCAATCTCCGACTGAATCAACTTGGGGAGGGGGATAGGTTTTATAGGCGACCCAGATGAGCGGGGTGGACGGAGGGGGAAGTGGGGGCTGTTGGTCAGGTGAGGGAAGCCCCTCGAATCCGAGTCTAGGGAGAGCAAATCTGACAATAGGCGAAATCCATAATAAACGTCATTAGGACTAAAGGTGGGAGATTTTTTTTTTGCTATGATTATTAACGAGTTAGCAAGAAAAACAGCTGCAAACGATTGTACAGAGGTTTATTAATTATAATGAATTTAATTAGGTAAAATTAATTTTTCTAATTTTGAGTAATTGATGGATTTTTATTTTTCCTTAATTTGGAAAATAAAAGGTAAATTTCAGCCTAACGGTCCAATTGGAGAGTGTTTGAGGAGTATAATGATTTTTATGGCTCCAAGTTATGCCAAATTTCTGAAAATCTCCCAAATTCGACACAAAAGCTGCGATAACTCGAGAACCAATAAAGCTATCGACCCAAGGATGGTCTCAGTCGATTCAGCGTCCAAAAATCTTTAGAAATTGATACCAAATACACCTATTACAGGAAAACGTTGGAAAATAGGAATTTTCTCCCTCTCAAAAATACCCTGAAAATTGAGCTAGGAATTTGGTTGAAGATATGAGCCATTGCCAGACCAAGATTGATTTTGGTGATCATTTTATGTATTCAACTTTAGTATTTTCGTCAAAAATTTTTTTTTCTTCTTTAGAATTTCGGTTTAATTATTTATACCTAAAAATTGAAAAAAAAATGAAGAAATGAAAAAATTTCTTAACTCCCTCAAAAATTGTGATTTTACGTTTCAAGGCATGTAAAACCGAATATCCAATTTAAAAAAATCCTGCCCCTCCGCCTGCAACATTTTTCTGACAGAATATATTATACAAGCTGAATTCATAAAATTTTCACCAAAAATCAATCTTGGTCTGACAATGGCTCAATTCATTAGCCAAATCGCTACCTCAATTTTAATGGTATTTTTGAGGGGGAGAAATTCGTATTTTCCAATGTTTTCCAGAAAAGGGCGTATTTAGTATTAATTTGTACAGTTTTTTTGGACGCTGAATCGAAAGAGACTTTAGCTTTACTATTTCTCGAGTTATCGCAGCTTTTGTGCCGAATTTTGGAGATTTTCAGAAATTCGGCACGACTCGATAGTTCTAGGAGCTAAAAATCGTTCTATAATCGGTAGAAGCTTCGAATAACTGATTTTTTTTTTGCTTGTAATGTTTTGGCACTTTAAATGAAATGAGGGAAAATCGTTCTATGATCGTTCTATAATCGGTAGAAGCTTTGAATAGCTGAATTTTTTTTTTTTTGTGCTTGTAATGTTTTGGCACTTAAATAAATAAATAAATAAACTTAAATAAAATAAATTAAATAAATAAACTTAAATAAAATAAATAAATTAAATAAATAAACTTTAATAAAATAAATTAAATGAGGGAAAATTGTTCACAAAAATAAAACACTATGATATAGGTACGTCTTGTCGGTTTTTTTTATGACGTGTTAGGTAGTTTTTTTTTTTTTTGCGATATTTACTTAATGTGCATTTGACACCCTCGATTCTCAGGGCTCGGATTCGCCCTTTAAACCGGCCGTGTTTTCGTACTCCTCCTTGTTTTGGTCGGGCTCCAGCTCAGTTTCTCTCTCACTCTTCGAATCTGAAAGCCTTCCATTCGCCCTCGACGAGGGGTGGTATTTGTTATGTTTCCATCCTTCTTGCACTCGCTCTAGCGTGGAACAATGTTGTTTCTCGCTCTTCCATCGCCTGATTTTCGCCGGCGTGGAGGTTCCCAACTGCGCAGTGGCTTCCACCGGTATCGCTTCCTCTCTCTCGTCGAGTACCGTCGGAATCCGATCGCTCCCTCTTTTTCTAGCGAGGTCAACACCAGTGACGTCACAAAAACTACCACCTCCGCGCTGGCGATCTAGAGCTCGCGGTATTGTCGACAATTTAGCAAACGATGAGGAAAGAAATTTTTCAACATGTTTGGTTTATTATTAAATAATAAATCTTCGTTATCGCCCTAAAAAAAATTTCTTAAACCCTCAAAATTTGAAGTTTAACATCTCAAGGTGTGTAGAATATGAACATCCAATGGAAAGAAATTTTTCAACATTTTTGGCTTATTAAATAATAAATCTTCGTTATCGCCCTAGAAAAAAATTCTTAACCCCTCAAAATTTGAAGTTTAACATCTCAAGGTGTGTAGAATCCGAACATCCAATGGAAAGAAATTTTTCAACATTTTTGGCTTATTAAATAATAGATCTTCGTTATCGCCTTAGAAAAAAATTCTTAACCCCTCAAAATTTTCGAAATCAAGGCCGAGTAATTTCGATGATTGTATCCCCATTACTGCAAAAATAATTTTATAACATTTTAATAACAGCATTTCAGAACAAATACAATAATTGTGATCTTACCTACTTTGATTTTTGTTAAAAAAAAAAAAAAAAAAAATACGTGAAGGAGGGAAGAGATCAAAGGTGTCCAAATATTTTTCTGAACTTTACATTCAAATTCAGCACTCTTTGACACAGGTCCCGATTTTAATAAATTTACCGTCGAGCCAAAAATCGTAATCGAATACTTCGATGTGATGGATTTTGGCTGTCACTTATTTATTAATTATTAATATTCGATGATAACACCTTCTTAAATCATTATTGAAGCGAAAGAATAATTATACAGCTGTACAATCATTTGTAGCGTTTTTACAGTCGATTTTGACTCACCAACTGCTACTATTTATTTCGAAAATGCGCATTAGACTTGGAAAACGGATGGGCCATCCTGTCCTGGCTAAGGATGTGACGCTGGGTGAGAGCAGCTGGTTCTCGCACGAAAACAAACGGAAAAAAAGTCCAAGCTGCCGTTCAACCTCACAAACGAACCATCTCCGAGCACAACTTCGAGATTCCATCATTGCTCATTCGACCGTAATATTTATTCCAAAAATACCAACCGATCGGATTGGCCGGAGAAATTCTAATTTCGCTTATTGAAAGCGACATTTTAAAATTTGGCATTTTGGAAAAATCAAGAATAATTAGGGAAATAAATGTAAATAAAGGAAATGAAGGAATAATAAACGACTGTACAATATTTGAAGAGTTCAAATGTAGATTTCAGGTTTGCTGTAACCTTCGAAAATGATTTATCCCTGGAAATCATGAGCTCATTATTTTTAATTTTAAATAAAAATAAAATTAATAATAATAAAAATTAAATAAAAATAGTATATTATTGGCTTTGCAAATTATATTTGAACAGCTGAGGTCTTTCAGCACTCTAAGGTCAATTAGGTAACTACTTTAGGGATGAAAAAAAAATTTCAATAATTTTCCCAGAGGCCATGATCATTTCTAAGCTCATTTATACATATACCATTGTAGAGCCAAATCAAGCCGCTTGTAATTTTACTTTGAAACAATTCCCTGCTCTTGGAATTTTTGGATTTTTTAAATTATTTCCCAATATCCGTCGCGTTTTCAGTCGCTTGAGTCAGAATTCGATCAAATAAATACCGACAGACGCTTAGGCACAATTTACTCTATCAAATAGTACACTGTGTCAAATTTCACATTTTTCGAAATAGGAAGACATTTTTTTTTTCTCCGCTCCGCAAATTTTCAAAGACGCAAGAGGTCGCCGTTGCGAAAATAAACTTCCGCGGCGCACATCCGCCAACAGCGCGGGTTTGGATCTATTTGTGCGCTATTTTTTAATACTTCGGTTAATATCCAGGATCTCCATTTTTCTTTGATGATGTTGGGAACATAGATCCACACTTCTTACTTCAATCGTTATATTTCTCTTCTGTTTTTTCTTTGATGATGTTGGGAACATAGATCCACACTTCTTACTTCAATCGTTATATTTCTCTTCTGAGAAATATAACGATTGAAGTAAGAAGTGTGGATCTATGTTCCCAACATCATCAAAGGTATTTTTTAATAGATCGCGAAAAATAGATCGCGCGAATACGTAGGAAGCGTTGAGATTGAGCAATTTCATTGGCGAATTTTTCGACTTTCAAGTAATAAATGGGAAATTGAGGAGATTCAATAATTAAAAATTAAATTCAGGGAGCGGCAATGCGATTGCTGCATTATAGGAAGTGACAATAGGCAAAGCACTATCGAGTTCAAAATAAAACAAAAATGTCTGGAGGTTGTTTTCAAAAAAAAAAAATAAATAAAAAATAAAATATATCAATAATAATAAATAAAAAAATAGGTAATAATAAATAAAAAATAATAATAATAGGTAATAATAAATAAATAAATAAATTAAGTAAAACCGACATTTTCACTAAAATTCAAAATTTGACTGCATCTAAATGTGCAAAATGCTTTTCAGGCCAAGGAAGAATTTTCATTGAGAAGATTAAATTCAGCGCAGAGAGAAACGCAAGGTAGGAAGAAGTAGGGAAGACGTACAAGAGCTAAGCGCTTTCGCAACCTTTCATTTTCAGGGTTATGCACAGTATGGCTTCGGCGATCAAGTCTTCATAGACTTTGAAATGTCGCAATGGACGAGAAAAATTTTTCACTTCGAGAAAGCTTGTCGAATCGAGGATTTATTGGAATATGCGGATTTATAAAACGGTAACTGGTGATAAAGGAATGTAATTGTTTGCAGTAGAAGCGTACTGGGCCCATAACCACTCGAGAAAAAAAAAAAAAAAAAAAAAAAAAAAAAAAAAAAAAAAAAAAAAAAAAAACATTAAGCAGAAACGCAAAATATTTTCAAAATATTATGCAACTTATGAAATTTCTCTCCATTTTTGCCTAGAGTCGGGATCAGCTTTCGATTAGTAAGAATCGTTTCGGTTTTTCTCTGTATAAAACCAGTAGTAAAATTAGTTATAAATTATTTTTTTATATTTTTAAGGTTAATTCCATTATAGTACAAAATAAATCAAATTTTTTAATGTATCGGAATGTAGAATATGCGATTCAATTGTATTAGAACACAAAATTGGATTACTCGCGAAAGCCAAAATTTCCACTATGCAAAATTTGTAAGAGAACAAATCATTCAACCGATAACTGCTGGAACAATAAAAAATAACCGCCAAAAATCAAAATTGGCTGAATCCACTTGGGTACAGTTTTGAAGACAGTCTTACAACTTCCGAACATTTGATCGCTGATGGAATTTTATTATCAATTTGACAGACATGCTCTACGTTCCTAATTTAACGACGAATTTATTATCGATAAGCAAAATCACTTCGAATGGAATGTCATTTTCAGAGAAGACCATGCCGAAATTACAATTACAATTAAAAACAGAAACTAATAAGGAGTCGCTGGATCTATTCAGGGAAACAATAATGAAGTGGCCCCAAGTCTCTCATTTCAAAAGAATTTTTCCTGTTCCTTGATAATACCGAGTTGAATTTTCCAGGTGTCATAGATTGAGTTCGATAACCCGAACTTGTCATTTTTACAATTTTAAATTAATTCCCAGCTGAACCGAGAGAATGAGTAGAGCGAAACGCATTTCGGGGTAAAAAATTTGTCAATCGTAAACGTGCTGGCGGACCTTTAGGAAATACCTAATATATGATTTGTAAAATTAAAAACACAGTTCAGGTTGAAGCAGAAAAGTCCTGTGCGCTTTGGGGGAAGTTTGAAGCTCCAAATTATCGATAACTGTTCGAAAATTATTCTATAACATACGGGACCAAAACATAGCTATGAAACTTTAGAACGATTTTGTACATCAAAGAGGAGAATATGGAGCGGAAACGAGGTTGAACGAGAAGAAATGACGCAGTTCCTTTCCTCCGATCGAGGTATAGGGGAGTTTTTTGAGTAGGTTGGCTAGCAATAGGCTTGTAGAGACCTTGAACCTTCGGCAGGAGAGGCATCATCTGTCCCACACCCTTGCAGTCTTTCTAGAAGTTTCTTCTCGCTCAGGATTCACAACTTGTTTACCAAGATTGGCATTTCTCCTTGGGAAGACTGCCGATAGGGATGGCAATGATTGATAAAACCACGCCATTAACGCTCACAGAAAATTGGCAGGAAATGGCAAATTTTATAGGTCGTCATCGACCCAAACTACCTATTACAATAAACGGTCATTTCATTAGCTATGAAAAAAAATTTAAAATTATTTATTATATTCCTTTTCGTCACATATTTCACGTCCAAAAGTATGAGAATGAGAAGAACCAGGCGACTCATTCTTCGATTTTTTATTGGCTGTCCGTTGGCTACATAAATAATACTGTTATAAAAATTTGGCTGGTTTTCAGGAGAGAAACTTTTTTTATTATTTTTTTTATTGATTTGTCACGGGCCGAAGCCCAATTACAATGTGAAAATGTAAGATAAAAAGAGGAACACAATGTGATAAGATAAACAAAATTAAATACAAAAATACCTCTTCGAAAATAAAAGATAAAATTAGAGAAAAAACTTAGGCACTTCTCTTCAAAAAATATTTAAATTGGCCAATCAATATTCAGGTACGTCGTTCTATATTCCAGGCAGGCAAAAACTATAATTATTGAAGCTAATTTGGTGTGTTGACTAGGGGTGGCATAAGATTAGTTTTAATACAAGAATACAATGTATACCTATAGAGATAATGTCATTATCATAGTATAATAAGTTTCAGAAGAAAAAAATTTTTTTTTTTAGAAAAAACCCTACGACTGTCAATTTATGTAATCGGTTTGTCAATTTAAATCTATCTACGTAATCAGTTTGTCAATTTAAAAAAGTATACCTGCACAAAAATATACCTATGCAATAATTATTGTCTGAAAGATATAAGATGTAAATTTAAATTTGGCTTATTCTAGAATAAATCCAAGAGGTGGAAATCAGGCAGACAAGATGTAAAATAAAACCCCCTCACTCCTCTTGCAAAGGTACTATTCATGTCAGCAATAATTTTCACTTTCACGTTCAAATAGAAGATGAAATTATCGGCTTAGCTTGTACAAATTATACCTCAAAACCTTTGCTAAATTTTGAATGCTCGAAAAATCACGAAATCCTCGCATTTTTTCACATTATCCGCTTTACATCTAAACTGTGAATATTTCGAGAAAACGCACTACAACCGTTGTTGAAATACTTTAAATTTTCTACAATTAGAGCACAAGCGGAGCTCTGTAGGTATAATAGTTTCAGAGATATGGCTGACGGAAAAGAGCCCAATTTTTACAAAATGTGAAATTTTCAAACTTTTCACTCGTGTCCGTCTGTCTTCGGTCAAAAAGCGTAAATAAACCGTCGAAAAAATATCAAACAACGTCGAACATTGAATTAAAATTCGAGTCGAATCAGGGTGGGGTTTTTTATACCGAGACGGAAATCCGCGTGACGCAATAGTTTCGTCGGAACTTCATTTCGAACCATTGCGTCTGAGCTTTTATTCTGGCTTGCGTTCAAAAACCAGTTCACGTTAGTGTAGGAAATGAATCCTTTCGTCCGCGTTGCTGCCGAAACGTGTGCCAAACATGAGAAATCTTTCTGCGCGAATGGCAAAAATATCGAATAATCCGCAAAATAGGTAATTTTATTCGAACCGGGGGAAAAAAAATTTTCATGAGTAATTTCACACAGCGACGCGATAAAATGCGGTCATTGCAATTTGCTCGGGCCGATTGTTAACGTGGACAGTAAATCATTTGTTAGGGAAAAAACCTGTAATAAAAAAAAAAATAAAAAAAAAAAAGAGGAGAGAAAAGAAGGATTTTTTTCCCTAGAATAATCAAACTTTGCTGACCACCTAAGTGCAAAAATTAATTGATGTAATTCATTACACCAAGTTAATTTATTTTCAGGCAAAGCACAAAAAAAAAATTGGTTTGAATTGATCAAACAATATTGTTCTACGCCGTAATTCGGCGAACAAGAATAACCGACCACAAAATCAAGAAATATCGTTTTTACTCGTTGATTTTGAACGAAATTTACTCACTCAGAAACAAGTTCGACCTCAGCTGTCTCAAAAACAATCAGAAATGTTAATGCCGTTCAGGAAAACGAGCGAAAATTCATCTGCCAATGAGCACGTGCCTTTTTGGCAAGCTCGAGCTGAATGTTTCTTGGCATTCCCGATGCAACGAGAAACGCGGTCGAGACCTGAAAACAGTTCGCCACCCTCGGAGAGACATTTCTACAGATGATGGCCGAACATTGAGCAATCGATAGCACGCGTAGGGCCAAAACTGTCAAAATATAATCAAATGATAAAACACCTTCAATACGATACAGAAATTTACAAGGATAATATTCAAATGCTAGAAGACAATAAGGCGAAAAATTGGAATGATTTTTGTGAATAATTGAATAGTTTTAGCTGAATAATTTAATTTACGCCAACCCGAACAAATTATTCCACAATCAACTATTATTGAGTGGATCAAATAGAAATAAATGACAAAATGAAAAACTTTTTTTGGCAGTTTCCCTCATTTTTTTATTTTATTTTTTTACCTAAAAAATGAGACTTTTTTCTAGTTTTTCCTCTCATATTTCGTCTCGGCGTTTATAAAGATTCAATTCAACTTTATTTCCATCGCACAGATATCAAATCAGGAATTTTCGTTCATAGCCAAATATCTTCTAAATTTTTTCTGTGTATAACAGAACATCAAAGATATAACAATAGAAGAAAAAGTCAATATTCGCAGCAAACACCGAACAGTTTTTCCCGTAAAACATCGTCCGAATCAAAGATCGTTGACGCAACGAATATAACTTCTAATTATATAGCATTTTCCGCACACATCAGCGGTTTTTCTATCTCTGACGGGCGCCGGCAGTGGAATTTACATCAGAGAAATTCGTCACGTTTTCGGTTTCGCTCTAAAACGGGCGGTGTTTTATTTTGCGATCGATCGAAAAAATCACGCGATCGCCCGAAAAACATGTCGATAGCCTGAACATTGTTCGCGATAATCAGATTAGCAGCTGAAAGAGTCAGACTCTTAAGAGTATTTCAGACCAAATAGAAAACCTATCGCGTGAAATAAGGTAAAAAACACTAAATTTTTTAGGCGAAGAGGACATTTCTTTGACAATAATTATTATTGTAATTTTTATCATTTTTATTTTTCTTAATTTCTTAATTAAAATCTGAATTTTTCGCGTAACGATACAGCTGGAGAGTGTTTGACGACCATTCCAATGAGTATAGGACGATTTTAATAGCACCAAGAACTCTCGAGTTATACCCTCGTGTCAAATTTCTAAAAATCTCCCAAATTCGGCACAAAAGCTGCGATAAATCGAGAACCAATAAAGCTATCGACCCGGCAATGGTCTCATTCGATTCAGCGTCCAAAAATCTATATAATTTGATACCACGTACACATTTTTCAGAAAAACCTTGGAAAATATGAATTTTCTCCCCCTCAAAACCCCCCAAAAATACCCTTAAAATTGAGCTAGCAAGTTGGTTCAAGAATTGGGCCGTCGTAGGACCGAGATTGATTTTTGGTGAACATTTCAAATTTTTAGCTCTTGCAGTTTGGCCGGAAAACTGCTAACGGCGTACGGCGGACGGACAGAATTTTTTTTATTGGATATTCGGATTCTACATGCCTTGAAACGTAAAACATCAAATTTTGAGGGGGGTTAGAAAAAAAATTTTCTTGGGCGATTACAATGGTTTATTATTGAATAATAAACCAAAATCGAGAAATTTAGGCAAAGGTCATTTTAAAGTTCGGGCGGTCACGCGATAAAATTTTTTTCAGTAGTCCTTGACTTATTTTTTTATCAATCGCTTGGTTGCCGATTCAATAAGCATTCACGTGAGACACCTCTCACACTTGAACTTCAGTACTTCTTCGGCGTGACGTCACCAGAGAAATCGCACAAATGCTCGGCCGACTTGAGCGACACGAGTTCGGCCGTCACTCGTTCTTTCCTTCATCAGGCAACTTCGGTTCGTAATTGGACTATTTTTAAAGCGTGAAAACCTCTTCTCTTCCGATAGGGGATTTAAAGGGGTATTTTTAGAAAAAAATTCTCCCTTGTGTACGTGACGTAGGCGACTTTAAAAGGTTAATTCGATTTCGAACTCAAAGGGTTTCAACTTGGAAGACGAAATTGTCATATTTCGTAAGGGCTTGGAGCGTCTATCGTTCGATTGGCCTAGTTTGACTATTAAGGACGTTAATAATTCATGCCACGAAATGCAGACTAATCTTCCAGCTGTTTGATTCGTATTTTCACCGCTCTTAGCCAAGTCTGATTTCACGAATTTTTTATCGAATAATTTTAAGATTTATGTGACGATTAGGTTAAGACATTCGTATGACTCCAATATAACGTACTCTTTGCTCATTGTCTGATTGACTAGTTCTCATAAATATCACTGTATATTAATTTACCGCAACATCGACTGGTTTCAACGTTAAGTGGGATTATCGCCCACTCCGGGCCGAGATTAATTTTTTTATGTCCTTTTTGGTCCCAGTAATCTTGACAACTTAAGATGGCAATAATTTAAAAAAAATTCTATTCAGATAATAGAGCCAAGACAAGCAGGATGTCCAATTCCTGATCAATTCCCTGACCTTATCAATTCCACAATGCCAATTCAGTAGTGGTAGCAACTTGATCACGCTCTGCTACCAAAATATCGACCGTACGAAGTAACCAAATATTCGATATTTTATCCTAGCTGACACGCAAACAACTTCGTTTAAATATGAAAAGCTCGAATCTAATACAAGTTGTAAAACGAATATCATGCAAGATAACGAAGGCGATTGAGTTGCAGTTGATGCATTCGCGGAATACAAAGGGAATTCGAACCCTAGGCTTACGTGACTCGCAGAGGGTAGGCCCACGGCGGAAAATCGATACTCTCTTGAAGTTATTTGAATGGGAACCGTCCTACTTGTGAATGATCGTCATGAGCCTGAAAACGAAGGGATCGAATTGACTAGAAGCCTTCTCCACTTCTCGAAACCAAAAACAACACCTACTATTCGATCAACCGACAGGAGTAAACTATTGTATATCAGAAATACATATAACGGTAGAAACTTTATGTAATATTTTATTAATATTTTTTTCGCAATGGGGGTGATTGAAAAAAGGAAATTGTACAGGCCACAGCACGCAGAGAATACGCAAGTTTTGAATAATGGGGTGTTTTTTATAGCAATTGGATAGAAAAAGGATTACGAAAATGGCGAATATTGAATACGGTGAGCGAACATAAAGATAAAAGGCGTAATTCGCTCACCCTTAAATTTCAACACCTAATCCGTCCAGAAATATTGATTACTATGACAAGTAAAAATCAAAATTAAGAATACGTACAACAAAAATAGCGAAAAAATCTCATAACGAGGACGTACTATGTGTTAGCCTGACGATAAAAATCAAGTGTCATTCGCTCGCCGTAACAAACATTTCAATGCATCATCCATCCAAATAAATCGATAAATGTAGCCTGTAAAAACCAATATGGAAAATTATTTCAACGTTTATACCTCGGAAGTACTGTGTGTTATGCAAAAAACGTTTAGCCGACTCCCGGCAAACTTTGCAAATAGAGAGAAAGATTTTTTTGAAATTTCATCGATAAATAATAAAATCATAATCTCAAAATAATAAACTCAAATAATAAATAGGAACGATATCACGAATAAATTCAATATCACACTCACGGGCAAGGGATAGGATCTCAGGATCGGTATTATATCATATTTTCTCTTTTAATTATTGGATAAAAATATTGAAAAATTAACGAAATCGACTTGGCTTGAAGTCAATAACAATAAGTTTTAGCGTTAAGCTCACCTATTAAAAGCGTAACCAATAATAATTTAAAAAAAGATGAAATATCGAATTCAGATCAGATTTTTTATTTTTTAAAAAAAAAAATAATTCAGTTCAGTTTTCAAATAAAAGCCCTTGAAATCAACTTCGTTAAAGAAGTACGAAAATATAGTAGACAACAGAGAACCGATGAGAAAAACTATAAACAATAACAATTAAAACATAACAGAAGATCGATATTTCTTCACTGATATGTTGAAACGATATTCTCACCAATATTTTATTTCAATAGCCCATCTGTATAGCATACAATTCAAATATTTACTTTACTGCGATTTTTTTTTTTTTTGCGCATTGCGAATTGACGGGCCTTCAACAGAAAGACACGCCTCTGGCTTACGTGATACCTTTTTTAATCGCTCAAGGTTACTTCGCAACTATGGCCACCTGGCGAGAAAACAATCGGCGAATGTATGCGCAGTACATGAGCTGCGATTGTGAGAAGTAGCGGGGAGGTATTTAGAAATTCCATTGAGAATTCCGGAGTGAGGTGTATGGTAAAATTTCGCTGTTCTATTTTTATTTTCTCGCACGAAAAGCTTCATTAGCGTAAGGCGTGTATTGAAAATTAAGCCTATTGTCAATATTGGCAAAAATGTACAGCTGTACTCGGAACGTGAATGAAGAATAAACATCGACGTCCTCAAGGTTGAGGGAAGCTTATTTCTGTTTTGATGTTCACACAATTTTCCATACATGGGCTTGAATTTTGAAATTAATCAAGCAAAAGAATATCGAGTGACGTTTTTTTTTTCAATTTTTGTTTTCAATTTTTGCTTTTTTTAAACTTTTTTTTCAAATCATTTTCAAAATAATTAGAGTAATTCGTCTTCTATTCTTATGAGTGGCGCAATTCATGTTATTGTAAAATACCTTTATAGATGTCTTATTATTTACTCAGTATTATCATTTATTATTTTCATTTTTTTTATCGCCTAGAAAATACCAAGTTTTGTATTTCACGATTCGGAGACTTCTATGCCAAGCGATTAACATCGATTGTTCACTCGTAAATATGCGTTGAGTCGTGATATTTGTGAGCGCATCGAAATTCGGAAAATCCCCGAAGAAAACAATATTTTTGATAGTCTCAGAATAACTCTAGATGACTTATGAAATCTTTCGATCTCTTGAGTAACTAGATCAGTTGAGATTTACGCTGAGGAGATAAATCTATTGCACAGCGTTGGGTTGTTTATTCGAAAAATCCGAATTCAGCATAAATGGATTCATTGCGCGTAGATCATGAATCTCTTGCGTTATTCGTGACCCGGAGTACAAATTTTAGGTATCCAAGGTTATAAGGTTATTTAATCCAGCGGGAAGATATTTTTCTTAATATTTTCTCAGAGGGTAATTTTTCACCCGTGCAAATTATTGTTGTTATATTTCCATTTACTACGTAAACATAGAAGAAAAAAAATTATTTCTTGGGCGATTACAATGGTTTATTATTAAAAAAAAAAAAAAAAAAAATAGGTAGTAAATACCTATTTCTTTTTTAATTTTTTTTTACAAAAAGAGAACTTAAGGGCGATATATTTTTTCAAAGACTATTCCTAATTCTCGCTAAATCGGTAATTTAATTCTAACCAGTAGGAATGCGTCTTGCTGAAAAAGAACGAAGTCCCCTTCAGCTAGCACTCAAAGGCAGTAAACAAATTGTTATTTCAAACGCATCAAGAGGAGCAAAGTATGGTGCTTTTAAGAAACGAATCGTGTATATCAAAGAAGCACGTGTGAAATAACCGAATAGCTGTACTCTATTTATAAAATAGAGAATATTCTTTACAGACATGATTGTATTCAGACGGGATTGGAGAGTTGATTTTGCACGGCTATTTTCGTCCATTTTTTTCACTTTCATCTGTTCCATAGACACCAATTTTTAACTAGTCGAGTATCGAGCTGCGGGGTACGAGTTAATCGACCACATTCTACTCACAGATTCGACTCAATGGACGCTCTTAGGTCGGCAGGGGCCGAATTCAAGGACGACTAGCGACGCAATTTCAAGCCGGGAACAGCCGGCGAAAAGCTAAGGCGGAGAAGCGTAAACGAGCACGACAGCCAAAAAAACTTGTTTGCGCATTTCCGACCTGGCCACAAAATCATTGAGGAAGAGTAGCAGGCGTGGATCCAAATTTTAATGGGTCAAGTGGCATAAGAAATAGCCCGCAATAGATTTTTCAACCAGGTGAATATTAATTTTCATTGGCAAGTCTCAGCAAGAAGCGGCAAATGAAGCAAACAGGAGAGAAAAAATTAGAAAATTGACTTTTCTTTCTTTTTTTCATCAACAAATGAGGCAAACAGAATAGAAACGATTAGAAAATTAAATTTTATTTCTTTTTTTCAATCAACAAATGAGGCAAACAGAAGAGAAACAGTATGAAAATTGAATTTTCTTTATTTTTTCAATCAACAAATGAGACAAACAGAAGAGAAACAATTAGAAAATTGACTTTTCTTTCTTTTTTTCAATCAACAAATGAGACAAACAGAAGAGAAACAATTAGAAAATTAAATTTTATTTCTTTTTTCAATCAACAAATGAGGCAAACAGAAGAGAAACAATAGAAAATTGACCTTTCTTTCTTTTTTTTTAATCAACAAATGAGGCAAACAGAAGAAAAACTACTAGAAAATCGACTTTTCTTTATTTTTCAATCAACAAAATGATCCGAAAACCCATCAAAGATTGCTACTTTCACGGGAAAAATGAAATTTGATAGGGACTTGGAAGCAGAGGTTGAACTAGTGAATACTTTCGCACATCCGCTACAGTTCATTTTAATCTAATGACGCCAAAATATTCATTTCCTCGCGGTTACAAAATAACAGTTATTTTTCACATTTTTTGGCAAAAAAAATTTGAATGTTAACAATCGGATTGTTAATTCATTTCGGACCTTACGTATAAATTGAAGTTATTTTGATTCAAAATTATATTTTTGTAATTCAACTACCTAATTTTTTCTCGATTCTCAATTCTTCATAATTTACTTTGAAGGTAAGAAGACTAGAAGATAAGAAGACTGATGAGAAAACTTGAAGGCACACCACGTTGAAAAAAAAATTTCATAACGTAAAATCTAGTGAATACTTTCGCACTTCCGTTACAGTTCATTATGAATCGAATGATGCAAAAAATATTTATTTCCTCGCAGCTACAGTTATTTTCGAGATTTCTTTTTGGAAAAAACTACAAAGGTTAACAGTTCGGCAAATTAATTCATTTCGAAAGAATGACATAATTTGAAGTTATTTTGATCCATATTGATTATCTTTTTGTTATTCAATTTATTTTTTCTCGATTCTTAATTTCTTCATCTCTTACTTTTTGCTGCTGTTTTAATAACAACAATTTTGTACCGTTCTCAACATTTAAAAAATGGCCATTACCTTTATTTTAGAGAGAGAAAAATAAATGCTCACCGATTAACCGTTTTTTGGCGATACTCCATTTTTTTCTCTATAACTTAGCGATCCGATATTTTCGAATGAAACAAATAATCATCTATTTCAACTTCTGCTTGCAGGATAACAACTGGAAGCGTAATCCCAATCATAAAGGATAAACAAATTTCCTATCTCTAAAGGATGAAAGGTGGACGTTAATTGGCCGAATTCCTTTGTTTACAATTCAATCCCAAACGTTTCAATCTTATCGCTGGATGAAATTATTTCGGCAACTTGATTGGAACTCGTTCGAAACGAAGTGCGCAGGAGTGTAATTACTAAATTGTTCTCGCGGGATCAATACCTTCGCTTTATCAACGCACAGCGCTACGGATAAAATCCCGGTTTTATTACCGTCCATTCGCTCATGCGGAGACCAATAACCTACGCCTTAATTTTACAGCAAACGCCGGACACTAAATGTGTTCAATTTTCGGAAAAACGGTTCAACAATCGAAAAACCAAGGGAGTCTCAAAATAACGCTCAGCTTACGGCGAGGGAAGTACCAACGAAATGATAAAATATTTCCAATAAATAAAATTAAATATTTCCTCGATTAATAAAAATTTAAAATGAATAAAAATGTTCAAGCTCATCATTCAAATATTTGATTTATGTAAGACGAATCTTGAGAAGTGGACCTGAATAGGAGACCCAAATATAGAACAACGCTACAAAATAAAGGAATAGCGCGGATGTACGGTGTGTGATCCTTGCGGTAAAATTAAGATCATACCGTCACAAACAATCAAGGCCTTGAGCACTTGAGTAAATTGATTTTTGCGGCCTGTGAAAATCCAATTAGAAAATAAGCAATAGAGAAATAGCGAAAAATACGATTTACGAAGAAGTACGGCGTGTGAACCAAGCGATGAAAATCGAACGTTATGTACTAGCAATAACGAAAGCTTCAATAACATAACATTTCGAAAATATCGATTCTCTTGGCCTGTAGAAATAATTTTAACGGCTTATACCTCAGAAGTTCTGTGTGAAATTTAATAATAGCTATATGTGTACTTCCGTTACGAATTCTACTTTTCGGATGATTATATCCATTTACTAGGTAAACATGTTCGGTGAAAAATTTGTAAATAAAGGAACGATGCCACACGATCGGGGCTGATAATGCGCGTTTAAAAATATCCGCTGAGTTTATAATTAACCGCGTCCTTATTTCCTTCCCCTGGCGCGTCATCGCCTGTTGTTCAGCTTCTACAATTACAATTACGTAATTCATATGCCGCAATATAGGCACCAGAAGCAGATGCAGTAAATTATTAAATTATTTTACTATTATTAAATTATAAATTATTGCAGTAAATTATTATTTATTAATAAATTATTGCAGTAATTTATAGTAAATTATTATTTATTTAAATTATATGGACGAAAGAATTTTTTTCTCGAAAATTCAAATATTATAAGTTCAGTGTTAAGAGTGCTTAAACAGCAACGCACTATTACCATCAATTTCAGGGGAAAGGGACTATCCAAAATAGATTTCAGAAAGCGATGATTTATCGGATCACGAGGCGAAAGATTCACTGGAGGAAAGAGGAAAAAGTGGATTTCACATAAACCACGCTCTGCGACCAATTGTGAAAAAGGAAGCGACTAAGAACAAGTCCTCTGAACGTATTTTGATCATCTCGGAGCGTTCTTGGCAGTCGATCTTTCGGCAACGTGGTCATCTTCCCGGAAGGTGGATGAGCCAGGGACGAAGCCAAAGAAAATAAAAAAAATTCTACTATCTCCCCCATCTAAACTAAATTTCGCAGCCAAGCTTTTTCAACGAATTAAAGAACTAGAAGCACGAGACGCAAAAGGAAGTTAAAATGAGAAACTGGCAAGTTTCTTGTCGATTATCCACTTACTATGGCGCAAGGGACGAATGCAAAAAATTAATACAAGTCGATCATCATGTACAAAAATCCACAAAACTATAGTTTCGTTAAATTTATTCTACTAAGGGGAAAACTCCGCAGCAACTGTTGTAATTTCGATCATTTTTTTTTCTTAATTTCCAAATAAATTTCGATTTTTAAACGACATCAAAATGAAAAGGTGACTCAAGTTGACACTTTTTGAACGGCTATATTTACAGCGGCAAACAAGAACCTTCTTTTCCATCTGTACTGTAATTCTATTATTCACAGCGGAAAAAATTTAATTCGTTTCACCAATCTTAGAACCATTAGATCATCGATATTTCGGGAGCACAATTGATCGAATATTTACCTTCGGTCTGGCTCATCAATTCGGCAAACAAATTCGAAAGAATCTGGTGACGAATTTAATTCCAATTCCTCGCACATCGGATTGACCCAATTACTTTGGAATGCGAGGGAACAATGAAGCGAAACGGCGTCGTATAATTTGATCAGATTGTCCGAGTACTCAAAGTTTAAGAAGCGAAAATAACGCGTAAAATTTATTGCCAACCTTGAAAACGGCAAATAAAAAAAAAATAAATAAAAAAAAAAAAAAAACGTTAACGATGCAGATTATCGTCCGACAAAAACGGTTCGATTTACTCGGAAAATATTTTCCGGTAAGTTCGTCGTTTCAATTGGTTATATTCTCAATTACGTTTCTACTAGGCCGAATTCCGTTAATCGCCTTCCAGTAACAATTCTCATTTTCGATTCGACGTCGATTTCGTCGAAATAATCTCGATTTTCAGTTCTATCGCTTCGGTTAACATTGTCACGAGATTTCACTTTCCACGTGTTTAATGACGAGCGCATCATTTCGAAACGGATCCTACGATTCGCGCTTTGAGATCAACATAACAATGAATCACTGTGAACGAGAAGAGTCGATCGTTATTGTTCAACGTCGACCAGTGCGCATATTCAACAGTTCGAAGGCCCTTGAAAAGGCCGCCGAGCGAAATTAACATGATTTGCGGAAAATTAATCGCTTCTCACTCGATTACGTGTCTCAGTGCAATGATCCTCGAGTATTTATGAGTATTATTTATAATCAAAGTTCAGTTCGCCGATTATTTTGTAATTTTGTCGCATTGACAATGACAAAAAATGAAATAAATTAAAAAGCTTAAAAAAAATCCTATAGCAATCGAAATATAAAATAAACAATCGTAGATTCGAGTTTAGAATGATGATTTTTTAGAATTGACAACGAGCAGCACTTTTATAAATAAAATTAAAACAAAATTCAAAAAAGGCGTCTTGTACTCTAGGTAAGTCTTGATTTCAGCTAAGGTTAGAAACTGGATGAGCTAGTAGAGTTTTATTGGCCACACTGAGTCTAGTCGTCTGTAATAAAATGTTAGTCAGAGGATTACACGCGGAATTTTTTGGCAACGGTTGGCGAGTCAACGTGGCACGTTATTTCTGGCATCCTTAGCCTTCCCTGTCTTGAGTATTGTTACGAAATCGATGTCCAATATCAAATTGTTAACTGCCAAGTTGAAGAGCTAGTCTATAGTTTGCAATATCACCTCCAAAAAGAAAATTGATGAAATAATTAGGTACACAAAATAAGATCTATACTAATTCTATTCAATTCAGTCTATATTAATTTGATTTTTTTCATTGCTAAAAAAGAGATTTTTATTTTTTAAATTGTATACATAATAATTTCTTATTTGTATTTATTTCATTTTCTTTTCTAATATAAAGTAGATACTTAGTAGAACTAAGTTAGATTTAACTCAATTAGTAAAATGTCAAATTGAATTAATTCCAAATAATAAAGTTGCATGAAGTAAGTATCCACTTAAATGAGATGTTAGTTATTTTATATACTTTATAATCTTTTTTATATTATCTTATTTTACCTTTATAACTTTTTAAATGTTATTTATATAGTTTTAATACAAATACAAAATAAAAAAATTATGGGTATAAAATTTGAAAAATATATTATAAAATAAGATAAAATAAAAAATATACTTTAAATATTTAAAAAAAATTAGAAATTATCTAACTTTTGAAGAATTATTTCATCAATATTCTCTTCAGAGACGATTGATTCATAATGATTTTATTCATATTTTAAATCAGATTACTAAATAAATTTAAATTAATAAAATTTAATAAAATATTTTTTTCTAAATATTAAGCTATTAATTTATCAAGTTAGCAGAGTTTTTTCTACACACCTGGATATTAATTAAAACACCAATTAGATTAGATTTTCTTTTAAATTGTAATGTAACCAGCTTATTCAATTTCAAATTTGAATTGAGATTTAAAAAATAGATTTTATATTCAATTTGGATTAGAATAGATTTTAGACTTTTTCATGTTTAAAGTAGAATATTAAGATTTTATTATTGTAGATTTAATTATTCATTAATTAATAATTTAATATTTTAGATTAATAATTTTGAATATTAAAGATTATTCTAAGAATTGTTCATTGTTATAGAGACCTTTTTCAAGTTCTTTGCTTTCATTTTTACAAAGTAAATAGAGGAAATGAGCGGGGGGGATAGGGCTGAATTCGTTTGAACTCCGCTGTAACTCAATGATCAACTCGGCCAAATTTTAATTGTGAACTCTAAGTAATTATCGGTTTTTACCGGTTCGAATCGAAGTCTATGGCTTCTTGCATTGTAAGAGCATTTCTAATCCGTTTCGGTCAGTTATGTAAGGCGTTTTTGTTTAGTTGAAACGACCTGAAGCCGAGTCGTAACCTGGAAAACAGACCATTTTCCATCGATCGGAAAATTGCTGTCTGGCTTCAACGATGTCGGATGACCTTATAAGGGCAAGATTCGAACTTCAGCTCCTTATATGGCATTTATGCTTTTTCTCGCTCAACAGTTACATCACTGTCGGTAATTTCAGAAGAACGAATACGCAATTCATCAACAACTTATGAAACAGAAGCTTTAATCCAATGAAATGCTCGAATTGAAGACAAAATAGACAACAGCACTGAACATTCGTTTCCAATTTATGTAAAAAATGGAATCGAACTTGGAAAAAAAAGTCTTCACACAAAAATACAAAATCGAGGGAATTTCGCGCAAAATGACGTTTTAATCAATCTTCCGGGAAATAAGTATTCAAAGATCTTTCGATTTTAATTTTCAACGGCTATAAAAATCTATATTTTGAACGGTTAGGATCTTGAAATTTACGTTTCCGCAAATAGATGACGCTTCATTTTTATAGCTGGTGTCACACACCTTACTTCCGCATCATTGGAATTTCCCTTTATTCTGTTCAAGTTTTTTTTTTGTCCCTTAGCTACAGAAATGGTTCCGTTTCACAACTTTGGTCTCGTATCTTCAGGTTTACCTCGCATTTTCGGGTGTCTTTTCGTTTCTAGGTCTCCTGGTACGAAAAATTGTCCAATTTTCACCATTTATGGAAATTTCTCGATTTTATTCGGTCCTCGGGTTCACCGACTCAAAAAGAATGGAGATCTATACGCACGAATTTTTCTAGTTATTTTGCACAGACGTCATAGAAAGTAGTAAGATGACAATGATATATCAAATAAGTCTTTGACTCTTTACAGCAATTGATTGGTATTTCATAAATGCTATACCTTATCACCCTATTTACGGTTTTATTTATCCGATAAACGTTAGCCATGAGCTATTTGATCCCACGAAAACACGTTGACGTGACAAAACGCACGGTCGACCTCGGCGTTCCAACGTTTGGCCGAGGATTTGTTACAGTGGATATTTTGACGGTAGGGACACAAACAACGTAAACAACGCCAACAATTTAAGCTAGCACTTAATTATCTCCATTTAAAATGCATTTAATGAGAAAAATATTTTCTACTTCGCTTATTTAATTTATTTTATAATCATTACAATTACGCTGGAGAATTGAATTTTTTGTTTTAAAATATCGTACTTGGATATATTTCTAACTAAACGAAAAACTACCATAATATACTAGAAAATATAAAATATTCTATTTTTTAAATTAAATAAAAATATTATTATTAAATAAATAATAATAAAAATAAAATATGTTAATTAAAAATATAAAATACTACCTCTTCACAATACCTATCTAAATATGCTAGAACAAATTGAGTTGAGAATTTATTCAAGTAGAAACAGATGCGATTCTGCTACCATTCGGAGAGAGAGAAATTATTTTATTTATTTAGCAGCGCTTAATGATGCAGCTGCAGTCGAAAAAATTTTATCGTACCACACTAACCATATTACCAACATTATTTCCAGCGAACGATATTCTCAGCGAGGAATGCGTTTCAGAGGATTTTCAGAACTGTCGGTTACCAATTTATGTAAGTACTGCACTTTCGTATCATTTTAAGTTGCCAGACTCTGAAAGACACCTCAGGTTTCCAAGTAAGTCAGTCTCAGTCAAATGTTTAATCAGACAGCTTGTCCCTGCCATGACAGACGCTGATGGGTTCGTCTTTGACACAGTTTGAGGGTGTCGCCCCCAGAGCTATCCTATCCCACTACTGATACTATACCACAACTTCTCCCAGATTGACAAGGTCGTGCAGTCTCTCGCTTACATTTGTAGGATCATACTTATCTACGCCTGTTACATTTACTTACCATTTAGTCTTTTTTTCTGTTGCCATTAATTTCATTCTGAGGTCTGGATATTGAGAGTACTTATTATACCAGAGGATTCAAAATTACTCAAATTGGCTTCGTTTCTAGTCGGAATTCTGTTCTTCTTATTTACAAATTTAATTTATTGGGGGATTTAAAAAAATTATTATTGCAGAGATAAAGATCGGCTCTTGTTGGACTGGCAAATCGTAAAATTGTTATCTCACAGTGCTTTAGATTACTGATCATAACCTGAGGCTGTTAATTAGTTGCCGAGCGACTTTGTTTATTTACATTTAAGAATGTTTACGTACACTTGAGAAATTAGGAAAATTCCCGTCCAATTATCATGTTTTCAGGGCAATTTAGTTCTACGGCATTTGTTTACAGGTGAAATTTTCGAGACCTTGTAGATAATTGCGTGCGGATATTTTCGCGAACAACATCATCCAACTTCTGCCCAGAATCGCTAATGAGTCGATATTGCTAATATTCAGTGAAATTCACTTCGTCAACTCAGCTGACCGCCAATTGTAAACAAATATGATGGCACGTGAAAAATCGTCCTCTTATCATCTAGACCGTTATTATCATGTCAAGTCAAATAAAAATACGGTTTATTTTGAAGACACCATCGTACGATTTCTATTTTCCATCTTTATCAGCTGTTATCGGTATTCGGTGCAAACATCCAAACAAGATTCTCTACCGAGTGTAGACACAAGATTCTACACAAAAAAGCGACGTTTTTCAGTATTCAAACGCGATCTTCTCCTCTCAAACGAATTTTAACAACAAAATTAACTACATTTTAAAAAAACTGGTATTTACAGTTTTTTCGTTATGGAAAAATATTTTGTCGTAAAGAACTGTTTCCGTTGGATAACATCAAGATTTACCATCTTAGGAAAACATTTCCTTTTTAAGTAGCTTCGCGGATTGGCCCACAATTTAAAAAATGTACGGCATCTATTAGATAGGAAGTTCATTTATCTTTCCAACGGAATCCTCGGATTTGATATTGCTGACACAGCTGAGGGAATTGAGGTAGTTTTGATTTCATTAGATCGAAACCGGCAAAAAAATTTCAATAATTCTCTAACCATACATTTTCTAACTTAGGTTCTTTTTTTGACTGTCGGCCTTACGGTTTTCGTTTTAAAATTATGACTAGGCACTATTCACCGGCAGCGCGCGTAACTAGTGCGTTACGTGGCTTATGAAATGAATCACTATTCGAAAAAGCATAACCCGGCTCCACAGCTAGCGTCGAATCACCGCCAGACAAGAAGAAAACTCTAGAACTCGGTGAGACGAGTATTGTAAATTAAAATATTAAATATTATATTATAAAATTATTATAATATAATAAATATATTAATTATAAATCATATAAATATATTAATTATAAATCATATAAATATATTAATTATAAATCATATATAAATATATTAATTATAAATCATATAAATATATTAATTATAAATATTATAAATATATTAATTATAAATATTATAAAATTATAATAATATTATAAATATATAATGATAAATAATATCAATATAAATAGGTAAATAATATGATAATATTACAAATGAAAATTAGTGCCTATAATTATTACTCTAAATCCAAGAGAGACCATCAATAATTTTTAATACAGCTGATTCATCCTTATACTTTCAACCGAAATGTTCACATATTTCGCAATATCTTACATTAAATACCTTTCAGAGGTGAAAGCATCGTTATTTTCGAATCCTAAATTATTGAGAATAAAAACTGAGCAGCTTTCACAATCTTTCCACAAATCCGCGAAACGTCTTGGCATACGTGGAAGTATAACCTGAAACGAGCTGATATAATCGAAGGACGGTGACTCAGGGCTCAGGCGACGTACGTAATTTAACTATTCGTTGCGCAACTCGCGGATTGATCGCTCGCCTCGCTGATCGTCGAATCACCGTGAAAAGACGGCGATACTTTCATCCGGTGTTTACCTTCAGACCCCTGGTAATCCCTTGGGATAATACTATCTATGGTTCTTGTGGCCTTTACAGAAAATTTCACCATTTAAATATCGTTTATGAACGGCTAGATTTAGCGAATGAAGGATGAAAATAGTTTGGCAATCCGTGTCAACGGGTTTCATAAGACTCGGAGAGAACGCGGGAATAAAGTTGCAGCCGTACCGAATTTCATGACATCAAACGAAAGTGAATATTTTAAAATGTACAACTCCGAGAGGGGATTACACGGACTGAGAATTGAGGCAGATGACCGGGGGATATTTTCGAGTAGGCTTTGCAAGCAACTTGGCAACGGGAAAGACATTTGGAACCAAACCCACACAACGCTAGACACTTCGCCGACGAAATAAATTGGGTCGACCAGAGGGAAACGCTTGATTTTTTCCTCCTAGAATAAATTTATTGTTAACTGATTTTATATAAAAAATTTTAGTAGCTCAGAAGCTAATGGATTGAAATGAAATACAAGCAACCGAATTTTTTTCTACTTTAATTTTTACACGCCATGAGAATCGATATTTTCGAACGCTCAAGGACTTAGCTGAGACAAATAGATGACGCTTGATTTTTAGAGTAAGGATCACACAATGTACTTCCGCGTTGTTCGTATATTATTTGAATTTTGTTTGCTTTAGGCCGACAAAAACAATAAATTCGAACACACGAGGTCTTTGAATTCTCATAGAAAGGATATAATGGCGTGGTTTTTGTCATCTGCGTCACACACAGTACTTCCACCTGTTTTCTTTTATTTTCAGTTCTCATGGCGAGAAAAATACATCAATTATTTGAGTGAAAAGCTGTCCACCGGGGGATGGACCGATTTCATGATTTTGTGGACAGGTTTCCTCTTCGCCGACTCTTAGCTTGAACTACTGTGTCTATGCACTTCTTATCGATTCTGACCTCTTTCGAACCGAATTCGCAAGAGTCCAATAAAACGATTTTACATATTTTAAAGTTGCGGATGATGAAACAACGCATTCTATTGCCCGAGCGAAGACCGGAAAATCCGGTGCTAAAATGCTAATTCGGTTGACGAATTCGAGCCGGTCTATTTCATCAGAATTTCCCGGGAACGAAACGATTATTTTGTTTGTCTTATTCAGTTAGCTCATATGCATTTTTCGAGCGCTATTGCTATTTCTGCTAATTTTTAAAGGTGATTCAGCGTGAATGCCAGGTGTGATTTTGCAGACTTCCCTCAAATTTTAATTTTTCTAGCCGTCGGATTTCACGTAATTTCGAAAAATTTAATTCGACAGGCTCGACTGTTGTCAATTTTTATGATGCAACCGAAGTGTAATTTGTCCACCGGTGGTTACATCCGTGCGAATCCCAAAAATGCCCAGAGCGACGATTTTTTTACCGAACACGACTCTCGTAACGACCGTTCGGTAACCGTAAAGTTCACCCGTCCTAGCCGGTGTAAAGGTCGCCGGAAATTAAGGTAAATTGGATTTGGGCTTGTAGGGGTAGTGTAAACTGGAGCCGTGGGTCGCGATTATAGGTAACTAATCAGGATTTCCACTCGTAAAGGGAAGATACCCGTTTTTCATCAAGAATACCCCAATTTCGACAATTCCAGAAAAACACTTTCATCCCCGTTCGCTAGGTGAGTTTGTGATCAATAATTCATGGAAGTGCTGTGCAAGCAATAAAAAACCATTTAACAAAAGCTCACCTTTAACGTCGATCTGAGCTAGCGATATCTCAACATCACCAGCACCACTCGCCTTCTCCCCAGGAGTAGCCTCCTGTAACACCGAATGAGAATTATTGACATAGTGTCGAATTTATCTGATTTTTTATAGCTAGCAGAATCTTACACTAGCTACGAGACCAGTTTAAAATGTGAAATTTGTATAAGATCAAAGGGAAAAAATCAAGGATAAATATATTTTGGAGTTTGACACCTATTTCCTACGTTTTCTCTATCAAACCGATGTTTCGGGCATCTTTAGAGCAGCAGTTAGTGCCTACTCAGAGACTAGTGTCATAAAGATGTCTTAATACGCGAAAGTGCTCGGTGTAATGAAGGAACAGACTTGTTCTTTTAGCTTTGGAGAAGAAAGATACAGTTCTTACTCTTCAACCCTTGATTAGCCAATTCTCAGTTGGCCTCGTGAAAGATGATGAGGTGATCGCACATATAACTCTCCTCATCACTTGTATTATTAAAAAGCTTCTTTTTTGTGACAGACTCAAGTGTAAAGGGGATGGAGGCTGGATGAATAGAGGAGTTGATGTGCGATTCGAAAGCAGATGAGGCCAACTGAGAGTAGAAGTGAAAAATACGTTGATAAAAACGAATATCAACAAGGGAATGGAGATGGAAAAATAGTCGCCTTCTAATTCTCCTTTAACGTGATAACAATAGAAGAAACGCAAACGGGAAAAATTTAATTGGTGCGGAGCGACTAAAAAAACGCTGCAAAATGATTACAGTGGTTTATTATTCCTTCGCTTCAATAATGATTTAAGAAGACTGTCCATTTGTGATTTTAATTATTCCGAATATTTGGGAACGTTCCCACCGAAAAACAGCTTGGTAACTATCGGGATAATTCCGAAGCAACTATTGTAATTTTAATCATTTTTATTTTTCTTAATTTCCCAATTAAAAGCTAAACTTATTGCCTAACGATACAGCTGGAGAGAGTGTTTGACGACCATTCCAATGAGTATAGAACGATTTTTATAGCTCCATGAACTCTCGAGTTATACCCTCATTTTCAATTTCTGAAAATCTCCCAAATTCGCCACAAAAGCTGCGATAACTCGAGAACCAATAAAGGTATCGACCCCGCGATGGTCTCATTCGATTCAGCGTCTAAAAATCTATAAAATTTGATACCAAGTACACATTTTTCTGAAAAACCCTGGAAAATATGAATTTTCTCCCCCTCAAAACCCCCAAAAATATCCTTAAAATTGAGCTAGCAATGTGGTTCAAGAATTGGGCCGTCGTAGGACCGAGATTGTTTTTTGGTGAAAATTTCAAGAATTTAGCTATTATAGCTAACGGCGTACGGCGGACAGATAGAATTTTTTTATTGTATATATTCGGATTCTACATGCCTTGAAACGTAGAACATCACATTTTGAGAGGGGGGGGGGGTGGCAATTTTTTCTTGGGCGATTACAATGGTTTATTATTGAAAATAAACCAAAACGACAAGTCGCATTTTTCAATGAACCCGATGAGAAATCAAATTCGCACTCATGAATGCGCAAGACGGTTCGGTCGCAGTAGGAAAATCGATTCAATACGTTATTTGAATACATCGCCGACGTTGCGCTGTCGAGGTTGTTGAACCTCCGTAACAGGAGACCAGGCCAAGGAGTGTTGATCAACTCGGCAACGACTAAGTTGCCGTACTTGTTGAGCATTTCACAATATCCCCGTTTCGGTAGAAACGCTGCCGGCTGCTACTTTCAAAAGATGCGGTGCCATTGTTATTGCTTCCATTGTTTTCCACCTCATCCTGTTACTGTTATCATACATTCACGGGCAGTTGGACTAATTGCGATTAATGGATATCAATTGGAGTACGTGACCAGACAATTCGAAAAATATCGACGGCCTTGAACCAATAATGAAAACTGTACAAGTATTTCTGTCCATGATGTGAAGATGCTAAATAATATTCCGCTGTCTGCAAAAAAAGAAATATTTGTCATTCTATTACGTCGTATTCCTCGGTGGAAAAAATTGATAATGAGTCGGTTACAAATAAATTAGTATCTTATCGGTGCAAATAAAATTTGAAAGCCTTCAACGAGTGTTTTTACTCTCGCATTATCATTTTATGGTAGGATTAGATAAAACGATTGAAAAAATCGAGGCTGATGCAACTGTAAAGACTCTTCCGACAAGATAATTTTGGATGGTTTTATTTTGAGTGAGATAATATAAGAAAAAAAATCATAAAAGCGAGCGGCTTATGTTGATAAAGATTCGGGTCATATTCGGTAATCATACCGATGGAAATAAGCAACAGTCACGAGTCAGAACCACCTGACTACAAGCAAAACTCGGCGGTAGAAAAAATAAAGGGTCTTCCAAAAGGGGAAAAATAATATTATGATATCATGTACAAGAAATGGAGTTCGAACAATCGCCCAACAGTCTGTGTTCAATGAGTAAGGGGAAAACACTACCTGAATTCTGCCGAACTTCAACATTATTGACTAGTGCGTGCTTGAGGCGCGAGAATGGTCTAATAATTGGGTACCTGGTATTAAGAAATTGTTTAATACCCCTGAAAATTGGTTAAATTCATGGCTCAACCGTACGACATCATTTGGCTCAGCCACTTTTGCATAAAAGCATTCAAACGAGCATGAGATGTAAAGAGAAAGGCCGATCAAGAAATCGATTCGGGTTTATTATTCAATAATAAACCATTCTAATCGCCCAAGAAAAAAAAATTCCAATCCCCCCCCTCAAAATTAAATGTTTTACGTTTCAAGGCATGTAGAATCCGAATACCAAATAAAAAAAATTCTGTCTGTCCGCCGTATTGAAATGTAATCAAGTTCATAGAGCGAAAAACGAAAAACTGCAAGCTAAGTTTAAACCAACTTACCATAGTGGGTAAGTTGAGGGTTAATCCTTCGTTTAATAACGCGCATGAGCTGAAACAAATGTATCAATCGATCAAATAAAATACGGTGCCAATCGCGCTGAAAAATATCTGATTATGAACTTGATATGACGTCTAAGCTGAAACCAGCAAAATTTCTGAAAATTATAGTTGGTTGAAAGTGTGAAGGAAAAGAGGGATGTCGAACGAGTCAAGCAATTTTCCCTTGGCGACCTCTTGCTCTCCAGCCGCCGCAGTAGGTTAAATTTCACTACATTAAAGTGATTATAATCATTCAATTCGATAAATTGGAGTCACCCTTTTATCGCGACATGTCAGCAATTATAATGTTATATTTCTGGAAAACGTAAAACGGATTTTCACGTAAACTCGTGAAGAAACTGAGATAGAGGATAACTCGCAAGATAGAAACTGACCCAAATTGACCTTAACGAGTTTGCCTAACGAGCAACGATATAGATCGGCTGAGCCAGCGTTCGATGGGAATTTCTACGTTTAGCTTACACAAGACGTAGTAGAAAAACGCGTTTTGGAGTCGAGATAAATGTTAACCAGTACGCGCTCAACAACTGGAGACGAAACTGCGAAAATGTTGAGTTTTGGTAAATACTTCACACAAAGCGACGAACCCGTCGATCGTCAAGAGGGAAGACAGCTGAACAAGCTAGTTCATTCCCCATGAAAATCACGCATGAGATGATTTCCTTTCAAAAATCATTTGTGCTAGCGGGCAGCCACGACAATCGGCGAATGGTTATTTTGCAGGAATTTTCCAGGAGCGTGTACGAATATGGAAGTACCATGTGTACAAGGACAGCTGCTTAGTAGCGCTAAATCTAGTTTGTTTTGCCCTGATCTACGATATAGGTAGTTCAAAATTAAGTGAATTTACGTTATATTTCATTTTTTCACGCTGTCTTGGAAATAATTCCACAATTCTTACATTCTGCAGTTCGCCTTTGTCGTTGGCAAGGAAAAAAATCGATAAGCAAGGCCGCGAGACAGAAAAAAACCGGCTAAATAGTAAGCGGTCGGGTAATATCATTTTGTTCAACTGCTTCACCTGAATGACGAAAATTGCTATCTTATTTACAAAAAGAAGAAGGAAAATTTGATAAAAGATTGCGAGAATCAACGGATCAGCGCCGTAACTGCGGTAATCAGTAAATCTCAAACCACAATGGGTGAATTAATGCCAGACTCGGATTTGCGTGCCCCCAAACGTGTTTAGAACAATGGTAACTCTAGCCGGGCGGAAGTGCAATTTTTTGTCCAGCTGTGCCGGGTAGAAAAACCAGGCGGCTCATTCTCCGATTTTTTTTGCTGTCCGAGCACTTTCACCCCTTCGGGCATCCTCAGGGCGACGTTCAGCCATAGGGTCCACAGGGATGGACTCTATGACTCCACGGTAGAATGATTCACGTAGTTTTTCTCCCCCTCGCAACTCCTGGACATCAAAATATTTGATAAGGAAAATATTTTTTTCAAGAGCCGAATGTGCCCCGTCCCCGTCCCACCTACAGATCATAACACCAACACCGAACTCCGGTGACCTTGAGGTGCTTCGTATAGCAACAAACCTTTCAAGGACTAAATTCAATAATCAATAATACATTCTGACATGAGATTACATGGAGAAAGTTACTGCAATAAATTTACTGCGGAAAAACGTCTAAATAAACGGACATTATCATAAAAAGCTCACCTTTTCTACTTCGAACCGGCCGACGTCTCGTCGAGTCCATCGCTAGCTGAGGTCGCGGTTCCCCGGCCTTCCGGAAGACAGCGCTAGCGTATGTATTTTTCAAAAAATAACAAAGACGATCCGAGGCAGTTCGATCCGCGTAGAAAAATATTTTTCAGAATTGATTCCGGAAGAAAAAAGTCTATTTTATCATATTTTTTTCTAGAATATTCATGGAGTAAGTACACAACAAAATGATATCCTTATCCGAACAGATTTCCATCTAGACACAAAAACCAAATGTACACTGCGCTTGAAAATTTTGAATTAGCATAATTATTTTTTATTGAAAAAAAAAACAAAAATTAATTTAATTTGATTCGATTCTATTACTTATTTCGATCATGTTGGCATTGATACATTACATAGCGATGGGACAGTATCGATCAACAATTGATCGATTCATAAAATCAATACTGCTACACTATCTCATCGATACATAATAAACGTGGCTTTTTTTAACCAAAAGAAGGAAAAGAAATACGAGTTGGTCGGGTAACATTAGAAGCTACAAACTTAAAATGTATCCAATAAACACGGAGTAATTTAAGACTCAAAATGCCACCGATGAGATCACCTACTAAGCATCGATTACTTCCTGTAATAATCGATTATTTTTAATCGATACTTCATCGCCATTTTACAACGCCATATTGATTGCGCTTTCGCTGATCTCCTTCGGCTGTTCACCGTTCACCTTCGCCATTTCTTTCTCGGGCACCTCTTCAATTGCTCGTCGACGTGAGTAGTTCACTGATTTCTAGCAATTACTTTTTCCCATTTGCAAATTTGCATCAGCTACAGTAGCACAACTGCGCAAATTCTGCGCGTTTGCGATCATAAAATGTATTCGATTGGTATGTTTTATTGAAGTCCCCAGCTTCTTCGGAAGCCGAATAACCTACGCTCAAATGCCGGGGCACGCCGTACCCCACGCTTCCGTTTTGGGTGGATTCGCTTTGAAATAGCAGTTTGAGTAAGTAAAAAAAACATTTATATTCTTAAATTGAACCATTTTCTATCTGAGTTAAGGAATGGAAATTGATTATCGTTCAAGTTGTCGTACGATTTCGGCCGGTGGCCACGTTGGCACATTGTGTACCGACCGATGCCCATGAGATATAGCCGGGTTATCTTGCTCTCCATTACGACTTGCTTTCCGGTTTATTTAATTATTAACATCTGCGTGAATGTGGATTTTCCAAATGCTCGTTGAATTTACCACATTCAAAACCACGTGTGCGGTCTGGAGACCACGCATGTAAAATATTAGCTCATAGTATACTTCTCAAATATCATTTCCCACGAGAGTGTAGATTTTCTTCGAAATTACCTAATTTTACTGTTTATCCTGAAACTGGAGCCTGAGTTATTTTTTGCCCCAATTTTCAGCCAAGTATAATGGATGAAGTAATAACTAGACTTAGTATAATCTAGCAAATTCGTTTTACCAATAGTCTCCTGGTTATTTTGCAGAATGAAAAATATCTGATCACTTTTTCGATTTCATCCCAATAATAACGTTCGGAAATTCGAGAAACTGCTCTTACTAAAATGTTACTAATTTTTCTCTCGTTTCTGGCACAGTTTGTAACGAGCCTCTGGACCAGCCATGTTTCTGTACAATTTGACGCTCCAGCGAGCGACAGGAATCACTCACGCCGTGCATGGCAGTTTCTCCGGCACGAAACAGCAGGAGATTCTCGTTTCTAGAGGAAAAATTCTCGAACTTCTCAGACCGGACCCGAATACAGGGAAGGTGCATTCGATTTTGACGACGGAAATATTCGGAGTCGTCCGATCATTGGTTACGTTTCGCCAGACGGGTCCCGTTGGTAAGCTCGATTTTTTTCTGTACTTGCTGTTTAGCATTGATGATGCCTGAAGGGGAGAATTACGCAATTCCCCCTTTCTTTGCTAGGAAAGGAACGCATATCACGACATCAATTTGTCGGTGCATCGATGAATTATTTTGGCCATCCTACTCACCAGGAAGTACAAATGATGACAAAAGCACACTTCACAGCTGATCACTTTGAGGAACAACGTGTCCTGCAGTTCTGATGTACTTCTTTGAATTTTCACTTGCCGATCTCTCTCTGGTACAAAAAATTGCATAGCCGTCTTTGCTGCGAGACCGACTATATATGTGTCCCATAATTGTCCGAATCCATGGAAGTATTGCAAAACGCGACAGTCTGATTTATTTTTTATGTGAAATTGAACTAGCACGTACAAAGAATCGAAATGGCTTTAAGTCAAGGAAAGAATGGAGGTGAATGTTGCTTTATTCTTATTCAAAAAGTTTGTTTTGTGCTCACTCGAAATACAGCACAGCTAACTCCGATTCAATCTTTAGTGAAATCCACCATAAGTCTTTGGAAATTCTAGCGATTATATTTTACTTTTATCTGTTCAATGAAATCAGTCTCTTTCTCTCGAGGCAGAAGATTTCATCTAATTTTTATTTATTTTTTTATGATGAACTGGCTTGTTCTCATCAAAGTTGGAACTGTCCATAGATTACGCAGTTGTTGGGACCGATTCTGGCAAAGTGGTCATCCTCCAGTACAACCCGCAGAAGAACGTCCTTGAAAAAGTTCACCAAGAAACGTTCGGCAAGAGCGGATGTCGCCGGATTGTACCTGGACAGTATCTTGCTGTCGAACCCAAAGGTCGTGGTTTTATGGTCGGTAAGTTGCATCTTCTCCCTCTCCTCTGGTTGTCTGTAACTTTGATAAATTTTAGATTACTTTCTATAATTTTACAATTTTTCTAGTTGCGATCGAGAAACAGAAACTGTATTACGGCTTGAACAGAGATGATAAATCGCGTCTGACAATTTCGTCGCCGCTCGAAGCGCACAAGAGCAATACTCTTGTGTACCACATTGTCGGTGTTGACTCTGCCTATGAAGATCCCATGTTTGCCTGTCTTGAAATCGACTATGAAGTAAGTCGAGTTATCAAATAGTTGCATGAGGAAAATCCTGTAGAGTGCAAAACCTCGCTATTTTCTTTCATCACTTGTCATAAACAATTTGTCACTTATGATGATTTTGATAGTCTGATCATGATGACTAAAATTAACTTACTCTTGAACTCTCTATCTGATGTGGCATAATTTTAATGGAGTGAAAGATAAATCTACTTACGCATTCTTCTGTCCAATCCGCTCTAATTTCTCCGCATTTTCATTCGCAGATGTCTGACAACGATGTCACAGGTGAAGCGGCCACGAAAACGCACCAAACGTTGGCCTTTTATGTTCACGAATTCCGGTCGCAACACGTGGTACGCAAACATTCGGAGCCCTTGGAAGAACACGCTAATTTCCTCATTTCTGTCCCCGGTGGCGAACATGGGCCTAGCGGCGTCCTCATCTGCTCAGAAAATTATTTGACCTACAAGAACTACCTTACTGGCGATCAACATGATATTCGATGTCCGATTCCTCGCCGCAGGGTTGGTATATCACATGATCCGTTTTCACTATTTGATCTCTTGAGTCAGTATTAATTTTAATCAAATTCGTTTTTAATATTCCAGAACGACCTCGACGATCCCGAGCGAGGTATGATCTTTGTCTGCTCGGCCACGCACAAGACGAAGTCTATGTTTTTCTTCCTCGTTCAAACAGAACAGGGTGATATATTCAAAGTGACGTTAGAAACGTTCGACGATATTGTTACTGAAATTAAGATGAAATATTTCGATACTGTCCCCGTCGCTGCGGCGATGTGCGTTCTCAAGACTGGATTTCTCTTCGTTGCGTCCGAATTCGGCAATCAGTGAGTTGATTCCCACTCGACCTCCAATATCTGCTTCCAAATGATGATAAAAATTCTCATGCACATTTCTGATCGATTTATATCGTCAGTGAATGACAAAAGAACGGCCAACTGATGGAAGCTCAAATGACGTTGATAATTGTTTGTAGTTGTAGTCTACAGTATTTTAAAACTTTTATTTGCTTTCGTCGCAGCTATCTCTACCAAATCGCCAATTTGGGCGATGATGACGACGAACCCGAATTCAGTTCAGCTATGCCACTCGAAGAAGGTGATACATTTTTCTTCGCACCGCGTCCGCTTCGCAATTTAAATCTCGTCGATGAAATGGACTCTCTTTCGCCAATACTTGATTGTCAAGTAGCTGATCTTGGTGAGTAAATAAGTATATCAGGTTATGTCTGGTAAAACTTCGACCATTTATGATGAAAACCGTTCTCTGATCAATGATGTCAATCAAACAACTTACTCTTGAACTCTCTATCTGAAATGGTTGCTGAACCACATTCGGCCAGTAAAGGGCAGTCTGGTTGCCCTGAATTGCCTTGTTAGACATTGTCTTTATCCGTCTTAATTCTACAATCGTTTTAACTTGACCATTTGACTTTCAGCGAATGAAGATACACCACAGTTGTTCATGGCTTGTGGCCGTGGTCCTAGATCTTCGCTAAGGATTCTTCGACATGGACTTAAGGTGACTGAGATGGCCGTATCGGCTCTCCCCGGTTCTCCCATTGCTGTTTGGACAGTTAAAAAACGTGCTGACGGTGAGTTTTCTGTTGTTTAGGTACCATTTTCATCAACTGAACTTGCTTAAAGTGAGAATAGTCTGAATAATTTCAAATCTGAGTTACGTTATTGAGATTCTAGATACATTTAATAATATATTGGTTCGAGAAGTCCTGAGGAATCACTTTTTTGGCTATATAGTTTTGAGTTTGAAATTATCCTAATTATGGTAAATTTTGAGGAAGGAAGCCTTTGCGAGCTCTCAGTCTCTTTTCTCAGTTCTCGCGTTTTTGTCAAAAATGAAAAAATAGGAACCGATAGTATGTTCCTGTATCCCACTAACTACTGTGCAGTTTTCTGTATAATTATTTTTACAATTGCTCATTATTTCTAATACAATGTTCGGATGGCATCTTCGAGGATACAAGTAGAATTATGTATTTAAAAAAAATCTATGTATAGAAGTGTGTGAAACTTAATTGTTTTGTAATTACGTTTATCATTCAATTTAGTCTTTGAAAACTTGTTTTGTACATTTTTAGAATTGACAATATGGTCTTGAAAACTTACATTAGGAACACGAATAGATGTTGATTCAATAGGGTCAGTTGAAAAATGCTGAACTAAGTACCAAACCAATCCTTAAACTACTGTCGTGTGATATCTAATCTGAATGCTAAAATTGTGTTCTATTACGCTTGATAGTTTAGGCTGAAAGCATGGTGGAATAGTTCGATCTTCGAAATTATTACTCAGAGCGCTGTTTGATAGTATTCTCTTGGCATATGAGAACTTCAGCTGGGATATTAATTTTCTTGTATCTGTTCTCTTGATACCTACTAATGTACAGCTGGTTTCTTTTTGATACTTGTGTCAACTGATTCAAACTCATTTGCGGCTTGATAATTTGAGGAAAGTTGAAGATAAAGATCACAGAAAAAAAATTTCTTCAGTGATTGCAAAGAGAGGTATTCAGGTTGATCATCGCAGTTCTTTCTGTCCAAAACTTCACCCTTTCGCAAGCCGTATTGTTGAGTCTGTCAATTAAAACTGTGAAACCAACGTCGAAGATGAAAAGTGCAATGAAATTATCAAAAAGACACCAGTTGTTTTATTTTTCAGGATTGCTCGAGACCGGTTTTGGATTATAGTGGACCTATTTTTGACTAAGAGGTAAGTTCTGACTTGGATAGACGAAGATGCCATCCTCAGCAATCAATAAGCTGGATTTTAGTTATTGTTACGAGATCCATTGGCGAATCAGGCAATCCAGTTTGTTTTCGTCAGCTTAGACTGTTTGATTATACTTTCCAAATTAAAATAGACAACTAGACTTGATAGCCAAGCGAGCATCACCTTGGTTGGCAATTGATTCCTGCTCAATTGCTAACAGATAATTAAAGGATGTCTTATTCTTCAATGTGGTCGCAAAGAGCGGCCATTTGTTTGTTGTTACTCTTTTGTTATTAACTGGAATTACTCTTGTTATTAACTGCTTCATTTAATTCATCAGTGCTTTTAGAAGACTGCCAAGTTTCGCAAGTTCCAGAAAATTATTTCCCTAAAAACATAAGAGAGCGTAGGAAAGGAAAGAATCGTTCAAAAACAGCGGGGATGTTGATTGAAATTTGCTTCTTGTTAGACTGAATAACAGTTCTTACTCTGTATAACTATGTCTGATTGCTTTTGAATTTCTTGTCTTCCTTCACGGCTAGATCTTTTCTTCTGTTGCAGATGAATTCGATACGTACATTGTTGTCTCTTTCGTCAGTGCCACACTTGTACTGCGTATTGGAGAAAACGTCGAGGAAGTTGCCGATTCAGGTTTCCACGGCTTCACATCAACGCTGGCCTGTTCGTTGCTTGGAGATGACTCCGCTGTACAGGTTAGCAATTTTCTTTCAGTAGCTCCCTGTTGGCAATTTTCCCTTCCAGCACATCTGCTCCTCTCTGTAGTGTTACTGTTGCAACTGCTGCAGTAGCACGGTGACAGTGCGGTGGTGCAAATGGAAGGAGATAAAAGTGGACGTGCCATAGCGCTGCAGTGTGACCTCTATCCTTATGTCGTATCGCTGTATGTCCGAGGCTCGTCTTAACATATTTTTAAACGCTGTAATGACTACTACCGGCGGAAAAAGGCTTCTTGAACTATGCCTAATGGTACTCTTCCAGCAGCTTTGTCTTGGAGGGAATTTATCAGGATATACTACAAGGGTCAACAAAAGTAAATTCGACTATTGAAAAAAATAATATAGGTACAGAGTGCGGCATAAAGGACGGACGATTTTTAAAAAATCATAAAATCGGCAATTTTTATTGTAAAACAAATTTATTTACAGATTCGACTTTGTAATTGAATAGCATTTTCGAAAGTTAAGTGTGGAAAATCACGTCATTCAAGTGGTGTCCATTGTTGGTGATGCACTGCTGGAGGCGTTCTTGGAAGTTTGCAAAAACTCTCATTCCGAGTTGACGGTAACAGCATTTCCATTAACGTCTTCGAAGAAATAAGGGCCGATGACGCAAGTTTGGGATACAGCGCACCAAACTGTCACTTTTGGGCTGTGCAGAGGTCTTCCGTGTAATTGTCGCCGATTTTCAGTAGCCCAATAATGACAATTCGTTATTTCTGACAAAACTGTGACAAGCGAAAACGCGGTGCTCAACAGTCCAAGGTTTCAACTAAAAAAAAAATGTTTGGACCTCACGTATCGAGAGGCACCCTCCTCCATATGTCGGCATAGTAGGGGAGGAGTACTAGCCATTTCAAAAGCGTCCGTCCTTACTGCCGCACCCTGTACTAGAAAAATTAACAGTTGAATTGGATAATGAAACCTTCAAAAATTCAAGCTCCATGATCGTAATAGACAACAGATCATGGCTTGGAATTTCACAGGGCTGCTATCACTCCCGGTCGAAAGTTCCCTAGGGATTCCTGACTCCTGCTTTGCATGCAGGTATAAAAAAAGTGTAACTTTGAAGATGAACCTGGTATCTATGCCATTCGATTTATATTCCCTTCCAGCACATCTGCTCCTCTCTGTAGTGTTACTGTTGCAATTGCTGCAGTAGCACAGTGACAGTGCGGTAGTGCTGATGGAAGGAGAAGAAAGTGAACGTGCCATAGCGCTGCAGCGTGACCTCTATCCTTATGTCGCATCGCTGTACGTCCTAGGCATGTCCCTACATCCAAGAAGTATCCAAAACATTCGAATTGGTTAATTAAAAATGGTGAACTTCCCATGACATGTTGCACAAACATGTTGATTTGATGCTCATAGTCGCAGGAATAACTTATGCGTTTATTCTGAAACTTGAGTTTTTATTGCATGAAATTTTCACACTCCTTGGGCAAATTGCCTTTTTTTGCTTGAGAAGTGTAAATTTGGTCGACAATTGACAACTCTTGCTAAAATTATTTATTGTTCTCTCTAAGCTTGCGGTTCGTGTCTGAATTTCCAGGTGTATCCAGGCGGTGTGCGCCATATCAGGTCAGACAAACGGCACCAGGATTGGAAAGCGCCCAGCAAAGAGCAAATTGTGAAATGTGCCGTCAATCAACGTCAAGTCGTCATCGCTCTCACGAGCGGAGAATTAGTGTACTTCGAAATGGACGCTGTGAGTAACAGGATGATTAGGTTAATTGATAATGCCCAAATGATCTAAAATGGAGTGAACTATGATGGTCCGCATTATCATAGACACGTTAGTCTTAAACTCTGTCTGAACTTCTCCTCGTACAACTGTGCTCAAATTTTTACACTTTCTGATCTTCGATAATTCTTCTAGACTGGCCGTTTGGAAGAATACAGCCAAAGGAAGAAAATGCCCTCCGACGTCGTCTGTATGGCTCTTGGCCGAGCTCCGTCCGGCGAAAATCTGTCAAGATTCGTGGCTGTTGGTTTAGCTGACACGCATGTTCGAATTATCTCGCTGGGACCTGTGGTATGTTGAAAAATAATTCGCTCTTCTTTCTTCCTTGACGTTGGGTACTTGAAATCAGCAAAAGAAAAGGGGGGAAGTCAAAAATTGTTTGAAGAGGGAACAGAGAGAAATGCCTTCTAGATACCTATAATTTTTATAGTAGGTTTCTCGGTTTTTGTGTAAAAAATGTCGCAGATGTCTTTTTGGATTTTTTTGAAAAAAATTTGAACTTTTTTTGAAACATTTTTTGGATTTTCTTCTAGAAAAGAATTTTCTACCTCTTGTTCTCCACCCGGTTAATTCGTCAGTATTAACGCCGGGTCAGTAACAAGAGATAGCAATGATTTCTGTGCGTTTGATGTGTGAATCTATTTTGCTCATCTCCAACATGGAAATTACATTCTGCTAAGTTATGACAGATAATATACAAATAATATAAATCAAAAGCGACTTGAATTTTGCCCTGTCTTGTGGTAAGACTGCAATAATTTAATGGAATTCAATACTCGTGTATCTCCGAAGGACCTAATACTCTGGAAATATTACTGGTCTCTGCAGTTCATCCAATTTGAATTATTATAATAATGGGATTACTTGAGGGAAAAGTTTGCATAATGGTATCGGCTGCTGCATAGGATTTTAAAAATTTAAATCTTTTGATTCGCTTGCAACTCCTTTCATCCCCCTGTTGATCCTTTGATGATCTGGTCAGGGCAGCGTACAGGAGAAAATCAATATTTCAGTTGGCTACCCGATGTATCCTTGCGCCGCTGAAATCACAACTCTATCCCGATATTCTCTTTTTAATTTATAATACGTTTTGGAATAATATACATAAGTATAATATATAGTTGACTCTAGCTCTGTCACAAATTGTGGCTTTTTCCCAGATAATGCTCTCATTCTCCACCCGAGTAGTTGTGAATGGTGCTGCGGGTCAGTAATGAGAGAACATGAACATTTTCCCACTTTCAAGTCCAGACATTATCTGGAGTAGAAAAACGGGAAAATTACAAATTTCTTCTCCTTTTTTCGTTATTGTCCTGTAATACATCTTAAATATCTAACGAATTTTTATTATTGTGCAGGAATATTTAACTGTGCTGTCCACCATGGGCGTACCTGAATCACTTGAATCACTCTGCATTGTCGAAATGGGCGGCGATGGCGGTGGCGAAGGGTCTCAACGCACTCTGTATCTCAATATTGGACTTAGCAATGGCATCTTGCTAATCAACGTTCTGGATCCCATCACCGGCGATTTGTCAGACATGCGAACGCGTTACCTCGGCAATCGTCCAGTAAAACTGTTTCCAATCACTATGCACGGGGCTCAAGCGGTGAGTAGTTTTAATCAACGTTCCTTTTGATTTTACTATCTATGCTGCATTGTTTCCAAATGATGACCAATGTTCTAATGCACATTTCTGATAACCGTTGAATGACAAAAGAACGGCCAACTGATGGAAAATCTTATTGCGTGCATAAATGTTGAAAAGTTTCTACAATGCATTAAAAAATATCGAGCTGCTGTTCGGCTTAAAAAATACTAGCATTGTTGCCAGCTCTAAAGATTTTTCTAATTTCTACGGAATTTTTGTGGTGGCATCTAATTATTACTAAGAGCAAGATGGATTGAACATCAGAGGTACACTACGAGTAGATTCACAGTGGCCTCATTATTTTTCTATTCCCAATTTTTATCCTACTGGTGCTTCAGGGACAAATAAGAGAATTCTGCGAAAACAGTATTCAAGATGGAGGAGGAAAACGTACAAAACCTTTTTTCTCTAACATCGTTCAAAATCTATTTAAACTGATTTATTTTAAAACGTCATTAGAAGTTTTTCTCTACATCTTGGAAATTTAGTGTCATCTACAGAATCTGTCAACACTGAATAAGAGCCGGTAAAAATTATTTATGTGATATCGATAGCAAGGGATTTGATAAATGGCCTAAAAGTCTTAATCCTTTCTGATTTAACTCCTGTCCACCCACAACTTAATCAGCTGTTAGTGAATCTTTCAACTGCACAACAAAGCCAGCAAAACACTAACATAGTGAATTTTGCACGATCGTTGTGCTACATTAAATTTCGAATTGTCTTTATTGTTAGAAATTGAGTCGACTCTTTTTCTTGAGATGATTCTGTACAACACTTCGTTAGCAGATATAACATTTTTATTGAAAATATTATCGGCACTCATTGTTCATTTCTTTTGTGCAGGTACTGGCCATGTCTAGCCGCTCTTGGCTCAGCTACTGGTACCAAAATCGTTTCCATCTGACGCCCCTCTCTTACAACACATTGGACTACGCTTCCGGTTTTGCGTCCGAACAATGTCCCGAAGGTATTGTGGCCATTTCGCCTGAAACGCTGCGAATTTTGTCACTCGAGCAATTGGGCGCTGTTTTCAATCAAGCTTCCTTTCCCTTGGAGTACACTCCAAGGAAGTTCGCCATTCATCAAGAATCTGGGAATATCGTTCTTATCGAAACTGATCACAATGCTTACACGGAGAAGACCAAACAGGAGCGACGAATACAAATGGCCAAGGTACGGTGTTAGTTGTTGGATTTTTTTTCTCTTTTTTTTTTTGCTTCTTGATTAACGAGGGATTTGATTGATAGGAAATGGAAGAGGCAGCCGGTGAAGAGGAACGCGCCCTGGCCAAGGAAATGGCTGAAGATTTCTTGTCTGAAGATTTACCCGAACGTATCTACGGCGCTCCGAAAGCCGGTGCCGGCATGTGGGCATCCCTTATCCGGATCATGAACCCTGTCAACGGACAGACACATTCAGTGACCCGATTGGAGCAGAATGAAGCTGCCATCAGGTGAGTTGAAGGAGGCAGCGGATTTATATTTATGAAATAAAACTAAAATAAGTGAAAGCTCATTAAAAAACAATAGTATCCTTCTCATATTAAAAAATGAAAAAATATCTTACTTGCTTTGCTCAGTAGCTCAATATATGCTTCAATTGTCCTCAGTTTGGCCTTGGTGAAGTTTTCCAAACAGCCGGACGCTGATGTTTTTCTGGTCATTGGCGTCGCTAAAGACTATCAGCTCAATCCGAAGCAATTCTCGGCTGGTTACCTAGACACTTATAAGTAAGTAATTTCACCTTTTTTCAGTTTTGATAAATCGTCTGCTTTCCTTATTGTCCCTACAGATTCTGCCCTACTCTAAAAAAATCAACTCATGAATAATCAAAACGACAAACTCCAAAGAATAATTATAACAACACTGAAAATAACACACACACACACACCAAAACGTGAATTAAAAGGTATTACCACTTATTTCTCTGCTGAACGCCCTTATAACAGTGATATGCATCCCTGAAATTTTCTGCATGATCAAGCGTCTAGGGCAACGAATTCTGAATCTAACCTCTAATCGCCACCTTCATTCTGATGGTGAAATCAAATGGGGGAGGCCCTGACCAAATGGAGAAAAACATTGAAAAAATTATGCAAACACCCCATTACAAGGTTAAATCGTTCAAACGCTGCTACCTCTCATATATGATTTTTAAAATCCTTTTCCTCATCCATGATCTCCCTGCCTGATTACCCTTGGAACAGTGTTGTTGACAATGATCGAACAGGGTATCTTCAAATTATCAAATTCCGTTTCTCTGTAGGATAGTGAAGCGTGAAACTGGTTTGGACCTGGAGCTGGTTCATCGGACCATCGTCGACGGTCTACCTATGGCCGTCTGCCCGTTCCACGGACGCCTCCTCGTCGGCGTTGGTCGTCTTCTTCGTCTTTACGATCTCGGCAAGAAGAAACTGTTGAAAAAATGCGAAAACAAACACATTCCCAACATGATTGTTCGAATTGAGGCAATGGGAAGGCGCGTGTACGTAAGCGATGTTCAAGAGTCTGTCTTCATGGTCAGGTGCGTATTTCGAGGAATATTCCGATTGTTAGCGTTGAAATTATTTATTGAAATTAATTAAATTTTCTCTCGTTCGAAATAGGTATAAATCGGCGGAAAATCAATTGATCATATTCGCCGACGATACTCAGCCCAGATGGATCACGACTTCGACAATTTTGGACTACAACACCGTAGCCACTGCTGATAAGTTCGGCAATATCTCAGTGGTAAGGAGCTTCGCGATGATTTCTAAATATTCTCTCTTACTGTGTTAATCTCAATCTTGAACAGTTTTGCGCCATATTTGTTTCTACGTGTTTTTTATTCTAGATAAGGCTGCCTAACAATGTGACGGACGATGTGGACGAAGATCCAACTGGAAACAAAGCTCTTTGGGACCGAGGTCTTCTCAATGGAGCTTCTCAGAAAGCGGATTTTGTCGCCAATTTCCATATAGGCGAAGTCGTCACTTCACTTCAGGTAAGACTAATTTCGGCCACCTCTTGGTTGAATTTGTCCCGTTTCAATATCTCACGGTCCGTTTCTGTCAGTAGAAAGCCACGCTGATCCCGGGAGGTTCAGAATCCCTCGTTTACACAACTCTATCTGGCTCCGTTGGTGTTCTTGTTCCTTTTACATCGCACGAGGATCAAGATTTCTTCCAGCATTTGGAAATGCACATGCGCAGCGAGAATCCGCCGCTTTGCGGTCGTGATCATCTCTCCTTCCGTTCCTACTATTTCCCCGTCAAGGTTAGCAGCAGATTTTGCAATTTTTTTTCTTTAATTAGTTCTTATCTATTTTTAGTTATTAGTAGAGGGTTTTTTGCATTCAATTCGTCTTCTCTAGTTATTTTCCTCCCACGATATTTTGCTTTCTCCATGCTCTGAACATGGAAGGAGTTGTAAAAAATCTCTTGCAGCGTTTGCGGAATAGATATGGTCAAGTTATTTCCTATATAATATATTATCTAATTATGAACCAATAGAATCGCTCGGGGAAAAATGTAAAAACCTCCTACATTTTGCGGCATGTGGAATCTAATTATCAGTTAAGACAATTCTATCTCAGCTGCTTACTTGAAATTTCAGCCATAAATTGCTTCTGGCCAGACAACGGCTCAATTTTTTAGTCATAATATATAGTTTTGGGGTCTTGAGGGGAGGATTCGTATTTTCCTATGTTTCTTGAACATATTTGTGTTTGGTTTCATTCGCCATAGATTTTTGGACGCTGAATCGAATGAGACCATAACGAAGTCCTTAGATTAAATGGTCCTCTAGTTATCGAAGCTGTAGAAAAAATGTTTTTGAAAAATTAGACATCATTTTATAACTCGAGAATTTATGGAGCCATAAAAATCATTCCGTGTTTGATGGAAAGCTCATAAAACACTCTTAAGCTATATCTTTAGGCGAATAATTTAACCTTCGATCGGTTAATTGAGAAAAATATGTTTAGTTCTCCATTTTCAGGTATTACTAAAGGTTATTTTCATTCAATTCGTTTCCTATGGGTTTTTTTCTTCCTATGTCTACACAAAATTAGGCTTTCTCAGTGCTCTAAGCTTTGAGCCAGTTATAAAAAAATTTTCTTTGGCGACTCTGGTGGAAGAAATTGAGTCACGTTTTTTCATATAGATTGATACATTTTTATTGTACAGTGCACTTTAATTTTACTTCCAGAATGTCATCGACGGAGACTTGTGCGAGCAGTTCAACTCGTTGGAGCCGGCCAAGCAAAAAAGCATCGCAAAAGATTTGGACAAAAAAGTGAACGACGTGTCGAAAAAACTGGAAGACATTCGTACGCGTTATGCGTTTTGAACATTACTTCATTGTATTACTTTGTACTCACATTATGCTTTATTAGAATATATTTTTTAACTATTGTAGAATTTCGAAGTTTGCGTATTGAACACGATCTCCACCGTAAAATTGTACGTTTTTTACCCGATCTTGCTGAACGTTTTATACAACTCGAACGAACGGTTTTCGTTATCGAGTTGTTCGGATGATCATCTTTTACTTCCAATGTCTTTGTTTTCGCAGATCGCTTCGATCTCAACGGTTCAATGCCAAGGTTGGCCTAGCGAAGTTCGCGCTTCGCTAGTTTAAATTAGGGATGTGCTATGTGGAAATCCTGCTGACTTATTGTAAAATATTCCGAAGACAATGAGCAATTAAGGCGGATCGAAGTTGTCTCAATTTACAGCTTATTGCAACGAGAGCTGGCCAAGAATTGACAAATTCTAGCACGCGCATTGGTTCAATTTTATTTTTCTCCCGCGCTTCGTGTAAAAAATTTCTGCAATTTTTTTTGACTCGTGAAAAATCTTGTGTGTAGGTGAATAAAGACTTGCAGCCATGTTCGAACTTCAAAAATAGTTTTCGGGTCTTCAGCTTGACCGGAATTAAGACGCGTTTCGAAAAGAAAAAATGCCTTCAAAATAGTTTTCCTTTCATTACTTTGATTCCAGCGATGAAACGTTAAACCACAGAATGAACGAAGTTTTCCCTCTGAATGAACACTAGGAAAATATTTGATCCTAGTTCGCGTGAAAACTAGCATTTATAACTTCCCTTAGGAAAGGGTAAATAATATCACAACATACCAAACAACTCCGATGGCCGCACAGTCAAACGACTAAGGCCACAACAAAGAGAATATCTCTCCTATTTTTATGGAAGGAAGGGATCAAGTCATATTAAATGTGACTTGATGAATATCAATGGAATAAGAGAAAAGCAGAAGCTCCATGTAGGAACTCGACATTTTATTTTAATAGACGCATTTAATTTTTTTATATTTATTTTTTTTTTTTTTTTGGATGGATGGGGTTTTTTTGTTATTTGTTTTATTATCTTCCTGTCGAAGTAGGAAGATAATTTAAGTTACCGAGGTAGAACAAAGCTAGAATAAAAATGGCGTAGGTGATGGTGAGATTCCATTTCTATCCCAAGCGTCTTGAACTACCTCTAATCTAGTTTATTGTGCAATAATAAATCGTTGTAACCGCCCAAGAAAAAAAAGTGTTACCCCCTCAAAATTTGATGTTTTACGTTGCAAGGCGCGTAGAATCCAACTATCTAATTAAAAAAATTCTTCCCGAAAACACTAAAAAAGCTACGTTTTTGGCATTTTCACCTAAAATCAATCTTTAGACAAATCGCCACATCGATTTATAAGAGGGAGAAAATTCGTCTTGTCCGACGTTTTTCCAGAAAAAGATGAACTTTTGGCATCAATTTCTATAGATTTTTGGACGCTGAATAAAACCAGCTGGGTCGAAGTTTCACTTACGATGATCTTGCTAAATCATTATTTTAACGAATGATAATCATTTGCAGTGTTTATCCGGATTCGACATGCCTTGAAACGTAAAATATCAAATATTTATGGGGAATAGTTAGGAATTTCTTGAAAATGTTATAGATAAATAAAACAATTTTTTTCTTCCTTTGAACGGTCGTCTAACTTTATCTTCAGCTGTATCACTAGGCCAATAACTTAACTTTTAAGTAAGTAGATAATTGAAAATTACTGAGTTGCTAAGTTTCCCTTATGTCCTCATAAATTTCCAAAATCATTATCGAATATCCGGATTCTACATGCCTTGAAACGTAAAATATCAAATAAATTGTGTGGTGGTTAGGAATTTCTGAAAAATTATAAAACAATTTTTTTTTTGTTATTATTATACACCTCCCAAGAAACACAGCTTCCCCTTCGGGTAATTGCTACGAATTCGCCTCGATTCGCTCAACCTTCGAGTCTGAGGTGGGATTCAATTCCTTCGCCTCTGGAGTGGGGGCAGTAAAAGAGGGAGAGCGAGCCTCTCGTTCCGTCGATCGTCAGATGCTCTTCACACAGGCGCAGGAACGAACTTGATCTCGTCATAAAATGTCAATTCAGCTGAAGAAAGTCCTGATCAGCGATGCCGTCGATGAAACGTGCGTTCAACTCTTGAGGAAACACGGGCTTCAGGTCGTCTGCAAGTATAAACTGTCGCAGGATGAGCTGATCAGAGAAATTCCCGTGAGTACTTGCGCACCTATAATGGAAATTTGCGAAATTGATACTTTACGAACTGTACTTTATCCCTCACATTACTTCCGTTGTAGAGGTGATCAATTTATGACGATATAATATTTTTGTGCCCTTTTTCTAGTTTTTGGTTTATTAATCCATTGTGATCGCCCAAGAAATTTTTCTCTACCCCCCCCCCCCCCATGTGATGTTTTACGTTTCAAGGCATCTAGAATCCCAATATCCAATTTAAAAAATTCTCTCCGTACGCCGTCAACACTTTTCCAACCTAACTATAATAGCTTTTTTCGCCAAATTTTCATAATAAAAATTACCGAATTTGCATACTATAAATTATCAAATTTTCTTGATGGAAATTTTCACCAAAAATCAATTTCGGTCTCACAACGGCCCAATTCATGAATCACATTGGCTAGCTCAATTTTATGGGTATTTTTGGACGGATTTGAATGGGAGAAAATTCGTATTTTCCAACATTTTTCGGAAAAAGGAGTATTTGGTGCCAATTTCTACAGATTTCTGGACGCTGAATCGAACGAGACGTTCGCGGGGTCGATAGCTTTATTGGTTCTCGTGTTTTTTTTTTTTGTTGTTTTTTTTTGTTTTTTTGATCTTAAATCATTATTGAAGTAAGGAAAAACAAACCTCTGCACAATCATTTGCAGCCTTTTTTTAAAATTGAATTCTTTCGCGTTTTTATTTAATTATTCGATTATAAACCATTGTAATCGCCCGAGAAAAACGTCTAGCCAAATTGCTAGATTCTTGAGTTTTTCACCGAAAATCGATCTTGGTCTGACAACGGCTCAATTCTTTAGCCAAATCTCTACCTTAATTTTGAGAGTATTTTTGAGGGGGGAAAATTCATATTTTCTTGGGGTGTCTTGGGTATCAATTTCTATAGATTTTTGAACGCTGGACCGAATGAGACCGCAGGGAGTATATCTGTAATGGTTCTCAATTTATCGCAGATTTTTGAGTAGAATTTTCGAGATTTTCACAAATTTTGCGTTTGGGTCCTACTCGAGAATTTTTAAAACAATATAAATCGTTCTATACTCGTTGGAATCGCCGAACACTTTTCAGCTCTACCGTTAGGCGAATAATTCAACTTTTAATTTGAATATTAAGGGAAATGAAAATAATTAAAACTGCCTTCGTTTTTGGTGGCAACGTGCACAAAAAATTGTCTGCTCTGGTAATGATCTTCTTAAATTATAATTGAAGCTAAAGCATAATAAAACCGACGTTCTTTCGATTGAACGCTTATGTTATTATTTTATTTTATTCCTCACACCTAATTTTGCTTTTGGATTTGATGGATCGCGAATCATAATGAGATGGAAAATTCTTAGCGTTTCTTTCGACGAGAGATTGCAGTTTTCGAAATTCTACGACACAGCAACCTAATGAGGAACGATTGGATTTTAATTACGTTCGCCGCTTAGAAAGAAACAAATTCCGATCGTGACGATCTTGGGTTGGGAATCTTCAGACATTGTGATCACTTGTCTCGCTGGATTAGGCCAAAACGCTGCATATTATTGTACAGCGGTTTATTATACAATGATTATTTTTAAGACGATCCTTTTGTGATTGAAATTATTCCGAACATTAAGATCGTTTGCTCTTAACAACAGATCCTTTTTGGCGAGTAGATGACGTGGATTTTTTTTGGCTCTCGCTCAATACTTCCATATACTTATAGTTTTGCTATTTCTCTTTTTTTTTCTTTTTTTTTAAGAAATGGAATTGTTTTTTGTGTTTATTATTAAATTATTTACATGGTTTTATTTTGAAGACGTTATATTTTTGTTATTTATGTTTATTATTTAAAATGATTATTTACATAATTTTAATATATAATATTAATTTATATATAATTTATATATAATTTTATAATTATATAATTATAATTTTTAATATATAATAATAATTTAATCATATAATATATATTTATACCTGATAAATTTAATAATTTTCTTCCAAGTTCAAAAAATATAATCAACAATTTCAGTTTACGTGAGTACTTGAAGAGCGTATAGCAATGATTTGGTTGCCGGAGGATTTCTCTTTTGCGAAAGCTCGTTTTTATTACTTGTAGACATGTGTCGATTTACTAGCTAACTTCACCGATCAACGACCGAAAGTTCATTTTCATTTAGGTTCATTTCGCTTTCAACTTTATGTTTGAAAAAACAATATTGAAACTCCAAGTATCACAACTTGTTCATTTTTTTTTTTTTTTTTTTTTTTTTTAATGAAAAAGTACAACATTTTCTTATCTCCTGCATATTATTTTCTTTTCTTATTCTCTTGGTTAAAATGACAAATTTTAACTGCGGTTTATCCGTTATCATTTTTTTCCTAAAACGAGTATTTTTTCCCTTATATTTTTCCGTAGTTTCTTTGGAAATTCTTCTACTATTGATAATAGCATACTTATACCTTTATATTTGTTATACGCTCGATTTCACGTAATGGATACTCGATTTCCCATTAAATTTGTGTACGTATTGATTCTGTTACGTCAGCCAAGGCTGTTGATTCTTGAATCATTGCAGTTATCTAACTCGAAAGACCGCTTGAAATGTACAGTATGAAAAAAATGTCGGCATCGCGTCATTTTCTATCTTGTTTATCAGCCGGTCTGTAATACGTGACGTCGAAGGTTATCGTTTGCAGGGATGGAAACGTTTGCTATCGGCTCACGGTCCTCCCATGTGCCCGGGTCAGAAAAACAGAAGTTGCCCGTCGAAGATGAAAATACGAATAGAAGAAAGTTCTCGGCAATGACGCGCCCACACAAAAAAATCAATAATTTTTATATTTTATTTTATATATAAATTCGTACTAAAATCAATAATTTTTATATATTATTTTACATATAAAATCGTACCAAAACCAATAATTTTTATATTTTATTTTATATATAAAATCGTACAAAAATCAATAATTTTTATATTTTATTTCATATATTTTTTTCCTTCTCTTCGCACTTCTTGATGTTCATGGGCTGCGAGGGTTAGAAAAACCAGGCGACTCATTCTCCGATTCTATATTGGCTGGCCGAGCGCCTTCGCCCATTCGGGCATCTTCAGGGCGACGTGGACATTGGGTCCACAGCCAAGTCGGCTCAGTCACCAGGTTATATTAAATCACATCTTGACCTGGATTTTCGCGTTTTGTCGCCTGTTTTTCGCGAATAACTTTTGAACCGACCACTTTTACGAGCTATAAAAGCTATAAAATTTATACAATTTGATATACTTGATCATATATAAATTTATGTTATGTCCTCGCGGGGCTATTCGCGCTCGAAGAAAAACGAAAACACGTTTTTTACATAAAAGTGGAATATATCTCGAAAACAAACAATAATAACTGGCCTTTTTTTATTTTTAATCGATTCTAAATTAAATTTTCTCAATTTGCTTAAACCGAACATATTTTTCAAAATTCGCAAGTGTGACGAAAAAAATTCCAATGTTGAAACTCCAAAAGTATGAAAATCGGTAAAAATTAAAAAAATATTATTCATCGTTAGAATTTGATTGTTTTCACTTCAAATTCGAATTCTACGTCTAATTTCCTGTGGGAATCATTAATTAATTAAAATTGAACAGTACTGTAAGTATTTGCAACGAATTTTTTAAGTTGGAAAACATACAAGTAGTGTAATACTAAAAATATGAAAAACTGATCATTGTCGTCAAATTTCCGTTATTTTGACGTCAAATTCGGATTCAGCGTAAAATTTCCTATAAGAATAGCTTTCAAAAACCCTTAAAAACGAACATTTATTTTTTCCCTCCTGCCGATGCCAGCGGAGCTGGAAATATCGGACTCGATTTACGGAAAATAATTTCTGTGGCGCTGTTTTAATTTTTTTCACCAAATTTTTTGCTATGTACTTGTGTAAGGCATTCAAATGAAGACTCCTGCATAATAAAACAATTGATTCACATAAATTTTGACCCTGAAAATCGCGGTTGAAGTTCAATTATTGAGGTTTCAAAAACTGATTTTTTTGAACCACTTGCACATTTTTCAGAAAGTTGGAAAAAATCACAAAAATACATCTTAGTGAGACACAACTTTCCTGAAAATTTCAGATTTTTATCTGCATTGAGAGAGGAGTAAAAAATCGTTAACTGATCAGTTGAGAAAAATCGCAGGGGTCCCCCTTAGATTTTTTGTGAAAAATTTTTTGATTCCGATTTCGCTCAAATTCAGCATAATAATAGTTGATGATGTGTATATCAATAATATATGGTTCATTCTTTGTTCATTTCGCACTAAATAGATGAAAATTACATTTAAAGTTGAAAAATATGATGTTTTCGTGTATATTCCAGCAATATTGTTGAAAACCTCACAAACGGTTGAAAAATGGGTAGGTACATTACATAGGGAAAATGTGGACAGTTAAATTACCTATCTTTTGGTATATTCAAACATCTGAATTGACGACTTTTTGTTCAAGTTATCCACTGTGCAAGTTACAAATCTTGGAAAACTTAAAAGTTGAAACGTCTACGTCGGCTAAAACTTTGCAAAAAACCCACTACTTTATGATTCCAAGTACATGAAAACACCACCACCTACATACCAAATTATAGTAACTACTATAAACACTATAAATTCCACTTATCCATACAGAAATAAACTACTATATAGTAGTGACAAGGACAACACCTCGACTAAGGAAAGGCACTGCAGAAGGAGAGCAGCCCCTCCGAAGGGCTGTGCCAGGGGGAGTGGGGTACGGAGCCCCCTCCTGACAGGGGGTTGGGCGTCAAAGCCACCAGGGGCGCTCAGCCCCTTGTATGGCCAAATACGAACTAACATGTGTACTTGTTGGGTACCATTACAAAAAAAATTGTTGGGTAACTTGGTACCATTACAAAAACTGCCACTGACTGGGAGAGTGGTGAGACGCAGTTGAACGTAGTGACCACACCTGTGGTGACCAGACTGATGACAGGGGTGGTGACCACAACCTTTGGTGATCAGGAGCGGCCGGTGTTGTGACCTCACTAGCGCTCCTGGCGGCCGTGGCACCAAGCGAAACAACAGGGCTATCTTTTCGGGAGACAAGTCGAACAAATTAATGTTGAACTAAAACTATGTGCGTATAAGTTATTAAACTATAAACGGGTATAAGCCGTATCCTTATACCGCGGTAAAATTGTAGGTGCCGGGTGTATCAGTGTAACGCTGGTAGGCTCACCTATAAGCCCTATATTAGTGTGATCATGCCACCGTGTAACAATCCGTTGTAGTATTATTTATCCCTATATAAATGTTACACTATTCTGGTATAGTGGCTCTTGTGTGAGCTGTGTAAATAGGACTAACCGCAATAGTCCTAAAATTAGTATATGCCGTATTCTGCTATGGCGTATATTTGTAGGTGCTGTTGGGCTCGTGAAAGCCCCACATTAGTGTATTTCGAAAATGTAACAGTGATATCCTGTATCCAGTGTTGCCAGGTCTCAAGTGAAGATTTGGGAGAAACCTCGGCTAGAAAAAGAATAAAACGGTTGTTTTTAAACAAAAAAGAAGAAAAATATACCGGGCCCCACGTCGTTGACCCCTTTCCTAGTTTTTTTCCTGTATACTATTTTGTCCTTGATATATCACCTTGAGAATCAGCAATAATATGCGAAACCAAGTGTGATGATATGAACACGTGTACCTAACCTTCTGAGCGAAGTCTTTGCAATGCTTTGTGTCGCTTGAATATTTTTTGGCCCTGAAAATGGCCGTTCGAACATCCTCCGTTTCTAAAATTCGCCATTCAAATACGATATATTAATTAGACGAATTCTTTCAGGAATACGACGCTCTGATTGTGAGAAGTGACACCAAAGTGCGCGCTGAAGTGTTGTCAGCAGCGGCGAAACTTCGCGTTGTGGGTAGAGCTGGAACCGGCGTCGATAACATTGACACTGAAGCCGCTACACGAAGAGGAGTCGTCGTTCTTAAGTAAACTACGATTTTTTAATTTCAATTATTAATTTATAGCCGAATAGCTGGCAAAGCGACTTGTATTGGATGGTGAAAATTTGCTGATGGAATATGGTTTTTTTCATGTACCGGAACTCTGTTACTTTGTAACGGTTACTTAGTAACGAAGTTTTTTAATTTGGTACTGTATCGCCCACATTTTGAAGATATTTTCAAATTTCTTCAAAGAAACGATAGCCTATTTTTAGAGTACCTTACAACATTTCACCCATCACATTGCAATTTTCAAGCTCGTTCGAAGCCGAACTATGGAAGAGCGGAAAGTGGTCGAGTTGAAAAGTACAGATAACAGTGTTGCTGGTTTTCTGAAAAACATTTCACTCCAGCTTTTTACGTTTTTTGTAGTAGAGTGAAAAGTACTGGGTTTTTTCAAGTTTTAGGAGTACATAACCTTTGCTTCAATAATGAAGACCATTTTCCTACCGCTAATAATTTGTTTGTTAAAATCGAAAATTCAATTTTCTAACCGTGAAAATCTGTTCAACCGAATGTCGTTCTTTCTAACCTCCGGTTTAGGCTCAATATTGCGACACTGTCGGTCGTGACCTTGATAATGAATTGAAACCAATTCTCCCAACCGGGCGTTCCAATTGGAGGCCGGAATCTTCTTAGGAGGGTCAGTGGCACTTGAATCGTAATTCCAAGTGGACAATGAGATAACAGGCGGTTGACGTTATGACATTTGGAAGGAACATAATTTCAAATATTTCAACTTGAGGTAGGTCGAATTCGACTCAAATAAATTCCTCCCTGACTCTGCCTGAAATTATGTTTCTGCATAGTTGGAAGTTTTTGCTTTTAATAATTTAAAAAAAAATTCTTTGAAGTTAATCGCTTCGGGTTTTTGAGCACACATCGGATCAAGCGAGTGAAGTCTTGCTCATTCATTTTCATTTTCATCTTCTTCTTCTTCAATGCAAATAAAGCCTTCCCTGACTTAGTCTGAAATTAGGTTTCTGCATAGTTGGAAGCTTTTCCCTTTTAAATGCTTTGAAGTTAATCGCTTTGGGTTTTTGGGCAAACGTCAGAACAAGCGAGTGAAGTCTTCCGCATTCATCTTCATCTTCTTCTTCATCAATGCAAATAAAGTCTCCCCTGACTCTGTCTGAAATTAGGTTTCTGCATAGTTGGAAGTTTTCGCTTTTAAAAATCTTTCTTTTTAAATGCTTTGAAGTTAATCGCTTCGGGTTTTTGAGCAAACGTCGGATCTAGCGAGTGAAGTCTTCCGCATTCATCTTCATCTTCGCACATCATCTTCTTCAATACAAATAAAGTCTTCCCTGACTTCGCCTGAAATTAGGTTTCTGCATAATTGGAAGTTTTTGCTTTTAATTTTTTTTTTTTTTAAATGCTTTGTAGTTAATCGCTTTGGGTTTTCGAGCAAACGTCGGATCAAGCGAGAAATCGTTTTCAGATCGATCATTCGAGCTGATAATTAACTCAGCCGCCAGAGTTGGCAAATTACGGTGAACAAATAGTTATCTAATGCGAACACGGTAAAAAGTATTTGCGTTGCGATTAATGGCGACAGGTGTGGGATTGGGAACATCTGTTTTCTACGTCACCGACCGTACATAGCTTATTACGTTATTTCAAGTGTTTTCAAAATCCGACACGCGAATCACTTCTCATAACAGCATAAACACGATAATCTAAAGAGGTTCGAGTGCGGTTTATGGTGGAATTATAGTGCTCAAGATGGACGACTGTTGAAGACATTAAATTTCTGTCCGAAATGCACTCAAATAACTGTCGATACGCAATTTTTACATAACCTGAAAAACGGAAAATTGATCGATCGGGCAAACGATTTTTTTTCACCGAAGGTCGGATCGTTTCGCTTTTGCGATTGCGCAACACTGTTGCAGATGGAATCGAAAGGGGAATTTTAGTGAGATTTTCTGCCGACAGAATGCAGTAGATTGATTTCATTCCTTCTATCTCAGCCATCGATCAATTTTTTTTTTCATTCAGAAAAATCAAATTTTGTTCTAAAGCAACGCGCCACTTCTGGAGAATAAATTCATTCGCCCTATCTACAGTTGACGATCCCCCATTAAATTCCACATCTTGCTCTGTTAAAAATGGAAATTAATATTTGGTGTGCATATAAATTATGAAACTGGAGATGAAATCGTCAAATCATTTCACCCCAGAAAAAACAAAGGGTTCGTCTTAGTTTAAGTACTATAATAATAAGAATTGATGAAAATTTGAATTATTTTTTTTTTTAATCCTTATAAAGGGTTTAGCCAATTTCTCTTACCTGTAGAATCTTATAATTTAGGTATATAAAAGGCATAGGTATTGAGTTGGTAAAAAAAATAAAAAAAAACAAGTGATGACAGAATAAATTGTGGAACTTATTTTGAGCTGTCTTCTAGAAATAAAAATTATTAGAATGGTCGAACACAAAAAATCTAAATTGGGTTAATAGGTATTAAAACCTTTTCAATGTAAAAATGAATACCTTCATTTTATTACCAACTTTTTAAACTAAACAAAAAACTATCAACTTTCTTTCCAAGGCACACTAATTTCAAGTCGTCAAAATATTCCGCTTACTTGTAAATCAAACAGTAACTAGTAAATGCGAATTTCGCTAAAACCAGAATGTTTTTCATTATTTTTTTACCAGTATGATTTTTCAAGTATCTAAAATAAAAATTGCGATGTAAAAAGAGTCAATTCGTTTTGCTGTGAGGAATATTATTTGTTTACCAACATTATGAATAATTATGATTCTACTCATTAACTCATAAGTATAAATAGTAATACTTAGGTAAAGATGTATAAAGGTATAATTTATATCTAATGTACTTCACTTCCTACCAATAAAAATTATCAAAGCCCAATTTCGTTATAAAATGTAGTATCGATAAACAGAGGTTTTTCTTCACAAAGAGTTGACGAATTTTCCGCTGACAAAGGTTATCAACCGATGTAATCTGAAAGACTCAGCAAACGTCTGGATCGTTTTTATCTGAGACCTATAATTTGGCGAATTCGATCGGGCCGAACGTGGCAGTCTTAGCTACGGTAAAAATTCAACTGTAATTTTATCATTTTCCCCCATACTTTTTATTTCCGTTCGAAATGGTTTACAAGCCGGCGGACCTTCTCGGATTCAGGTAAGGTAATTAGTAGCGTCGTCTCAAAATTACGTCTTTTTCATATCTAAAACCGAAGTAATTTATTTTATTTTTTTCTTTCAGGATTTTACTTTTCCTTTTTTTTACAAGAATTTTCTTGTACAATTTTTTAATTTGGCCTGCTTCAACATAGAACTTAAGCAAAAAACGTTTTACGAATTGCCCGCGATACAATTTTTTAAATTGGTTTTCTTCAAAGAACTTGAGCGAAAAGCATATTTTTTTTTTACTTTAACAGATTTTTTAAAAAAATAGAATTTTACTTTTTTTACAGATGTTTCCACTGTACAATTTTTTTTTTTTTAAATTGGTCTTCTTCAACATGGAAAAATTTAATTTTTTTAACTTTTACAGCTTTTTTTAAAATAGAATTTTTTTTAACCGAATTTCCGCAATACAGTTTTTTAAATTGGTTTTCTTCAACATAAAACTTACGCGGAAAGATTAATTTTTTTTACTTTAACAGATTTTTTTACTGAATTTTAATTTTTTTTAACGAATTTTCCGCAATAGAATTTTAATAATTGGTTTTCTTCAACATAAAAGTGCAAGGTAGGTAAAATGAAAATTCTCTCTAGCAGATTATCGTTTCATTCACCATTTTATTTATTGCAGTACACCCGGAGGCAATTCGATCAGCGCCTGCGAACTGACATGCGCCCTAATAACCAGCTTAGCAAGGTGAGCTCACTATGTCGACCTTTTAGTGCTCCACGTGAAGGGATAGACTCATAAATACCTCAGCTTTCTCAACTTTGTGCTCAATAATGAATCCATTTTGGAGAAATTTGTCTCGACTCCATTTTGGAGCAAATTTGTCTCGACTCCATTTCGGAGAGTTGACATCATATTTGCACCTGAGCTTTTCTAACTCGAGTTTTCTTTACCAGGAACGTATCCCAAGGTAGCCAAAGTTTGAAAGAAGGCAGATGGGACCGAAAATTGTACACAGGCGAAGAGCTATCAGGGAAAACGCTCGGTGTCCTCGGTCTTGGCCGAATCGGGCGCGAAGTCGCAAGCCGGATGTCAGCTTTCGGCATGAAAATCGTCGGTTTCGACCCGATGGTCACTGCGGGTAAGAAAATCTGGCAAATAGTCACATAGAGTAAGTGCACCAGTAATAGGCAATTTTACAGGAAAAAATGCTGATTTAAGCGTGCCATGATTTTCACTTTATTTAATTTTCTCCCAAAGTTTGTTGATAAAGTGGCAAAATTCAGGGGGTGAAATGTATTTTCCACTGATTGACATCCAGAGTAAGCTCTCAAAATATATTATGAGCGAACGTTACCAAAAATTACGGTATTCGGTCTGTCCGAAAAATCAAATATGACCCGAAACGCTCTTTTGGCGTGTCCAATCAATTTATTACAATATGTCAACAGCAAAAGCCTCTTGTACCAGTTGTATGCACCGGTGCCTTCTATGGGAAAATCTAATAACTCGGTAAACCGAAAAAAATCGGTGTTTTCAGCGGCAGGAACTTCTCCCAACTGGAGCAAGAGATTTCGTTGACCCATTTGTATGCATATTGTCTAAGTGGAGTTTAAAAAGATACTTAAAACCCTCAGTAGCTATATAACTAGCTAATGGAAAGAAAAACGTTGCGACTTACATTGAACTGCTATCTAGAGATTCTGATCAAGAATAGAAAATCACCCACAAATACAACTAACACACCTAGTCGAATTTCTACTGAAATAATTTTCATCTTTTACAGGTTCTATACCGAATGTGGAAGTGGTAAATTTGGATCAGGTTTGGCCCGTGGCCGATTACATAACAGTACACACGCCGCTGATTCCGCAAACGAGAAGTAAGTACGAAGTGATTTCCATCTTGCTCGAAATGGATACACTTTTTTAATTTATTTTAATTTTTATCCCCCCCTCACGAGGGTTCCTTTGGGGTTAGGATCTCTCGCGTCATAGCGACCTCCGAGCGGGTCTATTGTGACTACTTTTGGTTTATTATTCAATTATAATCCATTGTAATCGCCCAAGAAAAAAATATAACCCCCTCAAAATTTGATGTTTTACGTTTCAAGGCATGTAAAATCCGAATATCCATTTTAAAAAAATTCTGTCTGTCCGCCGTCAACACTTTTCCGGTCAAACTATAATAGCTACATTTTTTAATTTTTCATTTGTGTATTTGGTATCAATTTCTATAGATTTTTGGACGCTGAATCGAATGAGACCGTCGCGGAGTCGATAGGTTTATTGGTTCTCGAGTTATCGCAGTTTTCGTGTCAAATTTGGGTGATTTTCAGAATTTTGACATGAGGGTATAACTCGAGTTCTTCAAGCTATAAAAATCGTTCTATGCTCGTCGAACACTCTCTTTAACTATACTGTAAGGCGAAAAATTCAGATTTTATTTCGGATTTTTTTTAATTTTAATTTTTTATTCAGATTTTGAAAATTAAGAAAAGTAAAAATTATTAAAATTACTAGTTGCTAGGGAGATATCCTCCAACCTAGCAATCAGATTTCTGTTGGAACGTTCACAAATTTTCTGAATAATTATTATCACAAAAGGATAATCTTCTTAAATCGTTATTGAAGCGAAGGAATAATAAACCACTGTACAATTTGTATTCCCTTTAAGGTGAAATTCGATGCCCCTAAAGATGGGACATAATTGTCTCATTCTATTGTTCGAGCCGCGCCTAAAACAATTTAAAAGTAATTACGTAATTCGATATCTTTAATTGGACACGCGGCTGAAAAACCGCCGCAAGAACAAGCGAAGCGCAAGAAGAAGAAATTGGCGAGAGATTCAATGATGGAAGGGCAAGGACCGAAAAATATTTTCTTACTGTTCCCTTTAAAAACGCTCCTCCAGCTCAAAAGACCTTTTCACCTCGCTGTAATTTTTTAATTTCATCCTATGTAAACTTTCTATTTTTTAGATCTTATCAACGAAGCGAACCTTAACAAATGCAAGAAAGGAGTAAAAATTATTAACGTTGCCCGAGGTGGCATCGTAGATGAGAAAGCGCTCCTATCGGCACTTAAAGTAATTTTCCCGGTTTTTTTTCGGCACACGAGTGAATAAATACTAAATTAGATACCTAATATTAAATGAGAACATCCGTAAGAAATGGAGTAAATTTTATTTATCTGTAGAATGGAGTGTGCGGCGGAGCTGCTCTAGACGTGTTTTCCGAAGAGCCGCCAAAATCGCCAGGTCTTCTAGAGCTTATACGTCATCCAAAAGTTCTAGCCACTCCTCATCTCGGAGCTTCGACAGCTGAAGCGCAGGTGAGTTTACGAAATAGCTCGTTTGCGCCATTTCATCGGTCAAATTGTCTCCGCGAGAGATTTCACACGTTAGAAAATGACATTCGGATTCACCACATGCATATAACCATTGAGGAGCGTTCTTCCCAAATTTAGTTTCTATAAAAAGTGCTAATTCAACAAAAATATACGAGGGGGAACCCAAAAGTAACCGGAATGCCCTTGGAAAACGGTTATTATTCAATAATTTTGCGCCAAATTTTGGTCACCTTCAAAGTAATAGAACTGAACACACTTGTAATAATTCGCGATATTTTGCTTTTTCAAGAGTACCAAATAATATGTACAAATATCGGCAAAAAGAAATATTTCCAATATTTCAAAGTAAAATTGGCATTTCCGACCCGAAGGATTTTGCCAGAGTCCGCCAAACGTTGGCGTCGAGGTACAAGATGGCGCTTCTAGAGGCGCGAGCGAAAAGGCGAGCATACTCCAAGGATGTTGAGCTGTTGAACCGTACAACTAAAGTACCCTACAGCGTAAGATCTACAGATCCGTGATTAATCAACTTGCAAGAAAACACTGATTATAGAATTGGCTGGCGATGAATTGAATTTTTCCAGACACCGGATGGTTTTGAATGGAGCCATTTTGTTTCTCAATTGTGAGCAAATCACTCGGGCTGAGATAGTTAATTCCCTTTTCACAGGGGTAGGAGATGGTCACAAATTCCATTAATTTCAAATGAGCTGTATTTTTATATCGATTTCGGCTTTTAGGCCATCATTAGTTACTATCTTTCGACTGAAAGTTCTATAGTGGGGACTCATTGCTCCTTGAATAAAACAGTTTCGCATCTCAAAATCAAAATCCCCATCAAAATGTACTTAAAACTATGTAGTATTGATTGTGAAAAGAAATCAGAATTTCAATTTAGCCCTTGAAAAAACAATTGTATTTTTTAAATTAATTAATACTTTTTTTTTCAAAGAAATGGCAGTATTTTTGCGAGTATATGGTTTAGGAAGCATTGTCTATGACAGATTCAAGAAACGAGGCAACACTGATTTTTCCACATTAACAGCACACCTGATTTTGAAAAGATTTCTAAAAAAAAATTCAGAGACTTCCCAAAAATACTGGAAATTTTGTTGATTCGTATGGTTTTTCTGTAGGTCCGAATTAAAAATATGTAGAAATCAGAGAATTCCCTAGGCCTGGCAACACTGTCAGCAGCCTTCCTGCAGTATAGAGGAAAATTATCAATTCATCCCCTGCGACTTTGACACTTTGTAAATGGCAACACTGTTGAATATTGCGACACTGAACTTTGACCTGCTGTTTGAGGGCACTTCGCTTAATCACTTTGAGCAAACTCACTTTACGTCAAAGAAGGGTACAAGGGAATAGAATAATAACCAAGTTGCAATCATCAGTAATTTAATTATTTTATATTCGCAGGACAAGTCCAATAAGAATTGTACAATACACTATGGAAACATGCTTCCCTCAAAGATTTTAATAGGTAAAAAAAAAAATGAAAATGTCCTTTGAATTCAACACGACTCAGAAAATTCAACTGATACGAACAAAATAATGTGATTAGGGAAGGCTGTAGATGATATTTGGAAGAGCTGACTTCAGTGAGACGAGGGTGATTGGTTGAAAATTGATTCCATGTAGAACACGAAGGATTGAGACTGAAACAACTGACGGCTCATCCCCGTTCCGACATCGCACTGGCGAACCTATAAATGTGAACCGAAAGTTTGGCGTCCCTATAAGGGTTTCCTTCCTCATCACTTTCTGGCCTCAGCCGTCCAGCCAGGGTGCTGCAACCAGAACCACGATGAGTCTGACCTCATTGATGGGCAGGCCGTTGATTACCTTTGCCCTGAGGGATGCGGCATCTGTGGCCACGGGCTCCCATCCTCCGTGGTATCTTTTTGCTCATGCATGTCTACTAGTGTTCCGCTCTAACCGCATCAACACCTCATCTACCAGTAAAAGGGTGGTATCAGCCTGGACCTCACACCTATTCCAGCTAAAATACAGATCAGAGACCTGGATACGTAAGAAAGCCCTCTAAGGCCGTAGAGGGTTGATGACGAGTGAGAAAGGAAGAGAGCCTAGGTGCAAACTTTGCGGAACACCTGAGGTTGCGATAAAGGCCGACCAGATAGCTGCGTCACAAACCTCCATTAGAGTACAGAAACCCTCATTATTTCTTCTAGTTCGAGGCGATGCATAAATGTCACTTGTTTCATACACAGACAATTCAAAGGGGACAATTCCACAAAAATTACCAACAGAAGAACAGTTTGGGCATGACAAATAGACTTCTACAATCACCTTTAGCACATTGCACTATGTAGTTAGAATACAAGAAACCTGATAATAAACCAACATAGGTCACATGTAACTTGAGGAAGCTCACTTCTCCTAAAAATATTGAAAACTTTTTTTTAACTTTTAAACAATTATATAACACTGAACCAAGTCCTCATCTGTAGGTTCGAGTTGCCGTCGAAATTGCTGAACAATTCATCGCCCTCAACGACCCCAGCAGCGGCTACCAGGTCACTGGCGCTGTAAATGCTCCTAGCATTTCGGACTTGCGAGATCCGTCTAATACACCATGGCTCTCCCTTGGAAAAGCCTTGGGCAGCGTTGCGGCCAAAATTGCCGGCAACATTCCATCATGGAGCGGCCTTTCGGTGGACATAACCACAAAAGGTAAACGAAGAGTCATCACATGGTATTCCTAGGTTTTAGAATTGATTCCTAAATGAAACTGACTTCCACAGGTGAACTAACGAGGAATATGAGATTTCTGAAGACGGCCGTTCTATCTGGAATGCTAGGCGCTCAGCCGACACATACGAACGGGCTGAATCTGATCAACGCTCCTTTATTGGCCGAAGAGGCTGGCCTTGCTGTTAATATGAGACACCTGACAAACCCGGAATCCGAGTCTATCAATTTGGTATCGATTTCAGTGGAAACCAAAGACTGGAAACATATGGTCACGGGTAATTCATCATTTTATGAGTGTCATTGGTATTTATAGTTAAAATAGCCTGAATAAAATCCAAATATCTTCACACGAATGCAAATATGAGCTTTACTACCAGTAAGGAGAGGTTAGAGCTTGACCATCATGTACAAGCACTCTAGTTCATGACACTACTCTCTAGTGTCGGTGTCTGGATCTCTATTGTGTCTGGAAGCGCCTCAACATCCGAGAAAGGTGCCGATAATCTTCCACGCAATATTGTTAAATTATTTTAGGAACTTGTCGCGGAGGAGAAACCTGGCTACTCAGCATTGACGATGCAACTTTCTCTTCTGGAGTCCCCTTCACAGAGAATACACTTCTTTACCAAGGCAGCAAACCTTCGGAAGATTGTCCAGCGCTTATCGGTATGTTTACAATAATAATTCCATCTCGACTGTCCAAAATGATTCCAATGTTTTCATAATTAATTCATTTTTCAGCCGAACTTGTGAAAGCTGGAGTGGTCATGACTAACATGGCGGTCGCTGTTGGCAAAGATGTTTGGATCTCTGTACAAACTGTGGCACCCCTCAAGAAGAACATCAACGTTCCAAATTTGAAAGCGTTCTTTTAAGAATTCCGCAACCATCTTATGTATACTAATAATCAATTGTGAAATAACAAACAGCAGCCTTATTGTTCGCTATAGAAATTCCCTATAGAAATAAAGAAAGCATTACCGGCAGAAATAAATGTGATATATAACATTTTACAATAATTCATTGGCTTTTCTAGGGATAAAAGTATCGACAATCGAGCTTTTTTCGTATCGATGTATCTATGCTTCTTTTACTTACCCACAGAACAAGTTTTTTCCAAAAAAAAAGTGCAGTATATATTAACGTATCAATAAGGAATTAATTTTCTGCGTCATGTAATATTCCTTGATTTTTAATCACAAAAAATATTGCTATCTCTTTGCACATGTTAAAATTGATAATTTGTCAATCGATATTTTCACCAATACAATATATTGTTATTTTCAAATTATCGTGCATCCCTAGGATTATCAGATTGTTCGTTTTTCCAATGCATTAAAAAAATGGTGGCTAAGTAGAGCGACTTGTGGGCTAAATTCTTCGATTTAAAGTAGGCAACCGTGAAGGCTGTCTTTCAACGTTATCTAACTTCTGAGAAGCTTTTCTGTGGACGAATGCGTGTTGGAAAAATGCAAGTTCCCTAATAAAAACATTTAATCGAAAAATAGTTTTATTTTATTCCCATGCGGTTCGAATAGCTGTGAAAGCTAGGCTCGAAACTTTAATTCCTCTATTGTGATTCCGTGATTTGAACGCCGGTTTACGAAGGAATAGAATTAATATGCATAATAATTGCATGTTAACCTATAATTACTGCAAAAAGTTCATCGAAAATTGTTAAGAGCTCATTTCGAATCAGTTTTTTTTTTCACATTTCGACGATGTCACGGCAACATGTCCTATGAATTTTTGATCAACTTTTCAGGAGGGACAAAAAACTGATTTGAGACGTTTCAGTTCACCACCACAGCCAGCCGGCATCACTATCCTTTTTACACAGAGAATGGCGCTCATAGGACATGTTGTGTTGATAGGCAGTGTTGCCTTTTTACGGTTTTTAGCCATTTCCGAGGCTCTAATCTCAAAAATAAGGTCACCAATCGATCCGGCGGGAGATTTTACATACGATAGTGGTGTTATCTCAATATGCCCAAATATGGTCATAGGACATGTTGCCGTGACATCGTCGATTTGTACCTTTTACTGAAAACTTGAGCCTAGATCGTACCCAGAGTCAAGACGAATGTTTACTTCCGGAAGAAATTAATTAACCCTTTTTTTCATCATTTAATCGAATATAAAACAGGAGAAACTAGAAATGCTTATTTTAAGCAGGTTCATCTGTGATCACCATTTTCCTCGATTGCCTCTAGGTCCACCTCTTGATCCTCCTCCGCCTCCTCCTCTAGAGCCGCCGCTGCCGCCTCTTTTTCTATTGAACGATTTCCCTCTAAACTGTTGGTTTTTCTTTTTGCCGCCCTAGAAAAACAACAAATTTTTTCCACAGCTGTTCAATTATTTCAAAAGAACAACTCTTCATTCATTGCTGTTGATGGTGTTAATGTTCTTTGAAATTTAAGAATCAATATGATTCAATCATTTAGGACACTAAGTATTTTACATTTACAAATTGATCAAAATCAGTTTCCAATAAAATAGATTTTTTCAGGATCGATTAATTTGCGGCATCGAATCGAGATAACTTGCTCCTGAAATCGATGTCGAAATGATTATGGCCTTTGATGCTTCATCACTGCCTCTCAGAAAAGAACCATTTGCAAAGATAAATTAAACAATCGAATGCATATTAAAACTAAAATATTAAAATTCGTTAAATTACGATAAAGAATTAATAAAATTATAAATAAATAAATATTATGAAGAAATTAAAATTATTTAAATAAAAATTATTGAATATATAAAATTATTATTGAATAATATTTTAAACTTCTACTACTTATTATTTGAATAAAATATAGTCTCCCCAGGAATTTAATCTATTCATCAAAGAGTAGTGGTAAGCGGTTCTCTTACATAAGTTATGATAATGTATTCTGTAAAAATTTGGAAATTTACTTTTTTCTGGCCTTCTGAGTTCAGCCGAATGGAGCCGGAGCGGCTGTGAAATTTGTCGAAATCGACCGAACTGTAGTCAAACGGAGTAAAACCATTATCGTTGTGGTCTTCGCCAGCATTGATTCTAGCGTCATCCATTGACGCATCAGGGCCAAATCTTGGACTTCGCGTATACCCGCCACGATTTCCACGGCCTCTTCTCGTGGAAGGCGTTTTCTCGTTGCCAGGGAAGGGCCCGTCCTAGTAAAAATTGTGAAATTAATTTCTTCCGAAGAAACCGAATTTGGATTACAGGAGTTAATCTGTTAATATTTACAGTGATTTATAAGAAAATTTTTCCAAGAGTTTGACTGGATTTTTTTCTCAATACCCAAAAAAAAAAAAAAATTCCAAGCGATAATTTTAAGTCATTTGCTACAACTGCTCTAGAAATCGGCAGTGTTGATAGGATTGTATCAATAATTAACTAAGAACTACCTGTCTCGCACGGTTCTGTTTTGAAATGCTACCCCCGCAAACGCCTATTCGCAGCGCTGCCTCCTCTTCTTGCTCTTGTTTGATTTTAGCCTCCTGTTTCGCTATCGGCAGAACCTCATCGTCGGAAGTGGATTCGCGAGCTTGTCGATTCTGCTGGAACCTCATCTTTTTCTTAGCACCAGCCTTCAATATAAAGAATATTTTAACCGTAGCAATAAACGGACCGAAATGTGAAAGCTGAATTGTTTAAATTGGATTATCTGTAGAAAATGTAGAGGTTCAAAAATTTTCAGATGCACTACGTCAGCACGAATACTCACTTCAGAAGCCAATGGTTTCTGAGCCTTGTTTGCACGCTTTTGCGGACTATTTGTAGGTTTATTTGTCACCTTATCATCAACCGGCTGCTTGGGCGTTGAATATTGCTACAATCAGAAAACAACAAATTTTAAAAACACAGGAGACGAAATATTTAAGTAAGAAAGATATATAGTAAGGGGTGGAAAGAAATATTTAAAAGTAAGATATATTAAAAACAAGAAAAAGAACCAATCGACATTGGTCTTCTCAAATTTGAGCCTATCGGACAATTTAGTACTTACCACGTCGGTAATTTTCTGCATTCTCTCGTCTTCATTTTGACGTTCTTTATCAATACGTTCTTTCTCCTGTTGTATCGAGTATGGGAGAACTTTTTTATACCTTTCATACGGCGGAACAAACGATATCTTGACCACTTTGTCGGCTAATTCTTTCATCTCCTGCAGAAAAAAAAAATTATGAGTAAACTTTAAGACACTTAAACGACCATGGAGGCGAAAATATAACAACCTACATCTTTTGTCGGAGAAGGAGGCCTGACTAGCAGTTTTAATTTAGGCTTAACAACAGGAGGATCACCCAAATCGGCCAATGATCCAGCCATTAACGTGGGCAGGTCGTCGCTCAATTCGACGTTTGTCGAATCGTGGACATACGTGTTTAAACGAATTTCCAAATCGACGTCACGGCTCACGGAGAACTGGCTGGATTTACTCGCTGAACTCTCTATATCCGTAGCGTTCTGAAAAAAAAGATCCCACAATAATTCCATGTTTGAGTTCGTAACAGGTAAAACCAATTATAAAATCAACAGTCATTCAAAGGCCGCAACGTTAGTAAACTACAAAAGTTATTGAGGAACTAGCCAAGGGCCCTAAAAACACAAAAAACGCATGAACCAGCCTGTGAAAATTCTAAATGTAAACGATATTTGGAGAACGCGGAAGTACGTTATGTGATCCTACTTTAAAACAGTGGAGCGTTAAAACAGTTATGCGATCGGCTTACTTTTACCAACGGCTGTTCCTTAGCACGTAGTATGATGTTATGTATGTCGAGGGCATGCTGTCGCACCAAAGGCGGTACTGGATTGCAACAGCCGAGAATACCTTGCAATTCCCTCGGAAGCGTCTGGCAGATTTGCATCATCATATGATTCGGAAGAACGTACCTTCAAGTTGCAAAAGCGATCACGATCAAAATATAATCCAACACATTATTATTAATTGACAATATGATTTTCCTCTCCAAATGCTCACCCAGTACTCTCGTCTTCTTCTCTAGCGATCGTGTCACGCCACTTAAAAATCTCCTTAAGAGCGTACAACTGTCTGTTGTCAAAATGTCGTTTCATCCTCCTGTACAAAGACATGTGACTATCTTCGTCCCATCTTGGCTTTGTGAAAACCTGAAATTTGAAGACGATTGTATAACTATTTTTCAAATCGGACTTCGAAAGAGAATTACGAAAGATTTACGTCGTCTACCTTTTGACAAGTGAGACAGCTGTTCATAAAAACGCCGGCCAGCTTTTGCGGTTTGTTCATGCCCTGTTCGATCAATTCGTTGGCCAACATTTTGAAAATATATATCAGGTAATGCGTGTCCTCTCGGGCGTATTGCATCGCTTTCGACGGCAACGGTCTTTAAGAGGGAAATAGAGGTTTTATAATAATCAAATATCAACCTGCAACAGCCAAACGTAACCTACATTTCCAATTACCTTATCCTCCAGTCAAAAAGCTGAAACTTCTTGTTGGCATCGATGTTGCAGAATTTTTTGAGCAAGTAGGCCAAACTGAGCTTAGGATATTCTAAAGCTCTGGCGGCCGAGTAAGTGTCAAACATTGAAACTACATAGATATTGAAATCTTTCTGCAGCCATTCTACGTCGTTTGTTGCTCCGTGAAAGATCTGCAGAATGAAAACGGATAAGGAGTACAATTCATTGGTAAACTGATAATCCGATTATTTGACAGATCGGTTACCTTTAAGATCGTCGGTTTTGTAAATACTTCATTTAGTATGTGAAGTTTGTGTCGTAGTTTCAAAGCGTCTACTAAATAATCACATTCTTCCGTCGAGATTTGCATTAAACAAACGAATCCCATGTACGTTCTGTACGAGTGAGCCTGAAAATCGAAAATGTAATCTACAAAGAGCATTGTGATCGCGCAATTTTGATTTTTCGTCACATTACAGTCCTGAACATGATACTAGATAAGCAGAAGAATTCTGAAAAACGCGCAACGGCAAGAGTTTCTTGCGATTGATTCAAACGCATCTGAAATTTGTGAGTGGCACTGCAGAAAAATTTCCAACAGCAAAATCAACAAAAGCAAGACCAAGAAACTCTCTAAGGCAAAATCGACTAACCTCTAAATCAACGGCGAATATTTTTTGTTTTTTCAAATCCTCAAGCAACGCATCAAGTTGTTCTTCGGTGTCTACGTTGATTAAAGGAGTTTCTTCAACAGGTTTCGGCAACTGTAGATTCGGATAACCTACAAGCCATTCGTCCATTGGCTTCCATAAGCTCAACTCGTACTCATACGGATGCCTGTAACTGGTAGGGAAATGATCTCAGCTACACGCTGTAGTACTAATCAATAAATCATACTAAAGCAATCAATATCTAGCACAGATTTTCCAGCGAACATTTCAATCCAAACACACTAAGGATCAACTTTATTTCCACAAATGCTGACATAATCAAAAGAGCGTGAAATTACTCACTATTCCTCTCCATTTTCGTTGATGGCCATTATCAAAGCGAGAGGTTTAAGCTGGTTGGGTTTATCTGCGATTTTTGGGACCCACGCCACGTTCCTATTGTCGATCTAAAATCAGAACGATACAAAAAATGTAATTCCGAACTACCGAATTCAAGGATGCAAATCATTGTTGCGAATGCATGCCAATTTTTCAACATAGTAATTTAGTGCTGCAAAATTAATTACTTTGTCCTTGAAAAGCACTTGAGGTCGGATCGTTCTAGTTTGAACTACTAACTGAACGATTTCCTCGTCTTCGCGTTCTTTAGCGGCTGCAGCAGCTACTAACCTGTTCTTGTTCCAACTGCCGGAAACCTGTGAATCAAATATTCGAATCGGCAATTGAATTCATGATTTTTACGTCTAAATTTTCCAAATTTTTTTTTATTTAATATTAAAATATTTTCAATGTATGATGTACATGCAAAAATATTTTTTCAAACTATGTTTATTACGTTCTTTGAAGATTCGCCAAAATCCTCATTAGGGTTGAACCGTGTGCCGTCCATTTCCGAGAGGTTTTTAACAACTCTGTCCAAAAGGCGATCGTTCAAATCGATGATAACGTCGAATTTGTCAACCATAGCTTGTTCGGAGATTTGCTTTTTGATACCGCAAGATGCCGCTACTTTTTGCATTCTGAGCCATTGGGAAAGAGGAGAATAAATCAGATGAGTAATAAGTAGAGGTTATTCTGCTACACTGGGACAACGTTGATCATGAAAAAACTGTTGAGAGATTTTGTTGGTGCGTTTTCAGGAGAAAAATTAATTGACTCTTAAAAAAAAGCTGAAAATTACTGTATTGTGGTTTATTAGTTTTATTAGTAAGAAGACCATCCATTCCTGATAGTAACTATTCCAAACAATATTTTTGTGAACGTTTCTACCAAAAAACTGATTGGTAACTGTGGGCGCTGCAACTGACCACGTTTGATAGCTGTCGGTTGGGCCCTGTTGATGACGAGAGAACCAACTAACTACCAAACGCCTTAAATTCAAGTATTTATCGAGACTTCCTCGGGGGAAGTCCCTTCGCAAAAATATTGCGAACTTGGCCAAGCTCAGAAGCTAATGGTTGCAACCGGGCCGACCTAGCAGGGAGGTGGCGCTGTGCGTATCAACCGAACCTGTCGAGAAGGTAGCGGTAGCGAATTTGAATCAATCCTCGAAGATAGTGGGTGTTCCCCACGGTAACTATACAGGGACACTCCGTAGCAACTATTGTAATTTTGAACATTTTTGTTTTTCTTAATTTTCGCAATAAAAGCGAAATTTTTAGCCTAAAGGTACAGCCGATGAGTGTTGGACGACCATTCCAACGAGTATAGAAGGATTTTTATAGCTCCAAGAACTCTCGAGTTTTACCCTCATGCAAAATTTAACACCTCTAGTAGTTTGTTGAAAATAATCATTGATTCGTGAAAAAATGGCAGATTTTTAGTAGGTAGTGTATTTTTTAACTAGAAATAAGAAGTCTATCTCTCAATCCAAAACCGGATACTACAGAACAGTAGCGATGTAAACCGGACGCCAAAAATCAATTTTACCTTCGATAATTTTTATTTAGAAAAAAATCTATTCTCCCTCTCAATTCAGCGTAAACATTGAAATTGAAGATTTCTGGCATCTCACTCATTTCCCAGCGAAAAATGATCGACATAACTCCAATAAAAACTTACATGTCCTGCAAACGTTTTCCTCCGTTTTTCAATTGGTCCCTGAACTCTGGGAATGTATTGTAATAACTGAATTGCTTGTCTTGCGGAAGAGCGTTCGATGCCCGGATTCCCTCCATGACAATCGGATAGCCAGCCTGAAGCGTGAGAAAATTTAAATTAAGAAATGAGCATTTTCATATAGAGGGCCCGAATCATGTCCAGTGATTTGAACGAGCCCTTTCACCCAATTAGGCATCTTTGGGGCAGAGAACATTGTCAGAGTTGGCAAAGTGTCCTCGCGCAACAAAAATATTTAATAAAATAGAGCCCCAATTCGAAAATCGGATGAATTTCGCTAGATTGTACGAAATTCCAGACGAAACATGCAGCGAATTATGAGTACCTGGAGAAACTCGTCCATATCCGCGCAGCCGGGAAATAGATCGCCTTCTTTAACCAGTTCATCATCGTTCGTATCCATTTTGGCAGGCTCAAACGTCGACGTCAAAATTAAAAAATTGAATCAACGAAAAACCAAATTCCTGATTATCAATTCGTCATTTCGTCCTCGCACATTGAGTAAATACTAGAACGCGAAGGAAAATTGTTGTTGTTGTTGCTGTTTATAGGCTCTCGTTGCGTCCTTCGTGTATGTTTAGTAACATAATTGTTTTTTTATTTTTGGAATAAGAAAAATTACCAAATTGACGACTTTTGAAGAGTTTTCCATCATTGAAAAGTTTTGATAGTTGTGCCGCGAGTTTGAAAATATTGGAAAGATTATGTTTTCGATAATTTGCCCACTATCTCCGAAAGAGGTACAAGTGGCAACACTGTGAGCCGCGTTTGTTGTCAATCTCTTCGTTGTTGTAAATTTTGTATTCTTATTTCTTCTAAAATCGCTCTCGTGCGGTGTTATGGTATTTTTTAAAATTCCTATACGTACAATTCGTCGTTCCGTAGCATTATAGAATATTCTATAGTCATTAAAATATTTTGGTTTGAACAGATCTTCGGCCGGTCTGCTGCTCGGTATATTTTACAGTGAATTCACGCCGAAGGTAGTATGCCCGAAAATACTTGAATAACAATTATCAAAAATTAGAACTATGATTAATGGAAACCGAAGCAACTTTTATTGATGTTCGTATTCTAAAAAGCAAAATACTTGCTCTCGGTAATCTACGAATGTCCCGGCGACTTCCTAAAACTATCTCGAAATGGAATGAAAATGCAAAAACAAAAGTACAAAAAATACAAAAACTCCGCGAATGACGTGAGAAGACCAGCCATTTGCGATAGTAATTACTTTGAACGTTTCTTCCAAAAAAATAGATCGGTAACTATAAAGATAAACTCCGTAGCAGCAATAAATTACAATAATTTTGCTTTTTCTCAATTTTCACGTTAAAAACAAAATGTTTCGCCTAACGGTACAGCTGAAGAGATTATTTGTCGACCATTCCAGTGAATATTCAAGGATTTTTACAGCTCCACAAATTCTCGAGTTTTACCCTCGTTCGAAATTTATGAAAATTTCGAAAATTCTATACGAAATCTGCGATAACTTGAAAACGATTATATCGCTTGCTGAGAACAGAAGTGGCGTGAGTCCGAATTTTGAAAAAATGAGTGAACATCCCATGAACTCCTAATGAAATAATACTAATCATATATATCACTAATAAAATTCTATAAATAATAAGATACCTACTCAATCTAGGAAAAAAGTAATCACCAAGAAGCATCAATATTTAAATCTATCTGTAGTAATTAAATACAATTGTACTATCGAGAGGACAAATAAACATTATATTATATTTTTCTTAAAAATGAGCCTTTCTAAGATTGGTAAAACTGGCGTACGCTCATTTGGACTCCTTCTCACTTGTTCGCTATCCCATTGCGCAGACAAAGACAGAAAAAAAATGGTACAAGGTGTAGTACAATAGTGACCACAGCTATCTATCGACACCGCAATGGTCTCGTTCGATTCAGCGTCAAAAATCTATGGAAATCGATACCAAATACAACTTTTTCCGCTAAACTTTGGAAAATACGAATTTTCTCCCTCTTCAAACCCCTTTTTAACACCCTTAAATTGACATATTGGTATTAATTTACCATATTAATTAATTAATTAATTAACTTAGTTGGTGTATTTGGTATTAAATTCTATCGATCGGGTTGCTGTGTTGAGTGAGACCATCGTGGGCTCGATTGGTTTATTAGTTCTCGAGAGCTTTTGTGTAGAATTTGGAAGATTTTCAATAATGACACGAGGTATGATTCGAGACAAGTGTGTTGTTGTCAATGCTAATTACTTGGAAGGTGATCAAAATTTGGTGTAAAAATATAGGATAGTAAACATTTTACAAGGACATTCCGGTTACTTTTGCGTCCCCCCTCATACTCCATAACCGTGCTTATAACCTTCCATCAACACATTCCCAAATGGGATTGTACGCCTGTGTTGTAGGCATCATTAAAAAGCTTTTTGAGGAGCAGTATGTAATGACATTGCAACTATCATTGCATCTTCCGTTAATTTTGAATACTACTTCTATTTTCTTGCTCTGGCAGAAGTGCTTGATATTTCGTTGACATTTATTTTCCATTTTACTGTTGACGATGCAGCTCCTCACCGAGTTTCGTTTGATCGATGGCTCCGAAAAGAGAGAATGCCGGAGTTGCGGCCCCCTTGGAATCGCTCGTTCGAGTAGAAGAGCATGACAAACCTGTTGACCGGGAGAAGACCTGTCCGCTCCTGCTCCGCGTTTTCGTCAGCACTGGACGTCATAACAATCCCAACGAGTTCAGGGGTGCCAATATGCCATCAAACGAGCTTCAGATTTACACCTGGATGGACGCTACTCTAAGAGAGATAACCGGCCTTATCAAGGAAGTCAATGAAGATGCTCGAGCGAGAGGTGAGTTCCGAATGTAATTTATTCGAATTCGAGGGAGGTGAAAAGTGATAAAAGATTCTCCATGTTTTTAATCTCCTTCATTCCAATAAATACGAAAAAGCAAAATAAAGTGTATTATTAGAAAATTAAAGCAGATAGGTACAAATCAACGGCAATCCACAATTAGTGTTGGTCCGGCTGGACTTTCTTTGATTAGGCTTTGAATACCTGCACCGTTTTTGAATCTCCGAATTCAAAATTACTTGCAAAATATCGATGGTATCGATGCTCTTTGGTATTGATACTTTTGACCGATATATTGGAGTATCGATACTTTTCAAAATATGGGTATCGAAAAATATTGAGTATCGATACTTTATGAAAAGTATCGTATCAAAAAAATGTTGATTCTTTCGGGTGGTGTGCCGTCCCTAGCCATGAGCGATCCGCTTGCTGGGTTCGGCATCGAAATTTCTGCCGTAATTACTTCGCCATCTTGAAAGTTTTAATTATTCGCACTATCTCTCATCATTTGTTCTGAATTTCAACCTACGCCTGTTTCAGGAACGATGTTCGATTTCTCGCATGTGTATCCGATGCCGAACGGCCCTGGATTCCGCATGAAAAGCATCGGCAGGACAATTTCAGGTCAGAATACACCCGATGACAACCGTACATTGTCAGCAGTTCGGTTCAATATCGGCGAGTACATCGACGTCTGCATCACTCCTCCGTCAAGAGTCACACCAATGATCATGAGACGCGGCCCTCGCTATTGATGGCCGTCAATAGCCGAAACATTTTTCTTTACCATAAATTTCATATCGATAATTTTTACTTGAATTATTGAAGAGCTTTTGTATTTCGTACAGTTCTTACAGTGTTTTTATTACAGTCATTCGGTCCGATTTTAACAGTGTGAGTTAATTTTGTATAACTTGAACTCCAGAAAGTGTAACATAGCAGAGGGCGACAGCATCGAGCTCGATGTTATTTTCAAAACTGACCCCGCAGGAGAACATTCAATTTAACGTTCGTAGCTTTCAGTTGAAGCGTTCTTTGTAAAAAAAATACGCAGAACAAGTTCGCGATGGATTATTATAATAAAAGTGGATTATCACGTACATTAGCAGCACTTGATTCACTCCCTGAGCCCTCCTTATTTTAGCCTTCCTTTAATTTTATGATTTATCTCAGTTGGCTATTTACTATAATTTTGTTTCAATCAATCTAAATAGGTTCTGGATGTTTCTTTTTTAACTTTGAATTTTTCTAATTCTGCAACTCGTTGGTTTTATTTTACGAGTTCACTCCAGTACTAAATGAGGCAAAAATTTTGAGAGGGGGCACCCGGGTTTGAACCGGGGACCTCTCGATCTGCAGTCGAATGCTCTACCACTGAGCTATACCCCCATGCCTTCATTAGGAATAACTGAATTGTATAAAAGTACACGGCGCAAATAGATGCCGCTGGATTTTCATTGCCTGCTCACACACCATACGTCGTGAGCCTTTTTTGTTATTTTTTTTTTTTTTTTTGGAACGCTGAAGGTCTTGAAATTTGTCGACCGTTCAGTTCACATACCGTACTTCCGTTTTGTTGGCGAACTTCGTACGTTTTCCTAATTTAACTTCTTTGTGCTGAAAAAATTATCCAATTTCGATGAAATCCGTCCTAAATAAGTAAAACATTCGAGCGAAGCTGCCGCAGAATTCGCTATTGTCCTTTCGTTTTTGATCTATGAGTTCGCTAATCGTGTTTAGGTTATCAATTAGTAGCGCGGACAAATGTCACTTCGCGTCAGGCGATTTTCGTCTTTACCGATCGGTTAAATATTTACACCGCCTTCGGTAGCATTCGTGACCGAATCGGATGTTGAGGTAGGTGATTACGGCAGGATTTTTACGACGAATATGATGCAGGTTTGTGCCCGAAATCGTCTTCCGATTTATTTTCAAAGCTTACGACAATAGCGGGTTTGAGTTGTTTGAAAAAGTGCTCGGCTTAGCATGGAGTTATGTCAACTTTGTCGAGGCACGAAATCCAATCCACTTAAATATGTTTGCTTCGCACGGCTACCGACGAACCAACAGATTTTCGGTTGATTCATTCCAATATTAGGTTAAGGGCGAAGCCGAGCTAGGAATTTTTTGTATTGAACGGAGAAAAGAAGAATTTTGTTGAACAGGAATATCGGAGAATGATTGAACGTCGAAAAAATTGACAAATTGGAACTTTAAAATTGAACGAAACTTTATTTTTCTTCAACAGGAGTAACACTCGGAGAACAATCTTTGTCTCCGCGAATTTATACAACAAAAATCAAGAAGTTCAGAATTGCCGAAGAGCGCAATAAAATCAAAAACGTGAAAATAGCAAAGCAATTCCGTTTTATTGCGAATAATGCCGTTTTACGAGTAAAACTCATCGAAACACAAAGCTGACGTCATTAACGTTAACCTATTTTCGTTGTATTTAATTCCAAACTCCAAACTTCAGTTTCGAACTTGTTCAAACATTTATTAGCTGTATGCTGTGGATTTTGAACGATTTTCTGCCGTAGTTTGATCAACGGTAAAGATTTCCCTAGACTGGGGAAAATTTCCCTCTTTCCGAGGGCGGACCCGTTCGATCTCGGCCAACGATCGCTCTAGCGGTTACTAGAATTTTCCTTCCCGTACATTCGTACAGAAGCATCCGAAAGATTACTAAAAAATAGTATAACATTTTCTCAGTTGAACATTCCCCTATTGGATTTCTCTGTAACGGACTATGTTTGCATTCGGTTATGAGAGTATTATTTCATAAATAGGAGAGGAAATTTATTGATTAATACGGAATTATCTAGTTCAACGAGGCGTTTTCGCTTGGCATTGAGTTTCCTTATAATTTCTACACCTGTTGATGATTCTAAATTGCGATAATCGTTTCGGTTGTAGGGAAATTTTCCCCGCTTTCGGGAACTTTTCCCGCGCCAAGCGCATCATTGTTGTCCAAGTTGATATACACCTGCGCGCGGCCTCTGCCCAGGCGTTCAGTTCGGCCAGCGACTCGTTCCATCGCGTTACGTTCAGGTCGCTCTCGTCGTATATCGTCGTTTTCCCTCTTCCCACGTATCACCTTCATATCGGTAAAACGTCTCATCCATATTTCGAAGGATTTTCGCTCCGTTCGCGGTTTCCGATCGGACTATTTCGCGCCGCGTTCGGGTCCCGCCTACTTTTCAACCTTAGGTCCACCAACGACCTGTTCAGCCGCCAGTGACCCGATACCGGCTGCTAGTGGATTCAGAAGTGTACGAAGCGTTATCAAGGTAAGCGACTGAACGTTATCAGCCTGCAGACGATTGTTTAAGTCGTTCGTGGTCAATCGATGCTTATTGTGTTCCATAGGGCTTCGTGCTTGCCGAAGTCCGGGTCGGAAACGAGCACGTATTTTCGCAATGATTTGTCCTTTCAAATTTTCTAAGTAAATTGAAGTATTTTTTGTCCGAATTTCAAATTCAAAGTCGGGAGATTTTTTGGGGGGGGGGGATCACTGTAGATACTGTAATACTTTTTAGTTACTATTTCTGAACAAGTGTCTGTCTAAGAAGTGAAAAAAATTGACACATCCGTGAAAAAATCGATGAGATCTGATGGAACGACCGGAAAATGTTTTTCTAGCATATTTGCCAACGGGGCTTTATGAATTTTAGATAACACACAGTACTTCCGATATCGCGTTCGAAGTTCTTTCAATATTGATTACCACTGGCGATGGGAATCAGTATTTTCGAACGTTCATGGTCCTCAAATGTTCTTCATAGCCAGTAGATTGATGATTTTTAATTTTTATCGTTCGTCTCACACTCGTACGCCATAGACGCTCAACTATGAGATAAATTTATCTTCAATCATTGGGACAATGAAAATGAAACTCCGTAGAATAAATTTGTGTGGCGAAACCAGAATAAATTCACAACGTATCCCTAGACTTGTATATTTTATCTTCAATTTATTCGTAATTTTCTGGTCATTTTGAGCGAGAAATACAAATTAAAAAAAAATATCATACTTGAACAAACTAGATATTTTTTATGTTTCGAATTATTTACGGCACCATTTCATTTCTACAAATTAGTTCTCTAGAAACACTAAATTTTCAAATCTTGAAACTTAGATTACTCAAATCGGGCCATAGGTACCAGGGTGTGCAAACTTCCGAGAAAATTTGTCCAAACTATCTCTCTCTATGGGAAAAAATGTATGTTCTTTCCTTTCGATTTTCCTTCTCTGAGAGAAAAATGTTTGTTGTGACATCCCGATTACACAAGGATTTCCCTTGGAAATGTCAGTCAACCCGACTAAAGAACAAAAAAGCCGTTCCAACCTTGCGACACCAGCTGATGCCAGCAGTTATTGAAAATGGCGGACCTTGAATGTAAACAATTACTTCCTGCAACAGTTAGCCCCATTCAAACCCTGAACTCGCTGAGACGCCGTTTCGTCTCTGAAAATTCGCGAAAATAATACGCTCGGGTTTTTAGGAAATTTTTTGTTTCACAATTTTCTTTCGTTTTGATTTTTTTTGCAATGTGGAAAGGGTTTGTTGGTCTTATTTTGATAGTGAAGTTTTACACCTACATCAAGGGGATGTGTATTGAATTTTACTGGTGAAAATCACGACTTGCCGCTCAGCGTGGCATTGTTAGTAAAAATGTGCAAGAAAAGATCATTTTGGTTTATTATTGATAATAAACCACTGTAAATATTAAACTAAACTTTTTTTAATTTTTCTATTTTATTTTTATTATATTTTATTTAATATTATTTTTAATGCTATTATTTTTATTATAATATTTATTTTTATGATTTATATTCGTTATTATTATGATATTCTATATTTTTATTATTTTATTTTTATTTTCTTATTTTTTTTCTATTTTATTATTTTTTTTTTCAATAATAAATCATTCTAATTGCAAAAAAAATTGTTTCTAACCCCTTGAAATGTGATAATTTACGTTTCAAGGCATTTAGATTCCTATCATCCAATAAAAAAAATTCTGTCCGTCCGCCGTCAACATTTTTCTGACAAAACTAAGGTACTTCGCTAAATTCCTAAAGTTTTCACCAAAGATTAATGTTGGTCCGACAATGACTCAATTCTTTAACCAGAAACCGCTATCTCAATTTTCAGGGTATTTTTGTGGGGTTTTGAGGGGGTGGGGATTTTTTATTTTCGAAGCTTTTCCAGGTAAAGGTGTATTTGGTATCAACTCCTATAGATTTTTGAAGGCTGACTCGAACGAGATTATTGTGGGTTCGATAGCTGTAATGATTCTCGCGTTATCGCGGTTTTTATGTGAACTTTCCGAGATTTTCGGAATTGTGGCTGTTTTTGGAGCTTTAAAAACCGTTCTATACTCGTTGTAATAGTCGTCAAACACTCTTGAGCTGTCAAAAAATTTAACTTTTAATTAAAAATAGAGGAAACAGTAGTTTTTTTTTAAATTTTTAAACCGATACTAGCAAGTGAGTTAATTTTGACTAAGAAAACCCCATATCAACCGTTTAATTTTATTTTTTCCGAAAAAGGAACTTGTCAAATTTTCTGTAGTATGCATCATTCGAGTTGAAAAAAGCAGAACTCAAAAAATGCCCGAAAATATCCGAAGAATTCTTCCAAACGCCCGAGGAATTTAGTTGGATTCTTTAGATTCGAGTGACTGGAATATAGTTCTTTCAATATCCTCTTTTTTATCGTCTGCCGACTCAGTAGTAATCATTTCTGCGTAATTTTCGCCATTTCCTCCCTGTCGATTTCGATTGGCCAATTTAATACGGTAGTGAAGAACCAAAACGGTTTCTCTAACTTCATCGCAATTATTCCCCTCGAATTCAACCGAACAAATGACTTCGCAAGCGCTTGCAAATGACCGTCGGTGAAGAATTTTGTTTTGCCGTTCGCGGTTCGCTCGTTTCCGGACTTGCGGCTCGCGTTGACTAATTCTCGGATGATGTTTTGATTCGAAAAGGCGTGCGAACGGCTTCGCGGACAGTGAAACAGAAACTATACCTGTTTGCGGAGCGGCTGTCGTTTGCGACATTGGCGTTTTGTCGCAATACCTGTTGGCCACTGAGGAGCTCCCATTGCCAGAGTCGGTTTGAAAATCAAACAGGTACGCGACTGTATTTTTTCTTGCTGCCATTTGGAAAACATTTTATTCTCTTGAAGTGCGTTCAATTCTGGTTGAGTTAAATTTGGAAAGGAGAATATATTTCGAAACTTGAATCAAACCAGTCATTGGGTTTGTCGAAATCGATCGAAAATTCAATTCAATCAAGCTCAAGTTAATCAAATGAATAAAATTAAAATATTAATTTTCCCTAGTGGAAAGATCGAATTAAAATTTTTCTCTCATTCTCGTCGTCTCTGATGAACGTCAGTGAAGTCGAATTTGGAAGAAATTTTCGTCCGTCTGTCTGCGGTGAAAAAATGACAAAAATCGTCACATCTCCGTGAAAAATGAATGAAATTTTATGAAATTTTTAGGAAATGTTTTCTCTGTGAATGTTCAAAGTCAGCCGTTTCCGGATTTAAGATAACACGCAGTACTTCCGTGATATAACCGTTTTTGTTGTGTTTTGATTTTTACAGGCTATAAGAGTAAATATGTTTCTACGTTTGAGGTCGTAAAATGTTCGTTATGGAGAGCAGATGACGCTTGATTTTTTTTCTATATTGGCTCTCACACTGTACCTCCACGTTATGAGGTTTTTTGCGATTTCGGTAGTGTGAATTTTGGATTTGGATTTTTATAGGCCGGAAAAATCAATATATTAGAACGTTCAAGGTCTTGGCATATTTAGAACGTCGATTGAATGACGACTGCTTTTCATCGCGTTGGTGCAGTACCCCGCTCCGCGTTGTACGCATATTGACTATATTTTGATTTTTCAGACCGCGATAAGCAACATATTTCAACATTGGGGAACTTGCCTTTTTTTTATACCAGCTGAATGTCGCTTGATTTTTTCAAATTGATGTCACAATCCGTACTTCCTCGTAATTTGCATTTCCAGTTATTTTATTTGTGAACTTTTCTATATCTGGTCACTTTGCTATAAAAATGACCCACTTTCACCAAACTTGTTTTCCATCCTTTGGCTCGCACAACGTACTTCCACTTTGGTCGCCTTTCAAACTATTTCGATTTTCACATACCGCAAAAATCAATATATTTTATGCTTTAGGTCTTATCTTAAAAGGGCTATAATGGCGAGTAAATGATGCTTGATTTCTATCGCTAGGGTCACACTCCATACGTCCGATCTATTCGCTTTTCTTTATTTAGAAATTTTCTCAGTCTCCAAAAGTGAATGTATTTTAATGTTTAAGGTCGTGAAATGTTTTCAATGCGGGGGAATGACGATTGGTTTTTAACGTTATGGTCACATAAATATCCTAATATTTCCAAAACAAAACAAAAATAAATAAAACAATCCAAGTATTCCAAAAACACACAAATATTTCCAAATAATCCAAACACTCAAATACAAATCCAAATATTCAGAAAAAAATCACATATTCCAAATATTCCAAAAAATAATAATCCAAAAATTCAAGATATTCCTAAATCCAAACCAAAAAAAAAAAATAATAAAATAAACATAAAAATTCAAATAAGTACCTATAAAAAAAATATGGTCCCAATATTTTTTGTATTTAGAATGTTTATGGGCTGATTCATGCGTTTTTCTGTTATTGGGTCCCGTGGCTAGTTTCCCAATAACATTTGTGGTAGTTTACTAACGTTGCGGCCTTTGTATGAGTTTCTTAATTTTATAATTGGTTACACCTGTTAATGACTCAAACATGGAAGTGATTTGTAAAGTATTTGCTGGAGTAACCGTTCAAACGTATTTCGATTTCCTTGTAGACGGTAGCTCGTCGATATTTCACTTCAACTAGGCTAAACTAAACGTCCACGATTACGGAGGATTCGCATTCAGCGGTGTCCAAGGACAGAACGGCCATGAGAGGCCCGTCAGACGCATCAAAGCCCCGAGGATAGGTCGTGCATTGCCATCGCTCGAGCATAGAGGTACTAACTTTATACCTTCAGGTTCGATCGATGGTAGGTTAAGGTCTGAAGTTGAATCTCATTTTTAGCTATTTAAATTCAACGCCTTCGAAACTGATAGCTGAAAGCATGAAATTTTTCCAAGGATAGGCCCGAAATGGACGTAAATGACTTTTATGGCGTCGATGTTTTTCCATCGGTGTTGACAATTTCATCATTTCCCTTCTATGTCATCGATGTCGGTTACCTATTTACCCTCCTCCGGTTTTATTTCTCGTTCTTTGAATCTTCGATGGAAAAAATCCTGAAAAAGCTAAGCATTCTGTTAAATTTCGTTCATCTAGGGAGGGGAAATGAGTTGAAATTTTTCCGTGATTCGTTGGCAGCTATTGTGGAAATTATTCGACGATTTCTCGCAAACAATGGTATTATATGAACGCTAATTGCGTTGGAAAGTTGAAAGGAACAGGTTCGAAAGTTAAATACATGCCTATTATTATCTTTTCATCGTTAATTGTCATCAAAATCGTACCATGACGTGCAGTTTTAGACCGTGCGTTTTTTCCATCGTAGTGTACTTTATTTACTCGTCGATTTTTTCTCGCCTAATGAATTTCTTTGTTCCATCGGACGACAAAGCGTTTTAAACTTCTTTTTAGGTGACCGAATCGACGTTTTATGCGAACTTGCTCGAGTTGATATATTGTCCCGAGGGAATAAAAATGATTTTATTCCTAACCTGCCTAGTTAGCGGATCTTTATTATTGTGACAATGAAACCGTTTTATTGTTTTTCCGCCTTTTCATCAGTTTCGGCAGGTCTGGTATGCTATAGCTGCACTAAAACGAACATTTTTACTTCTTCCCAAAAAAATCAATTTTTTACATCTGTTGTTTCGCAGCAGAGGAAAGTAATAACAATGTTTTATTTTTTTAATATTATCAATTTACGAGTTTGTTATTTTTATCAATATTTTTTAAAAATAATAACAATTTATATATAGTTAAAAGAAAAAAATGATATAGTTTAAATACCTATCAAAATAAATAGTTTATTAAAAATGGAACAATTAACAATTAATGTAATAATTAATTAAAAATAAACAATAATATTAATATATATATTTTTTAAACTTAGCTCCCGGTTGGTTGCTGTGTTGAACCTAAATAAGTGCAGTATTTTCTTAACCTTGATAAAAGCTTGCCAGGTAGCTCTAGCTCAAGGGTATTGAATCTATGTCCTTCATTTAATTAGCTCCTGCGGTCTATGCGAAGGCTCTCCTTAACCTGCGAATTTCGGAATACGGAAATATTGCGAAACTCGACCGACATATGCCGAATCGGTCACTTAGCGTTTACCTTGGGCCAGTAACGTCGTATCAGTGCGATCTCTTGTAATAGCAAAATGCATCCGTTGCTTCACATGGCTAATAAAACCAGCTGGCGAGCAGATACTGTATTTGGATGGATAATGATCGATAGAAGTTAAGAAATAGATTATTATTGTTCACATTTTATTTCTAAGATTCGAAAACACGACATGATGAAAATAACCGTCTTGGTTTGTAGATTGTATAATTTATATAATATATAATTATAATATAATATAATTTATATAATATATAATTTATATCATTTGTATAATTTAGATTATAAAATTATATAATTTTTTCATCAACTGTAGAAATTAAATGTCTTTGAAAATTGTATCATCGATAGCTGAACGTACATTTAATCATATTAACATCCGGAAATAATTTAATTATTCGTTTATTCAATCTCACATATTTTAGACGTAGAATAGTTTCAGCTAATCTCCAACAATTTTCTTATTTATTATTACATATCTAGCTCGTTCATTTCAACCGGCAATAAACAATTTCATGGGTACGTAAGTTGTCCCTGGAATGCGCCGAGTTTCTGCAACATTCAATTGTTTTCTGTAGACACTCTCAACCCAACCGTATAGTACACGTTCTTTGCTGCTCAGACAACTAAAAAAGTCCTGTCACGGGCCGGTGGACGTCTGAATTGCTCGCACTAGCCGATTAAACGGACACCACGGCCGCCTACTCGAAAACACCAGCACTCCCTGTCAGTCTCATCAAGTTTCTAGTCATCTAGACCGCCTTAACTAGACGAACTCATCCTTTCCTGCCGGCGAACAGTTGCTCAAAAACAGTCGAACTGACGAAATGACAAGAATTTGATGAATTAGCCGCTGTTGAATTCCGGATAATACGCGGTATTTCTGAGATGAAATAACTGCTTTTATTTTATCTGTCGCATTTTTCACCAAGTTTTTCACGATAAAATTTTTCAGATAAAATTGGCGACTCTTTCTCCGTCTTTCTTCCTCAATATCAGCCCGTTCGAGCATCTTCAGGGCTACCAAGACACAAATCATTTATAACAAGGGAGTTACTGGGCTAATTATTAGTTCCTATTATCATTACTGTATTTTCTACTCTATTTTCTCTACTCTACTCTACTATTTAACTCTACTAACCCTACTATTAACTAATCTACTATATTAACTCTATTATTTTCTACTAATATAGGTCCATCAAGTCCATGACCATATTCGGCGTTAAAAATCAAAGGTCTTATCACGTCGTCCTGTTTAGGTTGATAAAAATTCACGTTTACGTCCAATTTTTTATAAATAATACGAACGTTGGAGAAAGACTCGCAAGTTTTCCTCCCCCTCACCCCCGTAAGAACTTTTAGTTGCGATTATGTAAGAATCATTGATTGTCTGAGGTCAACTAGCTTGGAATCGGCAATTCGACTTTTTCAAAGACATTTGCGGCCAGGATTTGAGGTCGTCTCGGGTGTTAATTCATCGTTTAGTAAGTTGTATACGTTAACGTGTGTTACATTGGAGCACGTAGTTGTGTAACGCGAACGCATCGCCGGACAGACGCGGCCGACTTCACACTCGTGTGATTGCTTGTGTGAAACTGAGCGCGACTGTGTGTGAGTTTGATTCATTGGGTAACGAAACGTTAAAAGTGTGGGAATAAATTATGATCGTGTCCCAAAAACGGGTAATTATTGTTCCTATTGAACGCATATGAGGCGTTATGTTAACGATAAAAATCGACGGTACTCTTGCAAGTGTCGAATTTCCTGAGTAAGAAAAGAATAAAAAAAAAAAAAAAAACAAAAAAACAGATAACTACGAACAAGTAAATAGGTATTATAATTTTAAAAAATCATACTAAAAATGAAGTAAATAATAGTATAGCTGGTAATACAATTAAATTATCGGACCATTTTAATAGCCAGGAGACCCGAAAACACTCGAAATAGTGGAATAACGAGAAAGACAGATGTGTGACAAAAAGTCATGCGCGATTCACTTGCCGAAGCGAACATTTCGAGACCTTGAACGTTCAAAAATAATCACTCATTTGGCCTGAAACAAGCTAACGATTGTACAGTGGTTTATTTTTTTTTTTGCTTCAATTATGATTTAAGAAGCTATAGAAAACTCCTTAGCGACTATAGTTTTAAAATGTTTTTATATTTTTCTCAATTAATTTTATTTGAAGTAAAATTAATCGTGTAATAAAGCTAAGGACTGTTTGACGAGCATTCCAACAAGTATAGAACGATTTTCATAGATCCACAAATGATCGAGTTCCAAACAGCCGGGCCGAGTCAAGTCCAAATATATCAAAATTTCGAAAATTCCACATAAACGCTGCGATAAGTCGAGAATTGATTCAGCGTCCAAGTATCTATATAAATTGATACCTCGTTATTGGATAATTACCTAATTTAAAAAAAAAAAAAATGCGTGTTATCCGCTTTTAATTGAGGCCTATTCTTGCCTATGAGCTGAGAGAACTTTTTTCGAATATTTCATCGAATTTCATTGGTCTTTCACGGAAATAATAATATTACGACGAATTTTTAATATCTTGTTCCGAACGTTTTTGAGTACAGTAACTGTGAATTTTTTTCATAGTTCACCTCAGTTCGGAATTCAACCTTTCAGAAGGTCTCAATAATTCCATTTGCCGAGTAAACATAGAGTAGTAGAGTAAAAATTTGACATTTTTTTCCCTATAACAAATTGAATTGAATTTTCAAAATCTACTCGTGCGGCTGAGGTTTTGTTTTTGACTGGATAGCTGGGATCGGGTGGTTCATTGATCCGGCTCCTCAGGGAGGGGATGGTGGTGAAAATGACTGTCGGGACGGAGAGCCCTTTTCCAAGCATTTGACCTACAAACCTCGAGATCTCGCGGTGAAAAAGTTCTGACCTGTCACTCATTTGGCTCACAACATTGACCCAATTCGTCCCTTTAATAACAATTTTTCCCAAGAGTTTCCATTTATTTTTACCATCAATAACTCGTCATTTCGTTCATAAATCCGTCCTCCGCAAAGTACTGTGTCTTCTCGAAACGCGTGGCATGTGACATGCGAAAAAACAGTTATATTTGCATAATGAACTATCGATTTTTCCGAGTGGAAATTCGGCTAATGCCAACCTTGCGGACAGAAAATAATCTAGATTCTGTTTTGTGATAGCATCAGAGGACAGTTCTTGTCTGGTTCTCGTCGGTTCATTGTTGAACAGACGAGGTATTAAAATATCCGACGAGGACGCTCATCCAATCATAGATAGAGAAAAACAGCGGGGGATCCTGTAGGAAGTTCCTTGGACCTCTCTTCCTCCCAACGTATAAGATCAATGATAGATAATTAAACTTAGTGAGCGATTTTCGAAGAAAATGCTATTTGGCTCTCGACCTAAAATGCTGTCATTTTCAAGATGCAAATTTTTATTTTTTTAATTTTTGCACCAATACTCCATTTCGGTCTATATTCTCTACGCCAGTCAAATAAAAAAGCAAAGGAGGTGTTCAAATTTGCAATTAAGTTTTTCAAATTAACTGTGAGCTTAATTTTTAAATAGGAGTGCGTGGAATGTTGAAATCAAGGCATTTTTTCGTTGAATCGAACGAGACTACTTTGAGGCCGATTGCTTAATGGTTCTCAAATTATTGCAATTTTCTCAATTTTTTATTTATTATTTTTTTTAGCTGTTTCGCCTTTGAGAGTTTTTTTCCTCACAATAATTTCACCTTAATTGGGTAATTCGTCAAAAGCGAGTTTCAACTTAAAATTTTATTCGTATTTATTATTATTTTTCTCCAATTTCTATTATTGCTTGGAAGAAAATCGACTCGAAATTCAAACTCGTTCAGTTCTAATTCTTCTATTTATTGGATCGTTTTGGGACGAATTCGGAACTGTTGATATGGCGACAAACCACAAACAGTCCAATGTTTTTATTCCGTTTCTTAGTAATTAATAATTACACCGGAGTCGTTTGATCCTTATCGTACGTGCATTGACAAGCTCACGTTATTTCGAACCGGACAGTTATCGATCCGTCTGAATCAGAACTGCTCACCTGTCGAGCCAATCTTCACCTGCATACTTATATTTTTCGAGTGTTATGGCTCGTTTACTTTATTTGCTCAACGTCTGATCCGAAGAGACTTGATTATTGCAGGAATGAAAGAAAAAATATATCCCCCGTCAAAAATGCTACTGACCCATCCCACAGTTTTTTTTAAGATAACGCGAGGCGCACCTTTATTTTTCGTTTGAATTCGTTCGAATGAAACTTATCACTTGAATGTATCACTTTTTTTCCTTTTTTTCTGCGGTTCTCAATTCTAGTTTAATGTGGAGAAATAATTTTTCGATTGGAACCGGCTAAAATACACCAGATCTACTCGCACGTTTAGTTTTTCGATTGCGTTTTACGCAATAGCAGTGAACAACTGATTTTTCCCGCGATTTCCAAGGTGTAAAAACGAATTCTGAACATCTTTCACTCTGTGATATTTTTCGACTGGAACAGCAATTTTCGAGTTGGCTTCAAAATTCTCATTTATTTCGGATCTTTATTTCTCGGTGTAGGGAATTATACTTTTCCAGCAGTTGAAAGTGAACTAATTGGAGTTATACTTTTCCCACTAGCTACATGTGGTATTTTTCGCGAATATTTCATTTTCCTTGTACTGAAAATATTTCCCGTTCCCGTGGAAAATATCCCAATTCTAGGGAAAATGAAGCCCGTCAACTTCTCCCATGAAAGTGGCGAGCGGAGGCTACTTCAGATCGATAAAGCGCGCCCCTACGGCCAGAAGGGCGGCATTACAGCCATTTCCTCGTCCGTATGCTTCCGCTCTTCACGATCTTCAATTTCCCTGGAATGCCCTCTTATTTCGATCGTTTTGGTCGCATTGAAGTAGATATCTCACACATTCACTAATTTACTATTACTAATTTTCATTAATTTTTTATTACTACTAATTTTCACTATACCAATGTGTGTTTAAATACCTTCTTGAGACATAGCTGATTATAATTTATTTCAAGATGTTCATTTCATGCTCAGTTTAAATTCGATCAAGATTTGCTCCAGAGACAAATTTTCTAAAATAATAATTTCAAACAGGAGACTGTAAATAGAAAAATCTACACGGCTTGAAACGTAAGACATCAAATTTTGAGGGTGGAATTGTTTTTCTTTGGCGATTCTTTTACGTTGGTATATTTCTCAAAGGCGAGAAAGAGCTATCAAATTCAGTATTTATGTTTTGTCTTCGCCGAGCTATTCGTTCTCGAAGAAAAACGAAAACACATTTTTTACCAAAAAGTAGAGTATATCTCGAAAAGAAAAAATAATCCGCGCCATTTTTTTATTTTGTATTGGTTCTAAATTAAATTTTCTCAAATTGCTTACACAGTACCTATTTTTTCAAAATTCGCTAACGTGACGAAAAAAAATTTTGTACTCCAAAAGTAAAAAACCCAAAGAATTGAAAAAATTTAATAATTGCTATAATTTGATTTTTTTCTGAAATTTAAAATTCGAATTCTACGTCTAATTTCTTGTAAGAATTAGTAATAAAGTAATACTGAACAGCCCTGTATTTGCCATGAATTTTCAAACATAAGAGCGTTGAAAGTTGAAAAACATAAGAGCGGCATAGTACTAAAATAAGTAAAAACGGATCGTTGTCGTCAAATTTCCTTTGTTTTGATGTCAAATTCGGATTCAGCGTTGAATTTCCTATAAGAATAGCTTTTAAACTCGCTTAAAAACTAAAGTTTAATTTTCCACCCCTGCCGCTCGGAATATCGGCCGGCGAAAAACTCGATTTACGGAAAATAATTTCTCTGGCTCTGTTTAAATTTTTTTCACCAAATTTTTTGCTATGTACGTGTGTAAGGCGTTCAAATGAAGACTCCTGCATAATAAAACAATTGATTCGCGTGATTTTTGACCCCGAAAAGCACGGTTAAAGGCCAATTTTCGAGCGTTTAAAAATCGATTTTTTTGGACCAGTTGTGGATTTTTCCGAGAATTGAAAAAAATCACAAAAATACATCTTGGTAAGACACAACTTTCCTGAAAATTTCAGATTTTTATCGGTATTGAGAGAGGAGTAAAAATTCGTCAACTGTTCGGTTGAAAAAAATCGCAGGGGTCCCCCTTGGATTTTTCGCGAAAACTTTTTTGAAATGGATTCCGCTCAAATTCAGCATAATGATAGTTGATGATGTGTATATCAATAATATATGGTTCATTCATTGTTTCTTTCGCACTAAATAGATGAAAAGAACGGTTGAAGTTGAAAAATGTCAGGTTTTCGTGTATAGTCTACTAATATTGTTGAATAACGCAAAAACGGTTGAAAAATGGATAGGTACATTACATTAGGAAAATGTGGGCAATTAAATTACCTAACTTTTGGTATATTCAAACATCTTAATTGACTACTTTTTGTTACAGTTATCCGCTGTGCAAGTTAAAAATATTGGAAAACTTAAAAGTTGGAGTCCCTCTCGGCTAAAACTTTTCGAAAGTTGAAACTTTATGATACCTAGTACTTGCAATACCACCACATACCAAATTATTGTTACTACTATAAAAACTATAAATTACATCTTTCCATACTGATAGTAAAAACTATATAATTGTGATAAGGACAACTTACAAAAATTAAATAAAATAAACTTACACCCCAACTAACGGTTTTCATCCCGCCAGGGGTCATGGGGGGTGGAGCCCCCCGACAGGGGGTTGAGAGGCGAAGCCTCTCTTGGTTAAAATATAAAAACAAAACGCTCCAGATGATCGTAGTGTTTTATTATTCCTTTGCTTCAATTATGATTCAGGAAGGTTATGCACTTGTTTTAGTAAATATCCCGAACATTTGTGAACGTTTTCACCTAACAACAGATCGGTAACTCTAATGGAAAACTTGTTAGCACCTGTATTTATTTATTTTTTGTTAATCATCTAATTAAAAGTTGAATTATTCGGCAAACGATACAGCTTAAGAGTGTTGCTCAATCGTTTCAACGAGGACAGAACGGTTTTTATAGCTCAAGAAAATCTCAAGTTGTATTAATTTTATTTCCATGGCTCGTAAAATTTGGAATAGATACAGAAAAGTTTTTTTTTTTAGTATATAATCTGTCTCTAATTCGAAAAATTCTCGGTGATAACGAATATTATATTCCAGGGCAAGCCATGACTCGGGAAAACTGCCGAAACCGCGTGAATAAGCGAAAATTATCAACGCCCATTACTCGACCCGGATTCTAGCTTAATTCATACATCATGGGAAAATTCGGTGATTTCTGAAAAGATAAGTTCCCATTTGAGTTGGACGATTTGGGGAAAAAATACTAGCGCGAACAGGTAGAGCCTAATGACCTCAATCTGGTGTATCTCCGATTGTGACTATCTTATGCAATTTGACTAGCAAAAACGGCCTAATTCGAGAAAAGCGGCGTCGCTGATGAATATTATCGCCGGTCGATGGCCGGCAATATTTCTCCATTACTTTCAAGGTTTGTCAATCTATGAAGGTGAAATTGGGTCGATGACGGTTGTAATATCGAATCACGTAATATCTAGTGCAAGGTTGGGACAATAAAAATATGTTTAGATGGAAGAAAATTTATTTACTCATTTTTTAAAATTTATTTTATTATTCATTATAATTTATTATTTTTATTTTTTAAAGGTAAATATACCTACGTGCTTGTGTGTTTATCTTGTGTAATTTTTGCGTATTTAAAACCTCATATTGCTATTTTTATTACGATCCTAACTGTTAGTGATGAAGTTTTTATACTATTTTCGTCCGCATTTTATTCACACAATGTTTTATCTTTTGTCCAATCAGATTAGGATTACATTCGTATACCCTATGAAAACCTACTATTATTTTATCATTATTATTTTCCCTATTATCTTTTTGTTACTATTATTTCTTCTTATTATTTTCATCATTGCGAAGGTAGTTATCCCGAGTGCTCTGTTTAGATTAAACTCGATCATTTTCCGAAATCGAGGCCGTTCAAAAGAATCATGTTTGTCGAATTATATGGGCCGTAATGGTTTTCACACATGAAGCCCTGACTGGAGCCGATGTGTCTGAGCGAAGCCAAATACCGCAGCTAACCTTGCGGTCGACACGCAGTTTCGTGTTTCGATTTGCACAAAAAACCAATAAAATACAGGGCGACTTGTCCTTCTTCCAATGGGAGTTAAGGCGAACCTTGTCCCAGTCAAAGACGGCCTAGGAAATGTCGACTGTCGAGTTGTCTTCGGTTTCCTTGATTCCGACGAACAAGTACACTGCTAATCGTTCGATTAAAACGCATCACTTGAGTAATGGCTCGCTAAAAGGTATTTTTTACCGCCTTCGCGGGTGAGATCGATTAGAGAAAATTTTTCGTCTGTTTAGCGATGTGTATATTCAAAGCGTAACAATTGTATTAAAAAAAATTATATATAATATATAAAACTAAAAACAAAATATAAAAACTATTTGAAAAAAAGTTAATACTGTATGAAAAATTTAGGTAACAAGTATAAAAAATCATCTTTACTTTTCTTATTTTTCAAATTAAAAGTTAAATTTTTAGCCTAACGGTACAGTTGATGAGTGTGTTTGACGAGCACTCCAACGAATAGATTTTTATAGCTCCAAGAGCTCTCGAGTTACATGCCAAATTTTTGAAAATCTCCTAAATTCAACACAAAAGCTACGATAACTCGTCAACCAATAAACATATATTCGTAGAAACCGCGATGGTCTCTGCCGATTCAGCGGCCAAAAATGTATAGAAATTGATACCAAATTAACTTATTTCTACAAAAGTTTTCTGCAAAAAAAAAAAAAAACTAGTTTTCTCCCACTCAAACCCCCCAAAAATAGGGCTGGTTAGGGCTGATAGCTATACAAAAATGGTGTTCAATAATAGGTAGTAACTATAAACAACTGCTGTGAAATGAAATGAAATGAAAATGAAATATCGTTTATTGTACAACCGTAAGGTACCTATTACAAGGGACAACTGCTGTGTTAAAAAATATTTAAAAAAAAAAAAGTAAAAATCACTGCAAAATTTCCAAATAAAAATAATTTCTATATAAAAGAATTTCTGAAGCTATAAAAATAGTTCTATACTTGTAGGAATGATCGTTTATCACACGCTCCAGCTGTACCATCAGGCGAATAATTTACCTTTCAATATGAAAATTGAGAAAAATAAAAATGATTAAAATTACCCTGGTTTCTACATAATTTCCCCTTTCCCCCAATCTGTTGTTTGATGGAAACGTTCATAAATGTTCGCAATAGTAACTATTTAAAATCTTTAGTTCCTGAAGCAAAGGCACGTATCATTATTTGTAGCGTTTTTACATTGAATTCCGAATAGTCCGCTTAATTAATCGGCGCGGAAAAAAAATTATAATTACTATCTTATCTAGCTCTATCAACGGTCCCATGCGAGACCGAGTATCGCGTAAAAATCCGCAGCCCGTCGGAGGCGGACATGAGAGTCAGGGTTGCTAGTTTCGACAGTGCGATATTCTCGCGAAGCGTCCTGCGACCTTCGCGTGTTACTGCCTCACACTCATGTGATTCCGAAGTGTATATATATTAGTACACACGTCTATAAAGGATCGGATGAAATAATCTGAGAGAAACGCATTCTTTTGGGCAACGAATGATATTACCGCTTCCACGCTTACCTACGGTCGCATTTCTCAATCGGCTCGCGAGATTTATCCTTGAACTGGAATTCATTGATTCGCGCGGCGTTTATGATGGAACGATAAGCAGATGAGAAATGATGGCTTTAGAATACGATTCGTCTCAACGCTGATGACTTATTAGCACGCTTAAGTCATTTGTTACGGCGATCGAATGAAGTACGATTTTTAGCTTTAGGGTCACGCAGAACGATTCAATGTTTAATATGAAAAGTGGAATTCGGAACGGAGGTCAATTTGGAAGAAATTTTCATTTTACTATACTAAAAAAAAACTTTCTTTCTGAACACGTGTCTGTGGTAAAATTTTTTACATGAATCGTCGTATCAATTCAATGAAATTTTCAGAGAATATTGTCCAGGTAAATGTGCAAAATTAGCCTGTTCCAGATTTTGGATAACACGCTGTACATCCAAGATAGAAACGGTCAAAGTTTTTACAGATTTTTACAGGCTATAAGAGTCGAAATTTTTTAAAGTTTGAGAACCTAGAAGGTTCATTATGACGGGTAGATTTTTGTCTATTGGATCACATTCAGTACCTCCACGTTATAGCTTTTTTACGATTTCACTAGTTCGTATATTGTATTTTGATTTTTACAGGCCGCAAAACTCAATATATTTGTACGTTTAATGTTATCAAATGTCCTGGGTAGAATTTTATGGCGCCTGATTTTCATCGAGTGGGTCACATAACGTACTTCCACGTTATAGGCATATTGACTGTATTTTGATTCGCACAGACAGAAAAAGTAAGTATATTTCAACGCTGTTGGACTCGAAATTATTCTTCAAGTGAACGTCGATTGATTTTTATTATTGGTGACACACATCTTACTCCCTGGTATCTCGTATTTTCAGTTATTTCAGTTGAGCGGTTTTGTAATTTTTGGGTCTATTTGCTAGAAAAATGACTCACTTTCAAAAAAACTTGTTTTGTATCGTTTGGCGCGCACACCCTAATCTTACGCGATTTTGGACCATATCGTCTTTTACCGGCCCCAACAATCAATTATTTGACGCCTGAGGTTATAGAGTGTTTTATATCTTGGAAGTACTTGGTTTTATCCAAAATCTAGAAAGGGCTAACTTTGCACATTCACTGGAAAAACGTTTCCTGAAAATTTAATTTGGTTTATTATTTTTTTTTTTTGCAGTGATATGACAATTTTTGTCACTTTTTGACCTCGGACAGAAAAATTAAAAAAAAAAATGTGTGGAAACTTTTGATCGGAAATCGGTTAAAACTTGTAGAAGAAGGTTTGGCAACTATTCACTTTGCGCCGTGTATAAATAAATATTTATACCATCGTGAGAGTGAAACCAATATGTGATCTCAATATCGGAGAAAAAAATTTCTTTGTTCGATTCCGAGTTTTTCCTCGTTAGACTTAGTTCGTTGACTAGTTTCGCTCTTTCTCATCCCAAGAAATTATCTCGTCGCTTGAGGACGAAAGAAAAGCGACGTCGTACCTCGACTGCCGAACTGCTCCTGTCACTGATGATGACATCAGAATGGCGAGACCTGAAGTTGTGCCGATATCGCCCCTGTCGAGTTGGATCATCGTTGCGTCGTATTGGCTTTCACTTCGCCATTGACCTTATCCCAATGGCCCAGAACCGTCGCCTTCTCAAATGGGCTAACTTTAGTCCTAAGGTCGCTGATTGAACAATAGTTGATTCGAAAAAAATTATCTCTCGCTGGAACATTGGGAGAAATCATAATATTTCTGGCGATTATCGGCTAATGTGCGCGTGAAAGGGCGAAAACAATTATTTTTCGCAATTTTATAATCCGCAATATTTTTTGCTATGATTCTCCGGGCTGGAGGTCATTGGAATCGAACGTTCGCCATCGTTTTTGAGCTGGCGATGGCGACAATCGGATTGCAGAGACCCTTTCGCTAAATACAGAAGGTTTTCTCAGCCTTCGCACTTTTCGCCTTTGCTGTGACTCGGCTTTCGATCGCCTCGGCTTAAAACTGAGTTCCTAGGCGCTTTCAAGTTGAAAGAAGAAATCATCTTTTTCGCCCTACATTTGCCGAATGGTGTTAGAAAATTGAGAAAAATTATATTTTTACGATTCCACGGTCGAAGAGGAGCCTTTGGAAAATGAAATCCTTCGCAAGTATTCCTCTTTTGAGCGGTCAGTTAAGCCAGTGTTGCGAATAAACCCGTTTCCCGGTCGGTCCGGTCCGGATTTCCTAACGGGGGCATTCCACTTCTTATGGCCGATTCAAGTCTTCTCGCTCAGCTGTCTCTATGCTCGAAGTACACGGCTTTTCTTGTTACAGTCATGAAGTTGATTTAACTCCCAGCTGTTTCAATAATTAGCGCTTTGTAACATCTTACCTGACCACATGATCAGATAACCTTCCTCCTCTCTGATCCCTGTAGCTCCTGCAATCTCGTCTGAACTCCTGGCTGTCTTATCCTGTGACGATTCCTATCGCAATAAAGCCATCTTTACCTCGTTTGAAAGAGACAAAGCTACGGCAGATCGTCTGTATTTCAGTGAATCTTTCAAAAGTCGAAGGAAAATTACTTTGTTTTTTGTTGTTGTCGCATTCTGATTGATGTTGGGTCGAGCGCTCGGCACATATAATTTTAAAAAATATATACAATGGAGAGGAAGTCGCCTAGAATCTCTCCCCCTCGACCCAACATCAATCGAAAATTACTTTTCGAGCCCTGTCGCATGACGCAATTGAGAGCACCGTTGCAGGACTATATCGAGATCGGAGATTCAGGTTATGTAGGAGTTGTGATCAATTTTCTACGATTTCTAATTGTAGTTGAAGGTTTTAGCCGAGAATATAATTTCCACGGGAACAACTGAGGCGTAATTCTTCATATGTTAACATATCCATGGTTCAAAAATGTTCAGGAAGTGAGCAAAATGTATTCCGTCAATAGTGAATAGGTTTTCGCTTGTTGTTTGGGTAAATGTCCCAGAGAATCAAGATGTTACACGAAAACCCACAGGAACAAGCGCCATTTTTAATTAGGATTCGTGCTCGTTTCGTAAGGAAACTTCAACTTCCAAAAATGAGCTAAAAAAAAGCCAATGTTTTCTATTGTATCGTCAAATCTATCTTTTGACTTGAAAAAACGCCATCCTTGTAATCAAAACAGTCTTAACTTTTCACGTTGTTCGTGTTCATGATTTTTATTCTGATTATTGTACGATTTTGTAATTTTTTATACATTATTCACCTCCATCGAATAGAACGAACGTAATTGACCTGCATGCAATACAATTTCGCCTTCATTACACACATAACCAGAAGAAATTAAACTTGAAGTCGCTAATAAACGAACGGGCATTGTCGGCTGCGAGCTATTCTTTGTGGTTACATTTGCCGAAGAATACTTTGAATGCTCTCTATTGGTGGCAAAATTAGTCTTCCCCATTAAATTTAAAATATTTGGCGGTCACCAGCAGGGTTTTTGTCGGTTTGCAAACTCCAACCCAAGCACCAGGTTGTAGTTCAGAAGTTTTTGATATTTTTGAAGAAAAAAAAAATTCAAGTTTTACAGATTATTAAAAATATGTTCTCTTATGTCCAAAATGATCTGGAACAAATTTATGAGAGTAAATATGACATTTTTCTATTGAAAAGCTAAACTTTAGCTGTGAAAAAAGGATGTTCTTTACCGTTTGGGTAAAAAAAAAGTGCGGTTATGTCAGGGATAGATTCAGAACATGGCAATACGCTATTTTTTCAATAAGTGGATTTTTCTCTTTTGAAAAATACCTTCTCAACTGACTGCATATTGGTGTGGCAGGCCTCCAAGATTCATCAAGGGGAGATCAAGATGGGAAGTGGTGCTTGGAATGTGACAAATAGCGCTAGTTCTGCCTCGCCTTGTCTTGTGGTGAGGTCTACGAGATTTCCCACTTCCAAATTATTATTTCCTCAATGCTTCATTATGCTTCGATGTAATTCTATCCTAAATAATTCCTTTCATCAGATTCAACCCTGAGCATATTGGCCGGATCAAATGTAGAGATCAACACCCTCTTATGATTCTAGATCGGATCCTTGGGCAGTTTTGAAGGCCAGTAGACTGGTTCCGGGTTACCGAACTTGACATTTCTTTACCTGATCGTCCTCGCGATCTATGCAGAGTTTGCTTATTCGAGTCGACCGCTCGACTAGAAATATTCGCTTCTGGAGGTACAATGGAAATTCCGCCTCGAGCGCTTTTCGACTTGATATATTACCTGATTTGCATCAGCTTTGCATTCTAGTTGAATCATCCCTGATTCTTGCGAACTATTTCTACCGAGCGAGTCGCGTTCGCGGAACTTTCCTGAATACAGAGATATAAAAATTCCATCCTTGCCTTTTTTCGCGCCCTTGAGCACAGAAAATCGTTTTCCATTGTGTAGTTTTGTCGCTGGTTTCGTCGAAATTTCATTTTCGTGCGAACCAAATTCGATTATTGCCTCGACAATTCGGAAATGAGTCAAATACCAGACTTATAGGAGAAGAAATATTTCATTCTTTACTGTACTGTTAGAATAATGGTTGTAGTGGCGATGATGAATTTATATTCATAGTTTTCAACACGCACAAAATCTATGCTTTTCAAGGGCTCATAATTAATTTAAAAAAAAGTAATACGATTATTGTTCTGTTCACTACAATTCCACAAAAGTCAATTCCCATTGAAAGCTAGAGTGAAACTGAAATTATATTATTTTTATAAACGGTATCCACAACGGTGGATAGTTTCCTATTGGCGATAGTTGTCACAATTATATTAGTTTATAATTAGTTCAATTACATGTAAGTCAAATATTCATTTTTAAATATTGATGCTACTTTGATTTAATGGGTATGTTGTGGCCTCTCACCTACCTAGTTGGGCTCCATTCACTTGGCGAGGTAAAAGTTTATTATTCAGTTTTATCTTGTACAGTTCAATTTTTTGTACAGTATATTTACGTTTTATTTTTTCACAGTTCATTCATATTTACTTTTTATTTTTTACAGTTTATTTACCGTTTAATTTACGTTTTATTTTTTCACAGTTCATTCATATTTACTTTTTATTTTTTTACATTTATTTACCGTTTAATTTTTTACAGTTTACTTACTGTTCTCTTTTTACAGAATATTTTTAATTTAATTTTTTTACATGTTGCTTACATTTTAATATTTTTTTAAAAGTTTTATATTTTCTACCTTTGTATTTTCAAAGTGTTGGTATTTTTTTATAAAATTCAACAGCCTCCACTCCTTGATTACGTAATTCTTCAATATCGATGAACTTCTAGCGAGTATTCGTCTTCAACTTCGTTACGAATACTTAACTTTTCAACTACTAGGTTTCGAAGGAAAACTTTTTTGACAGTGCAATTATTCTCAGTCAAAATAATTGATCGCCTGCTATTACATTTGATAATTCGACGCTTTCAATTTTCTTATCACGAGTATCTTCGCCCAATTTAAAAGTGATTGGTGTTTCTGCTTTGCAATATTCGCCCCATCATGTTCGAACGATTGAAATAATGATAAGAAATGATCTCATAAACGGTCCTCGCTATGTTCGAATTGAATTAATGGATCGTATCCCTGGGCGAATGTTCGCCATCGTTATCGCACAAATGGCAGTCGGTTCTGTGCAAGTATAGTTTCGCAACTGTTCCAAAACAAACGATTAGCGAGACCACGTGTCCTTGCCGCGTTTGCACAACGTAATATGATACGTATTGGTGTGGGAAAATAATTTGTCAAAAGTTGACGGATGATTTGTCAAAAAAAAAAATTCTCATTACAGTTGACAGGATGGATATACATGTCAATCGGTCGACGAAGGCGAAGCTTTGGAGGTGAAGAAATTCTTTCGCAAGTGCCCCCAAATCGGCCCATAAGGCCTTTTTTAATTTTTCCAGTTGAGGCCCTTGGACATTGTCGCAAGATCACATTTTCCCTTGCGCTGTCCCGGTTCGAACCGGTTTCTTCCGTTGTTCTTTTTCGGATGTGAGCCGTTACCTCGACGTCGAAATTCCTCGAATTTAAATTAATAGTCGTCTTCTTTCGCTGCCATCCTCATATTCCCCTGACCTTATCCTTCGCTTGTTCGCGATTTAGTAATGAAACCAACGTATTGGAAAATTTCCTTAAAACAGTGGTTTATTATTCCTTTGCTTCAATAATTGTTTAAGTAATCCACTTGTGATAGTTCCCTATTACGAACATGTTGATATTTGGGAAAATTCCTTTCCAACTATCGTTAATTAAAATTATTTTTCTTTTTCTCGGTTATCTAATTAAAATGTTGGCACGGCTATGCGGCCAGAAAGAGTGTTAGACGAATGGTTGAACAAGTATAGAACGATTTTTATAGCTCCAAAAACTCGCGAGTTATTTCTGAAAATCTCGACAATTCCACACAAAAGCTGCTATAACTCTGGATTCATTATAGCTATCGACTCGTGGTCTCGTTCGATTCAGTGTCAAAAAACCCACAGAATTGATACCAAATACACCTTCGTCGGAAAATCGTTGGAAAATACGGGTTTTCTCCCTCTTGAACCCCCAAAACACCCTTAAATTTGAGGTAAAGATAAATATAGCAAAACAAACATTATTAAATGATAGACTGAAAGTTAAAAAAAAAAAATTGAGCCACAACTATCTACTATCCAATAATATTAATTCTTCTTGGCCTTCGCACATTTATCGTTCTACTTGTACGCCAAAAAATAAACTCAATTTAGCATTATCTTGAAGAACACGACCTCTCATTCCGATCCTCGGAAGCTTCAGGATGAGGCTTGAATTCGTTGTCTAATTGTCTAATCGAAAAAGCTCTTTGAATAGATAATTGCGGTTTAGCGAGAGCCTTCCATCGTCAGCTTATCTCGTCTTAATCGAAACGTTTCACACGGAAAATGGTCCCTGGACATATTTCTCAATGTTCTGTAGCGAGTAATGTCAGCGTCAATTGCAGTTCCGACATTGGCTTCACTTCCGTGTCTTCTTAGCATGATCTGATAATAATTACTCTTGTATAATAATTTCCGTTGGTTAAATATATTCTGTAACTAGTGTTACTATTACTATAATTTTTGAATTTTTTTGCTCATCCTATTTTATAATTTTTCTCGTAAATTTATCCATATTTGTTTTCATCCAGACCTTGATTCTCATGTCGTCTGTTTTTCCTTTATAAAAATCACTAAATTTTCGCTCGGAAATTTCCCGAACCCGTTGCACCGATTGTGCTTTAAAATCAGGAACCCGAGTGTATTGGTAGTTAGACGCATAATTTGACTCAACGGGCAAAAGTATACAGGAAGTTTTTTTTTTCAAGTTCGTCTTAAACGATTGGAGCTCAGTGACTTTCAAATGTCCGAAGGCCGCACTTGCGACAGCCGTTCCGTCAGAGCGAATGCTCTTGCGAAATATGTCCATTTTGAAACTGTATTGACGATTTTTTTTTTCTTCATTTTATGGTGTTTTTTTTTAATTTGGCTCACACACCGTACTTCCATGTTGTGAGCATTTTGCATTTTCCCGCTATTTTTCTAAAACGTATTTGAACAATAATTTGGTTCTGTTCAGCGCGGGGAAACGGGAATGCAGACAAAAAGGAAATTCACTTTGATTTAAAGCGTTTATAAAAGAAGTAACGAAGTAAATGCAAAAAACGCTGCAAATGATTGTACAGTGGTTTATTATTCCTTCGCTTCAATAATTTAAGAAGACTATCCATTTGTGATTTTAATTAATTTGTGAACGTTCCCACCCGAAAACAGTTGGTAACTAAAGGGGAAAACTCCGTAGCAACTATTGTAATTTTGATCATTTTTATTTTTCTTAATTTCCTAATTAAAAGCTAAATTTTTTGCCTAACGATACAGCTGGGGAGTGTTTGACGACCATTCCAATGAGTATAGAACGATTTTTATAGCTCCAAGAACTCTCGAGTCATGCCAAATTTCTGGAAATTTCCCAAAATCGGCACAGAAGCTGCGATAACTCGAGAACCAATAAAGCTATCGACCCCGCGATGGTCTCATTCGATTCAGCGTCCAAAAATCTATAGAAATAGATACCCAATACACATTTTTCTGAAAAACCTTGGAAAATATGAATTTTCTCCCCCTCAAAACCCCTCAAAAATACCCTTAAAATTGAGCTAGCAATGTGTTTCAAGAATTGGGGCGTCGTAGGACCGAGATTGATTTTTGGTGAAAATTTCAAGAACGTAGCTATTATAGTTTGGCCGGAAAAGTGTTGACGGCGGACAGCCAGACTTTTTTTTATTGGATATTCGGATTTTACATGTCTTGAAACGTAAAACATCAAATTTTGAGGGATGTTAGAAATGTTTTAAGTTTTTTAAATTTTTTTTGAAAATTTTTTTTTATTAAATGTTGGAATTTTTTTTTTCTTGGGCGATTACAGTGGTTCATTATTGAATAATAAACCAAAATGAATCGTCAATAACAATCCCGAAACGCAAACATTCCAATTCTGATCTATTATCGGTACCAACAAACTGCTTCTATTAACGTTGCTGTCACTGGGATCTATCGATAGACAGTCCTATTTTCTAGTTACATCGGGAAAGCCAGGTGAGTGTGCCTTTAAGGGTTATTTATGATTTAAACTGAAATTTCGGCACTTGGCTTATGTAGCAAGGGCAGAAGTGAATTTTTGATTAAAAAAAAAAAAGAAAAATTATTGAAAAATTCTCACGCGCACCAAATTTTTCCTTTTTATTAATCATATGCTGCAACTTTGTCGTTTGTTCTTTCTCGTTGTGACTCCGAACTGAAATAAGTCTTCGGGACAATTCTGAGAATTCCCCGTCTGCAGTTGATTGACGCCTGATCCAAGTCGAATTGCCGAGCCTGGTTCGATTTGCCGTCTCATCGCATAACTGATAATTTTCGCTCGATCTAATGCGAATGCAGTAATGGCGAGTTGACGACTCGGTTCGAGCTGGTAAATGGCGGGTTCTTTTCGGGAAACAATGGAATGATCTGTTTGAATGCGTCTTTCCGCAACGCATCGCAAAAATAATCGCGAATCGGTGGCAATCATGATCAACTGCCAGGTTCCAAGAGAATGCTCGTTGGGCTTTTTTTGTGTCGTTTTAAGGGAAGACACGCGAAATCGCCTTGTCGATAGAGGCAGAGCACTCTAAGGACATCATTCATTCCAAGGTACCAGAACAGACGAATGCCTTCCGATTTTGCCGCATTGCTTTGTTCTGACTAGTCCTCTGTTAGTGTAGTGTCCTCTGTTTCGCTGTTAAAAATCGGAGAGTCAGGATTTTCAATAATTTTCGGCAAGGTATTTCAGCGATAGATTTTCTCTTCTGTGACAATCGAGGTTTGTTCGGAGATATTATTTGTTGTGATTTGTCGCATGTCTATTCGATTCAACGTGGGGATGAGATTGAAAGCTGCGACGTCTCATTGTGAACTTCAATATTTCTAGCGCTTTCGCCATCCAAGGCCTCCTCAGGAAACATCTTCTTCATAAAATTTTTAAATAGGTCCTGTAAGTAGCTCCACAAGGCTTAAATTAAATAATAAATCCCCCTATCTAGTCCCCCTATAAAATGCTAGGAACCAAATTTGTAATTTTTTTAAAGATATATTATTTTTGTATTTTGGTTTTCATTGGACTTTTTTGTCTAATGGAATCCTTCAAGTTTGGGGTTAAGCGATTTTATTTAAAAATGCTAAGAACCAAATTTGTAATTTTTGAATATATTTTATTTTTATACTTTGGTTTTCATTGGACTTTTTTGTCTAATGGAATCCTTCAAGTTTGGGGTTAAGCGATTTTATTTAAAAATGCTAAGAACCAAATTTGTAATTTTTGAATATATTTTATTTTTATACTTTGGTTTTCATTGGACTTTTTTGTCTAATGGAATCCTTCAAGTTTGGGGTTAAGCGATTTTATTTAAAAATGCTAAGAACCAAATTTGTAATTTTTGAATATATTTTATTTTTATACTTTGGTTTTCATTGGACTTTTTTGTCTAATGGAATCCTTCAAGTTTTAGGCTAAGTGATTTTATTTAAAATTCTAAAAACCAAAAGTGTAGTATTTTTTTTTTACTCTTATTTTATTATTGTTTTCGTTCTTCGTATACTGATCGCCCGAAAATAAATTCGCATATAATGTAGCTTTAATGGCGGGGATTTTCCTTATAAAATGACGTCATACTCTCGAACGGTAATTATTCTTACGAGCGATAAATGAAGAGTCTATCATGCTAGTATAAGATTAATGCCCACCTACGGGAAACCCAAATTTTCTAACCCGAATTCTCCACTGATGTATTTTCAACGAGAAAACCCACGTGATACGCTATCGTGCGGATTCCATTGAAATTCGAGCCATCCTAATTTCTTCGCGCAGTCAGTCCTTCCAAGCCGGCGGATTGCGCCTGCACAACGACCTTACTCGCGCAGATTTTATCACGGCCAAGATTTCGCCTTCTCAGTTCAGTCTTAGCCGGGCTATTGCCGATGCCAAGTCTATAGCGTGTATCTCTTCGTCATTGTGTTTTCGTCATTTCATCCGTTCAAACGTAAGCGATGTATTATATATATATATTTTTTTTAATAAGTGCTTTGGTTGACTTAGTGTTTTTTCTCTACGAGCATTATTCGCTGTTTCTCTAGTGCGTTTTTAAAAAAATATTTTTTGTACGCCACGAAATCATTATTTCCTGCGCTCAAAGACTTAAAATTATTTTTTACGGCGACTGAACGACGCATTTTTAATCACATTTTGTATTTTGTGCGTTTTTCAATTTCGGTTCTCCTGGCTTGGAAAAATGGTTACAATTTTCACAAGATTCGTGTTAAAGAAAGATAATATATAAATGAAAAGCCCACCATTTCGTTTTTATTTGATTTAAAAAAATTAAACCGGGCAGGATTTTATAATCTTGAGATTAACGATTTATCATTTGGATATTTTAGGATTCACATTAGTCTACCCTACTTTATTACGACGTTGCTAATTATGCTTGATCTTTTTCCTGTTTGTCGCTCGTATGAGGTCGGAAGAATCTGGAAGCGGTTTGTAATATTAAATTATAATCTCTCTGCCCTTTTAGTCCGACTGATTTATTGAAGGTGCGCGCTTTTGTTTATGAGGATGTCACCGTGTTCAAAATCGTAGCTCCTGAATAATCGTTTCAGCGGAAACCCTCGCGTTCGAACTTGAACTTTCAAATTGTGTCGACGGTTTGGAATTTTTTTATTTTTAGTTTAATAAACGCCTATCCAATACGTTGAAAGGCCTGTAGGATCAACATCCTGAATCCTCTTTGGAATTATGGGGCTTGCCCGGACTCATTTCTCGTCCTTGGGAGTTCCCCGATGCCCTGGAGCATCCGATGATGTGAGGTGCTTCATTTTATTTCCTCTGAGGCGTAAATAGTCCCAATGTCACGACTGGTGGGCGAATTTCCCCCTTTAAGATTACGAGGAAGTTGTAAATCCGAAGAATAGAGCGATCAATGAGCATCGTGCCCAGTGAAAGTGTGTGAAAAAAATTAAACGTCTAGTTCCTTCCCCTCTTTAATTTAAAAAAATTTATTGGCCTTTTTGCTTGAATATGTTATCATTTTCCTGCCGTGTGAAAATGTGGGGAAAAAATTAAATGTCTATTTCCTTCCCCTCTTTCAATTAAAAAAAAAAAAAAATTGATTGGGCTTTTTCTAAAATATTTTATAGTATTTTATTTGAAATGGTTTTGTGCCCTGTGAATGCATGGGGAAGAATAAAATGTTTCTTTCCTTCCACTGTTTAAATTTAAAAAAAGTCGTCTTTTCTCATTTTCTTTTCGTAATTAATGGTCTTTTTTAATTCATTTATTTCGTGCTCTGTGAGAATATAGGAAAAATCAAGTGTCTATTTCCTTCCAAGTTTGAAGTGAATAAACATTCATTTAAAAAAATCAAAAGTGGTGGGCTTTTTGCTCGAATATTCTTTTTTATTTCACTATATTTTATTAGATTTTCGTGCCTTGTGAAAATATGGGAAAAACTTGAATGTATTTTTTCTTCTCCGGTTTGAATTTAGAAAATCGAAATTACTGGGCTTTTCCCTGTATCTAATAAAATTTCTAATATTTTATTTATGTTGTATTGTTTTATTTTATTTGAAATTGTTTCAGTGCTCTTTGAATATATGGGCGAAAAAGGAAATGTTATCTCTTTCTCCTGTTTGAATTAAACAAAGAAAAAAAAAAGAATTAAAAATACGAAAAACAGATGTAGTGATTTTTTTAGCTCTAGTAGGTATTTTATCTGAAATGATTTTCGTGCCCTGTGTATATAAGGGGGAAAATTAAATTTATGTTTCGTTCCCTCGTTTAAATTTTAAAAAGGAAGTAATTTAAAAAAAATTAAAAACAATAATGATCATTTTAAAAAGAATACAATTGGGGGCTCTTTGCTCAAATATTTTATTTTGGTTGGTATTAATTGTATTATTTTTAATTATTAGTAGTAGAATTAATTATAAATTTAAAAAAATCGAAGCAGGTGACTTTTCGCTCTAATATTTTATTTGAGACGAAAAAAATACAGGCATTTTTCCTTCTTGATTTTTTGAAGCTCGTGTAAAATTTGTTGTCGAATGATTCAAACATACAGATCGGAAGCGAATAAAGTCTGTTCCAGCGGAAGGACCTTGGTTGGAGACGGAAAAAATCTAATGGGCGAGATGATGGGAGACTGGACCATGGAAGTTAAGCACTGGTTGTTAAGAGGTTGTTGGGAGACTAGTGCCCATTGAAGTGGGAAGCCGACAATCGAAATCTGATTCGAGGTCGGCTTCTTGAAAAAAATTGTCGGGGCCCCTATGCTCTTAGTATCGTATCCTGGAGAAGATAAAAAAATTGATGAAAAAATTTAGCTCCCGACGATCTTATAAACGATCAATCACAGCTCGAAAATCGAGGAAATGTCCGATGAATTTCGTCGCTGGACAGAATTTAGCGTGGATCGGAACTGACATTCTTCCTCGACCATTTATCATATGGGTGCGTATTTACTAAAACACATCCCAAAGGTTATTTGTGGGGAGTGGGAAATTTAAAAAAAATCACTTCCTACCTTTTTTCCTACCGAAAAACGTCCAATATTTTTTCCATCTGTTAATTCTATCGACCTCGGCCGCTATAATGGTGTTTCTTTCCTTTCAAAATTTCCCACATTCTTTTCCTCGAAGCCGTTCTTGATCCTGGCGAGCAAAAGAAGAAGCTACTCCCGTTCTATTCGCCGATCGTCATCGCGCCCCTGACCTACAACAGTCCCGAGAAGTCTCATTCGAACACACTAACACTAAGACACGCCTCGTTACGTCACGGCCCGCGTTCTGCCTACACACAACTACTATCCGTTTTATTCTACTTGTGTCTATCGTATGACATATGTCACACAAAAGCACACACACGTGTATTGGTAGCTTTTTATATAACAGGAGCCCATAGCGAAACTCGCCAACTGCTTGTGCACAGCATTTTGTTCCGTTCAATTTTTCTCCTCAGTAGCTAGTTCATCTCTCGAACTAGACTCAGCTCTTCGGATTTCAATCTCTCCTATTCTGGAAAAAATCCCATTATAAGACAGTGTGCTCGATTTTAAAAAAATGTGCTACAATTACATCACTTCTAAATTTGAACACAAGCAGCGATGTAAAAACGCTGCAAATAATTGTACAGTGGTTTATTATTCTTTTGCTACAATTATAGGTTGAAAAGACCTCGCATATTTATTACTATCTATCCCGAACATATTATGTGAACGTTTCCACCTAACCATAGATTGGTATCTATTAGTGGCAACTCAATAGCAGCTATCGTAATTTTAATTATTTTTATTTTTCTCTCATTTATATATCTAAACGTTAAGTTATCGAATTAAATTATCTAAGTAACATAATTATTTTTATTAGTACCATAATTATTTTTATTCATCCCATTAATCTGATTACAAGTTACCTAAGTAAAAGTTATTCACGTAATGATGAAGCTTGAGAGAGTGACGAGGATTCCAATGAGCATAGAACGTTTTTTATAGCTCTAGAAAGTCTCGAGTTATGCTGTCTTGCCAAATTTCTTAAAGTCTCGACAATTCTACACGAAATCTGCGATAGCTTGAGAACCATTAAAGTTATCACCCAACGTTGAACTTATTCGATTCAGCGGCTGAAAATCGATTGAAATTGATACCAAATACTTGTGTGAAAAACGTAGGAAAATACGATTTTTTACCCTAAAAAATTCCCTTAAAATTGAGGTAGCGATTCAGTTAATTTCATGAGTATCTATCAAGAGAGTCTATTATTTGTCTATTTTTATGAGTTATTATTTGAGTTTATTATTTGTCTGAAAAGTGTGACGGTGGATAAACAGAAATTTTTTTAAATTCAATATTCGGATTGTACATACCTTGAAGTGAAAATATTACATTTTGACTGGCTTAGACAACTTTTTTCAGGGTGATTACAACGAACTATTATTGATAATAAACCAAAATGTGTTCGATTTAAAAGAAAAAGCTATTTTGCTTGTTGGTTTGTGCCGTTTCAGGATAAACCAAAAATTCTTGTTTTTTAATCTTTCATGTGTTTGTAAAAAAATTGAAATTTACAAATGAAAGCCTTTCGCTCAGGTGCAGAATTTCATCCCTCAACGCATACTTAATTCAATCGACTCGAGCGAACTAAGCGGAAAAACCTAATTCAATTAGTCCACGCTCGTTTGACTCCGATGATATATTGATGCTTCAATTACCATTTGTGATGATAGGCGGGTAATTTGAATACGATTAGAATGCCGTTCTTTGTTTCTTCATAGTCAACACTTGAGATTTTTATTGGGGGGAAAAAACGTGTGAAATCGTCGGAGGTCTCTAGCAAACATTGATAGTGAACAGTAGTACTCAAGAATGTTAGACAAATTATACAACCTTGTTGCTCGCTAGTTATTCTAATATAATCACGCGTCTACTTATTCAATATTACCTACTCGTGTTTTATTTTTTATTAATATAATTTCGTTCGTAAAATTGTATTGTTACGAATTTATTAATTTTATTTTTACTATGTTGTATTGGTTCATTATATTATAATAGGATAAGAAAACTAAAATTTTCTGGCCAATTTATTTTTTAATTATTTTTATTTTTAAATAAAAACAATTTATTTCTTTTTCCATGTCAATATACTGACAGCATAAACATATTTATTACGTATACATTGATTTGGGGTGGAAGTACGACGATGTCAAACATAATTGATAATGAACCTTAGTTTGTGTCCTGCATTTTAATGCCTTTCGTCTGGGAAGAATAACCGATAACTGGTATTTTATTGGGATGAAGAAAGGCCGGGTTAGGACCGGGTGAAGTTCAGGGCCGTTGGGTTTTATTTCTAGGTTAAAGGCCCACAGTAATCTAGGTCAATCTAATTCAAGGGCTACGAGGCAACTCTACTGACGAAAAACCTGCAGATAGAATATTGTTGAATGAGTCGGATTTTGAGGACTTTGTACGTTAATTTTGAAGATTTACCGTTCGAGTTTGATTAACGTTTTTTCAATTTTTTCCTAGGTGGTGCTGCTGGAGCTGATCGACCGAATTACATCAGGCGATTACTATAGTTACCACCATCATGGCGCTCTTACTCAAATATATGGACGACATACAGGAACTTTTCGATAAAAACGGAGGTAAGTTTTCGTTTACTGATTGAGAAAAAATATATTTAATTATTCAAATAATTTATTTTATTTAATTTAAATAAATATATTCGCCGATTTTAGCAAACGGTAAGGACCTTTTTCAGAATATGTATGAGTGTTTAAATTTTTTGAGAGATGGTTAAATATTTTGAATTATTCGTCTCGTTGTATTTATTCGGAAACGGAAACGAGAATTTCTTTTGAAGTGCCCACTTTATTAGTCGGTTCGAGATGGGCGGATGAAAGAGTTCATTTAACAATAGCCGATAGCAGTTGGAGCCAATTGTCTAATTATGAGGCAATCGATACTTGGAGCTCTTGAAGTACTTGAGTGAGCGGTCGAATAGTTGAGTTTCGAACGACAGATCCACAGTTTCCATTATTGGATTCCTTTTGGAATTTTTCATTTTGAGTCGGTGGATTCAAATGTTAACGGCATAATAATTTTTCCAATCCCATGGGCCATATAATCGACGCCTAACATTACTGTAAACTGGATGTATGTCTCCTCGGGTATAAAATTTATTTATTTTATGTATAAAATTTATACCCGAGTTAATTTATCTGAATACCTAGTGCTAGACATACATCCAGTTTACAGTAATGTTAGGCGTCGATTATATGGCCCATCGGATTGGAAAAATTATTATGCCGTTAACATTTGTATCCACCGACTCAAATGGTTGTCTCCCTGGAGACCAATGAAGGGCTCGCTGAAGCGTTTCTAGTGGACATATCTCGAACTAGGCCTTATAGTTTGTATCTTCCTTGCCGCTCTTTATCCTGTCACTTTCCTTTTTTGGACAATTTTTTCTTGGACAATTACAATGGTTCATTATTGAATAATAGACCAAAACTGTTCTCCCCGAGAACTATGAAACCCATCAAGAAACCTGGTTTGTTCTGACTACTGCAACGCTGAAAATTGCGATCCTAAGTACTTACTGTTCAGATGTTTTAAGCACCAACTCAAGCTCCGATACCTAAGTTTACAACTTTTTTTTTACCGAGCTTAGGCTCATGTTTTTTATTCTCCAGTTATCTTAGATGCGTTGGCGACCCAAAATCATTCTCCGGAATAAACTAGCTTTGTACTTGATCCACGACAGTGTTACCAGGTCTCCCCTTTTTGTGGGAAAACTCCCCCAAAACGTAGATACAATTACTCTTTGCCCTTTTCCCCAAATCCTCCCTCAATCTCATTTTTTTGCTCCCCTTTTTCCTTCTTCTTTTCTATAAAATGTAAAAATTCTGCTAATTTATTTATTTTTCAGTATTTATTACTTCTTTATTAGTGTTTTTATTTTTTATGAGCTTTTAATTTTTTCATTATTGCATCATGAAAAATAGTTTCAATTTACTCCGAAAAATTCCCTTATTCAGCCGCCTGTTGAAAATTGTTTACTATAGAAACTGAAGAAATATTATGCAACAACTTGTCAGGCTCCTCATTTTCGCTCCAAATATCGAACAACGTACAAAAATTTTACAATTCCCAGAAATTCTTCTAAGCAACGCAAAATATTGAAGTGTCTTTTCTTGCACAATATATCCCCTGACTATCAATATAGAATCTATTATGATGTCGCTAGGATCACGCTTCAGTTGAGCTAAAAAAAAAAATCCTCCCCAAAGCTCCCTTTTTCGTTTGAAAAAAATTCCCATTTTTTGGCAACACTGATCCATGATCATTCCTGCATTGGGACTTGAGAGTAATCCCGATTTCAATCTCCACTTAGTTCAAGATATGTCCACTAAACGCGCCACAAGCGGCGCTACGGTGGTCTTTGGCGAGACACCTGTCAAAACACGCTCTGCTCCCGTTGTTTACCAATATGACTTACTATTGTCATCATAGGCTCGTGCAAATCGATTACAATAATTTGTGTAACGGAGGGGCACCACTAGAAAAGGGCCGGACGATTGTCCCACGAGATTCCGATTAGACTCGGCCGTTTGAGTCGGTTGAGCCGGCGGTTGAGGCATCAACAGAAGCCATTCGTGTTGAAAAACTAGGCCGACTCGCAGCCCTGCCCTCGCTTCTTGACTTGGTTGCCACAGAACGGGAAGCCATTTCACGATAGTTTGCATTCTTAACCATAGCTTCACGCATTCAGCTCGATCGCTCATTTACTCACACGTTTGCCCATTGAGGTTCGGCTGATATTCGGCTCGAAGCCGACTCGATTGACGAGCCGGCTCAAATTTATAACGTTCTATTTGCATTTTATCGTTTTGCATTAGTCAATACACGTGCAATCGCGTCAACCTTGATTTAATTTGATTACTATAGTCTTCGACGCAGGAGGAGCTTCTATTTTCAACATGTAGATAGTCATTGCATCAGTGCCATCATTTGGAGAAAAAATGTTGTCAAAAGAAAAATGTTTATTATTTTTTCGGTTTGTTTTGAGCGCTTGTGAAGAATTAGCCCTTGCTATACTAACAGTTAGAAATGTCCTGATGATTTTTAGCATTCTGGTTTACGTACGTTGCAGTTAGTAATTTACCACTAGAAAGTCGTTTGAAGGTATAATACTTTCAAATTTCTGTTCAATTTGCTGCTGCCGTTTTTTTTCCACTCTGCCGAACAACGTTTATTTTCAATTAATACCAATTCTATTTGCTGAAATAGCTCAATATCGTTGCTCTTGAATTTTTCAGAGTGAAAAATGAATTATAATTCTATTGGTATTTTGTGCTATTTTTAAATTTATTTCTATTTCTATTCGTATTTTGTGATATTTTAAATAACTATTTTCTAGTTTTATTGGCATTTTGTGTTTTTAAATTAAATTATTTCATTAATTATTCATTTTCTAATAATATGTTGTGTCATTTTTGGATTAATTTATTTCTATTAATTGGTATTTTCAGAGAATTAGAAATAAATTATATTTCTATTTGTATTTTGCGTTATTTTTTATTAAATTATTCCTATTGTTATTTTGTGTTATTTTCTATTAAATTATTTCTATTGGTATTTTGCGTTATTTTTTAATTAATTAATATCTATTTCTATTGCTTTTTGCGTTATGTTTTTATAATTTTATCTGTATTGGTGTTTTGTGTTATTTTTATTAAATTATTTCTAAATAAATTAATTATTTCTATTAGTATTTTTTGTAATTGTCTATTAAATTATTTCTATTTCTATTGTTTTTTTGTTATTTTTAAATTAAATTATTTCATTCTAATTCTATTTGTATTTTGTGATATTTTTTAATTAATTGATTTCTGTTTCTCTTGGTATTTTTTGTCATTTTTTAACCGACTTCAAAAGAAGGAAGGTTTTTCGGTATGTGTCTATTAATTTTTTTCCTATTTTCGTTGGTATTTTTTGTTTTTTTAAAATCAAAGTATTTCATTATATTTCTATTGATATTTTGTGTTAGTTTTATACTATGATGTAATTGGCGTATCGAAATTATTCCCCGTTTGATGAATTTTCCTCGAGGTTTTTTTTTTATATTTTATTCTTCTTTCAAAATGATAGTGGCGGATGTGACGTCTTGTCGAATCTCGTTCTTACGTCTTATCATTGCTCTAGTCGGACGTTACTGTACTTACCGTTCTGTGCTATTGTTGATCTCGAAAACTCGGGCGATTTGGTCGCTCCGCTCTGTCAACGAGTTAGCGGTTGACCGTCAACCGAAGTTCTTGTGGACACAAAGCAATGCCATCGAGTGGGCTCTTTTTGTATAGCTTCGAAGAAAAAATGAAAAACGTGCTCTCAGATGGGAGGTCCGTTTTCCGTTCTTTCCGATGAGAATGCAACTCTGCCTGAGCTACCTAGCGACCGTTTTGTGCTTTTCTGACTTTAGACTGCTCAGTTGGGATGGCTGGAAAATTCGATTGAAAATGTGTCGAAAAAAAATCTGGACATGTTTCGAATGGGAACGTGAAGCTTGGTTTTTATCTCGAATTGGAAATATCAAGAGGTGAATGTGCGAAAATCAACCAGAGAGAAGAGGGAATTTTTTAAAGGGGATGATACAGAATTTAATATTTTATCTGACTAGGTTTAAAATTATTATTTACGTCTCCTATAGCATCTATGTGCTGCTGCTATTGATTTTTTATATAGAGGAGGGATATTTGAGAGCATTTAATGTTGGCCAAAACGCTTTCAATCTTTGGACAATGGGCGAACACCATAATAAATATAGAACCATTAATAATAAAAATAGAACATTGATAGCCGAAGGGTAACCTACCAGTTTTATTTTTTTCAAGAGTGTGGCAAATTATTTGTGATTGTAATTCATTATTAAAATAATTTGATCTGTGGCCTTCCGTGGGCCTAGGCGGATGCATCTGCTTTAATAATCGTTGAGTTGAACAAGCCTCTCGATGGGTAATATTTTTTTGCAAATTTATTTACTTTCATAAGTTAATTTATTTATTTTACATTATCCGGCCTACTAAAAGGCTGGAAAAAGGACCGTTCTAATTTAAAATTACAGTTACATAGTCACTCCGTTAAATTGGTTTGAACAAGCGCTAAATTTTTTTTTTTTTTTTTTTTTTTTTTTTTAATACTACGAACGATGGACCTATGAAGCTGGACCTTGACTCTTCTGATGATGATTACCTCAGAAGAGAAATCTTCCGCCGTTTTTGATTGGCGCATAAAGAGGCGATTATTCCGTCATTAGGAAAGCGCTTTATTCCAAGCCGGTCTATTAATTTGTTTTCGTGCAAGTCTCTTTACTCGAACGCTTGGCTACCAGCGGGAATTCGAGAATTGCTTTTTCAAACTAGGCAAAAAAGTGCGACAGATCTTTGCGATGGCTGCCCTATCCGTCATCCTTGTGAATCATAAAATTGAAGATGACGAAAGCAACTTATCTTTGGACAACTTCGATGAATTATAGTTGGAGAGATTAACGGCTTTGCCATTTTATCGGACGAAAACGGATAATTCCAATTAAACGTTCGTATAAAATTCACTCGGGGAAAATATTTGGTTTTGAAGAAAATCAAGAAATGGGCGTTTTTAGAAGAAAAACGAGCGACACAGCGAATGCAATTGACCGCTTGTAATTAGGTGATGATAGTCGCATTATTGATTACCTCTCAACTCACCTTGGATTTAGTGTAATTTAAAAAAATGATACTGCGGTTGAACGTTAGAAAATCGATTTTCATTTTCTTGATCCATTCTGTGAATTGCAAAATGTCTATTCCGTCAGTATTATCCACAATTCAATAAAACCTTTTTCCTGCAAGGAGAACACTTACTAAAAATTGCCATCAATATTAATTGATTTTTCAAAGGACATATAACCGAATTTTGTCACTTTTTGGCCACATTGTTCGGAAAGTGTTCATGAGTATAGTGCTATGAAATATTTTCCAAAACATTGAAGTTTTTCGACAAAATACTAAATTATTTAGAAGGAAATCGACGTTTTTCTGTCAAGAGTGTGTGGTTTCGGACAAAAATTTGGCACGTTTTAGCTAAAATTATGACACGTTTTAGCTAATATTTTGACACGTTTTAGCTAGTAAAGTTTTTTTTTTTTTCTAAACTGAAAAGCGTTCGTTTCTAATAAAATTCAAAGTTTATTGGTTACATCAAGGATTCTAAGGTTAAATTTTTAAAAGTACTTTTTAATTAAATTTAGAAAATTAAATAGAATTTTCATTTATAATAAAAAGAAAAAAAAAAAAAACAAGAAGAAAAAACAAGAAAATTATATAGAATTTTCATTTATTGTATTTATATTTTCGATTGGTGTCTTTTCCCAAATATTTGTGTCGTTGAATTTGTTCAATTTTATATAACTGAATTGAAACTAAGAGTTTTCCAATGGAAAAACTACCTACGCTTTTCAATTAATATTCGAATTTGATTCGGATCTTTCATTATATAATTAGTAAATGCTGAAAAGTGTAATTTTAATTAAATACGTAATCGTTTTTTAATTTCGCCTTCCTTATAGGTATTGCTTTTTATCCTCAATCCCAGGTTTTTTTTTAATCGAATACTTTTTTCAGATCCTCGAACGAGGAATTGGCCGTTGATGAGCTCGCCCTTCCCAACTCTGCTCATCTGCTTATCGTATGTATATCTGGTCAAAGTTCTCGGTCCGAAATTCATGGAAAACCGAAAACCTTTCCAACTCAAAAACGTCCTCATAGTCTACAACGCGTCGCAAGTCATTTTCTCGGCGTGGCTCTTCTACGAGGTAAGAACATCAGTTATTCGCACAGGCCTAACATTGTGAGGTTTTATTTCGAGCATGTTTTCCTTTTACTTTAGGCTCTACACGGATTTCCATCATGTTTTTCTCACAGTTTGAACTGTTTTCTGTTCGATGGGAGAGTCAAGAATCGGAATAAATTATTTGGACACTTATTACTGGCTTTAGTGCAAAATCGACGAAGACATTAATAATTCAAAAAATTATAGTTGAACATTCGTATTCACTAGCGAAGGGATAATATTTCCCGTTAGGATAATATTTAAATGACGATCTAAACAATTCATTGTTGGCATGGAATATTCATTAATTGGCTCTAATAGCGAGTCGCATTTTTCCATAATGGATCCTTTTAATGTATTTTTTATCTTTATACACGCAGGAGACCAGTTTTCCATACTAACACGAATATTTTCAATTCTGTTTCCATTTTCACGCATGCCGTTTTTTTCCCCGACTTAACTCTTTCTGGCAACGCACGTTGCAAACTGCTTTTCGAAAGTGTTCAACTAACCGTCATACGAGTGGAGCCGTCAGAAAAGCGTTTGAAAAGAACCAAGGCAATTTTTGTTCGACGTTCAACATTTTTTTAATATTATTTCGATTCGACTCCTACGTTTGGAAATGACAATTACTATACCTTTCGTGGTGAAGTTGGTTTAAAATCACTGCACTTATCATCCTATCATTTTTTTTCAACCAACGCAAATTTCAATGATGTCATTTTTTTCCACCATAGCGAATTTCAATTATGTAAATTTTTTCCTCGCTATAACAAATTCCAATAATGTAAAGTTTTATTTTATTTTTGAACGAAAATTTAATAATGACACCCTTGTTTTATTTAACTTGATTTTTTCAACCATGTTATTTCCAGTGTTTGATGGGAGGATGGTTGAGAGACTATTCACTCCGATGCCAACCGGTTGATTACAGTAACTCGCCCACTACAATTCGCGTGAGTCGCAATCCTTTCCAAAAACTTGAAGAATATATTAAAAAAAAAAAAAAAAAAAAAAAAAATGGAAAGGTTGCGAAGAATTGGTTTCTATGTTTACTTCAGATCGATCGCAGTTACGTTAAAAAAAAAAATAATTTTCGCTTCGGTCGATAAAATTCGTTTGAGAAATGTATACGAAAAAATACCTGCGAATTCTTCGCCATTACGAATTTGCCAAACAAGTATTGCGTTTTATCGCGAGTAAAAAAAAAATCGATTTCCCGTTTTCCACATTATTCCAAGTGTTCTACTTTTCCTCCACTTCTAGATAAGCTCTCCATTAAATTCATCGATTGCTCATCATTTTTAAACCACTTGTAGAACTGCACTGTTCAACTACGCATGCTCGACTTTCGACTGTTTTGTCTCTCCTGTAACAATATTGCTTTTGATGAAATGATCTCGCATTAGTTGTCTGACTTCACCGTTTTTCCCCTTCTCGTAGTTGTGTTTTTGTTTGTGATGCACTGTTTTCTGGACTGAAATATCTTGTGTTGCGATTTCTTGCTGCCTGGTCTTCCTTCTTATCTAACATTTTTGCCCGCATTCCTAAAAATGATCGGCGAAATTGTCGTTTGTCGCGGGCATTTAAGAATGCGGGCAAATCCAGTACTTAGTTGTGTGTGTAGTTTAGTTCTCTCGTTTCGTTTGGCTGAAATCTGCGCATTGTCCGCTCATTTACCCCGCGAAATGTGCTCGTCCATTCATCGTCTTTACATGGCCGAATGCATATTGGAATTTCCGGCTATGAATTAGCGGAATCGACGGAATATTATCAAAATCCAACTTCAATAAGACTTGGAGCCTATTTAATAGGCATTGAATAAATAAACTTCAATATATTGCGATTATACTTCTCTTTATTCGCACAATTGTCCGAGAAAATTCGGTTCATTTTACATTCAACGAATTCAAAATCTATATATATAAAATTCAATATAAAGGTGGGTCCATTGGCTCGAAGGAAATATTTCCGACGTGAGTCGATTGATTGAAAAACTTTCCCATCAATACATTACTATAAAATAGCCATTATTATTATTTTTTATTTTGTTTGATTTATTTTTTATTTCGACTGATCACCGATGAATTCCTATATCTTTCAAAAAACTGTATTTCGTCTATAATTAATCTTTTTTTTTCTATTGAAGACACACTGCTCTATTTTCTCAACCTTTTTCATCAATACAATGCTGTAAATTAGCCATTATTTTTATTTTATTGATTTTTTAAATGATTAACTTAATTCGATTCTGATCTCTTTCAAAACGTAGTAAAACTAATCAATTTTTTTACATGTGAAGACAAACTGCTCAATTTCCCATCAATACAAAGCTTTAAAATAGCAACAATTTTCAATTTTTTTAAAACATAATATTATTATTTTGCTAGATTCAGTTTTCATTTGTTTCTTAACCTTTTTTAAATTTCTGTTATTTATTATTTTTTAAACGGATTTTTATTTAAATTTGATATATTTTTAAAAATCTATATTTTTGTGCTAAAAATAATTTCTAGACTAGAAAATAATTATTTCTAGTGACTAGATTTTTTCAAAATTAAAGTCATTGCTTAATTTGCTCAATCTGTTACGTTATTAGTTTTTTAATATGCCTGTAATTTTTTTTCTCTATTACTATGCAATGTTGGTAGGATTAATAGAAATTTCCGTATACCTGATGCATTAATCATTGTATTTTCGGATTGCTATGCTAACCACACTTTTTTGCTTGAGAGAACCCCAGGAAAGCTAGTAGGTGAATTTTTTAGTTAACTTCCTGAAAAAATAGTTCTCGAAATTTTAGTACCTATGCGAAAATCAGGGTGATATTTTCTACGTAATTTGTCCCTCATTGAAACTTAGCTTTTATTGCGTGCAGAAAGCTCCGAGTCGCTGTGCCCGTTAAAAATTACATTTCATCGCTAACACCGCTGCATCTTGACGACATAATTCACCCGCCCGCATTTATTTGATCACCGCCACTATGAACAATTTTTCTCATTTCGTCTGTCCCGTAGTTTGAACGTTTGCTTGTGAACTTTACGAGCGTTGTCGTCCCGAATGATTAACACGGTTTGGAAAAGGGTTCTTGTTTTAAAAAAATCGAAGAAAGAAAAATGAAAAAATGGGGCCAATTGTGTTATTGTTGCGTATTTTTGCAGCTGTGCGCTAGCGGATGGCTGACCGGGCGCTACTCACTTAAGTGCCAACCTGTAGACTACGGAAACGACAAAAATACTTTGAGGGTAAGTATCTGTGAGAGAAAAAACCGCCCCCCCCTTAATTTTCCAAGAAAGTCCAGCCCTAGAAGATTCTAGTTTCCCTACTATCCGCTCAAGCGCAACATGTCACTCTTATCAGTTTCTCATTATTATCACTTGCCAAGTTTTGTAAAATGAAATAATTTTTTTGTACCTCCTGCGTCAAAGATATTGATTTTTCGGGGCATGTAAACGTCGAAATAGTAGATGAACTGCATACGGCCGAAGTACAGTGTGTGATCCAGTTGATACATAAGAAGATTTGTGAAATGGAGTCATTTTTAAAGCAAGGAAACCCAAATATACACAAGTGCACAAATAAAATAACTGAAAATGCGGATTATGAGGAAGTACGGTGTGTGACACCAATAATTAAAATCAAACGACATTCACTGACATAGGGAGACATTTCTAGTCCCCCAGCGTTCGAATAAAATAATTTTTGCAGTCAGAAAAAATCGAAATATAGTCAATATGCGTATAACAAGGAAGTACTGTATGTGATCCACTTGATAGGAATCAGACTTCATTCAATCGCTGTCCCAAACATTTCAAGATCTTGAGCGTTCAAATATTTTGATTTTTGCAGCCTGTAAAAATCAAAATACAACATACGCACCAGTGAAATTGTGAAAAAAGTTCATAATGCGGAGGTACGGTGTGTGACCTAATATACTAAAAATCAACCATCGTCTGCTCGCCATATTGAACATTTTAAGACATCTAACGTTGAAAAATATTTACTCATATAGCCTGTAATAATGGAAACAGATAGAACTTTCGAAGGTTATATTTCGGAAGCACTGTGTTATACGAAACTCGGAAATGGCTAATTTTGGGCAATTACTGGGAGAACATTTTCTGAAAGCTTCGTTGAGTTTCATTCATTTTTCAAAAGGATATGTCGATTTATGTCATTTTTTGACCACAGACACACGGACAGATAGATACACACACGCAGCATAGGTTGTAACAACAGGTTGTATTGTTTCTTATTAAAAATTGCCGTTCGATACATATCCGCTTGTCTCGCAAAGCTTGGCTAGCGCCCTCTAGAAAAGCAAAACTGATAAGAGTGATATGAGCGGAGAGTCTAGAAACGTATGCAACTCTGCTGTTTTCCATCCTTTGAAAACTTGTTCGCAGAGGTATTAAATACAAAAACAACTGTTCCCCAAGCGTAGATTTCTTTAGCTGTGAAACCAGACAAATTTTCCCAAAACCGATTTTATACATACCCGTTTTCCCCAAACGGGGAAAAACCACTCGTAAACTTGTGTTTTCCCCATAGCAGCATCCCCATAAGCTGTAGTGACCATTGACTATTTTTTTTGTGTGAACTTTTTCAACAAAAAAAACAAATCGGTAACTATAGGCAACTTCTATGTTCATTTTGATCTTCTTTATTTTTCTTAATTTCCAAAAAGCTTTCCGCCTTACGGTACAGCTTAGAGAATTATTGACGATGATATGATTATTCAAGGTGCAGCGAAATCGCGTAATTTTATGAACGGCAGAGATAGTCAAGTATTTTCACATGCTCCCGCAAGTTTCCGTTGTATTGTTTCTTAATAGATAGGTAAAAAAAAAAAAAAAAAAAAAAAAATTAACTAAAAAAAAGGAAGTAAAATGGAAATTATTAAATAAAGTAAAATAAAAACAAAAACCAAAAAAAATTAACTAAAAAAGGAAGTAAAATGGAAATTATTAAATAAAGTAAAATAAAAACCAAAAAAATTAACCAAAAAAACCAAAAAACCAACAAAAAAAATTGACTAAAAAAAGGAAGTAACATGGAAATTATTAAATAAAGTAAAATAAAAACAAAAAAAAATTAACCAAAAAAACAAAAACCAAAAAAAAATTAACTAAAAAAAAAAGTAAAATGGAAATTATTAAATAAAGTAAAATAAAAACAAAAAAAAATTAACCAAAAAACCAACAAAAAAAATTAACTAAAAAAAGGGGGAAAAAATGGAGAAGAGGTCGTCTCGTTACTCTCCCCCTCAACCTGCAGAAATAAAAAAAGGAAGTAAAATGGAAATTATTAAATAAAGTAAAATAAAAACGCCCTGCGAAAATTTTTTCGCAAAAACTGCCGATTCCTCTTGCTATTCGTTCGAAGTAGAGATAATTTCGCGGAGACGGACTATCTCATCGGAACTCGAACGACTAGGTTTTCATTCCGAATGTCATCCCGTTGAATCTCTTGGAGCAGGTCCATCAGCTCACGTTGTCGATTTTCTTAACTACCTTGTTTTGACTTTTGTTGGAAAGAGTCACCTTGCGGCGTCCGTGGAAATCAAAATACCCCTGATAGTATTTTCCTCTCGATGGAAATTAATTAATTTTCACTTCACGTAATGAGTCGAAGTGTTTTTGACTTATTATTCGATAATAAACCATTCTAATCGCCCGCGAAAACAAATTGTCTAACCCCCTCAAAATTTCATGTTTTACGTTTCAAGGCATATAGAATCCGAAAATCCAATAATAAAATTCCGTCCGTCCGCCGTCAACGCATTTTTGACGAAAATACTTGAATACTGGAAATTTACACCAAAAACCAATCTGGTATGAAAATGGCTAAATTCTTTGGATTTTTTGGGGGGTTTTGAGGGGGAGAAAATTCGTATTTCCAACGTTCAGCACAAAATGTGTATCAGTCATCGATTTTCATAGATTTTGAACTCTGAATCGAATGAGGCCATCGCGAGGTCCTTAGCTGCAACAGTTCTCGAGTTATCGCAGCTTTTTTGTAGAATCTGCGAGATTTTCCGATTTGCATGTAGGTATAACTCGATAATTTTTGGAGCTATAAAAAACGTTCTATTCTCGTTGGAATGGTAGTCAGACATTTTCTGCTGTACCGTTGAGCGAATAATTTAGCTTTTAATGTGAAAATTAAGAAAAAACGCTGCAAATGATTGTAAAGTTAGTCCTTCGCCTCTATCATGATTTAGGAAGACTATCCATTTGTGATACGAAAAACCGATTGGTAACCATAAGGGAAAACTCCGCAGCGACTTTTGTAATTTTAATATTTTTTCCGGATTATCCAATTAACTTCTAAAATAATAAATAAACAACTCTAAATAAATCTAAAATTAAAATCGACTTACGGTACAGCAGACGAGTTTTTGGCAAGCATTCCAACGAATATAGACGAATTTTATAGCTCCAAAAATTCTCGCTTTCTACCCTAATGCTAAATGAAAATCTCTTTCTGAAAATCTCCAGAATTGAAAAAAAGCTGCGATAACTCGAGAACCAATAAAGCTATCGACCCCGCGATGGTCTCATTCAATTCAGCTTCCTATCTATAGAAATTGACACCAAATACAACTATTTCTGAAAAATTTGGAGAATACGAATTTCCCCCCCTCAAAACCCGCCAAATATACCCTGAAAATTGAGGTAGCGATTCGGTTTAAGAATTGAGCCCTTCTCAGGCCAAGATTGATTTTTGGTGAAACTTTTAAGAATTTAGCTTCAACAGTTTTGGCAGGAATTTTTTTTTTAAATCGTATAATCGGATTTTACATACCTTGAAACGTCAAATATCAAATTTTGATGGATGTTAGAAAAATGTTTTTAGTGAGCTTACAATGGTTCAGTAATGAATATTAAACCCATAAAAATCATCAAAATTTCCATAGTTTCCATATTTTTTCATAGTTACCTATCTGTTTGGTGGAAAAGTTCAATGTTTCGACAAGTATTACGAATGGGTGGTCTTCTATCGAAGCAAACCACCTCATCATTTGCGTTTTCGTATCTGCTTCGCGCGTTTTCTAATCCCGTCAATAGAGACCTGACATTTTCAACTCTTCGACTACGCTTTTGCTCCCAATAGAATCGAATAGCTATAATTTATTCCGATTTTTCGCAATCGATGCCATTTAATGTCGCCCAAGATCATACGTCTTACGAAGGTATTAATTAATCTGTTCGAAAACGCAAGCGATAGACTCCTGTTTTGAAACGGCTATTGATCAAGCGAACCGCTATCAATAGGGAATCGGTTAATGCGTTGATTTGATCGTGCTCAGATGGTTATTTGGGAAGGGGTAACTTGATCAATTGCTCGCCATGCCCTGTCTGATTCGACCCGAATTGATAAATTGACGTTTGAATTAACCGAAGAGGATTTTATCGGGAATTTCATTAGGAAAATTTACGATAAAATGTTGGCGAACCATAGAATATTTCAAATATTGACATTTTACCAAGTAAAATATAGAATTATTTTTCTCTCATTCTTAATACTCATTTAATAAAAAAAAAAATTATTTTTCTCTCATTCTTACTCATTTTAATAATAAAAAAAAAATTCTCTCTCATTCTTACTCATTTAATAATAATAATAATAAAAATAAAAAAACTTGCGGTTTTTAATTTGTTAGCTTTTCTCTACGAGATCGCTTTATCAAGGGCTTCTTTGTACGCGGACGCGTCAATGAATTCCTACTTCAAGCTCGAACCGCTCCCAACGTTTGCAAATATTCCTCCCCGTAGTTTTCCGCGGAGGCGCTAAATATTTTACACCGTTCGCACCTTTGAAGTTTGCCCGGTTGTTTAAACATCGTTACTTCTTCGCGCGGGACTTGACCGTCGCTTAAATGCGTAGTGAAGTGCTCTGATCAAGGCGCTAAAACGTTCTACATTCGGATGAATAGACCTATCGCCGTTTTATCATCTTTATTCATTGAATTCGGTACAAAAAAAAACACCTACCTACATTCTTGACATTTTATTGAAGTGACAAATTAATGGTCACCTGGTTGATTGCAGCAAGTCAAAGATAAAGATAGTTGATTCGCATAAAACTTCTCGTAAAAAAAAAAAAAAAAAAAAAAAAAATAATAATAATAATGAAAGAAATAAAAAATCAATTAAAACAAAAAATAAAGCACGATTAAATTTAAAAATATATCATTAAAAAAACAACAGTTCTTTTATTGTCTTTAATTTTCAAATTTATTTTTAAATATATTTTTAAAAAAATAAAGACAATTAAAATTATGCATAAAATTTTGAAGACTGTGAAAAATATATTTAAAAATTTGAAAACAGCGAAAAATATATTTAACTAACTAAAAATAGTGAACAATATTAAAAAAAAAAAAAAATTGAAAACAGTGTAAAATATATTCAACTTTTGAAAAATTAAACTTTTAAGAAATTAAAAACAATGAAAATACATGAAATTAAAACTTCGATTATATTAACAAAATTAATTTGAATTAAGTTAATTAAAATTAAATGAGATAAGTTAAATGAAATCAAATTCGATAAGTTAATTAAAATTAAATTCAATTAAGTTAATTAAGATTATATCTAAATTAAAAAATTAATACAAAAGGATTTTCGCTATGTCTAAATAACATTCAAATAACGTAATTCAGTGCTGGGTAAAAAAAATTTAAGTACGCTTTTCTCCAGTTTCTAGATTTTTCACAATAAAAAAATGAAATTGTATCGTATCTAATTTGTCTATGCTAATTACTGAGAAAAAAAATTGAAATACTATTTCAAATTCAATAACTTAGATGAAAATAACTGAAAATAAACTATAAAAAATATTAAAATGAAGAGGAGAATAAATAAAAATTATATAAAAATACCATTGAATAATATACCCATCCATTAATCAAGTTAAAAATAAATTGATAATAGTATTTCCCCTATTTTTTGACCAGCTAAGTATATAATAGCTAATATCGGTTTATAGGTACCATTTTTAGAGCAAGGTGTCATTAATGGCTTCTCTAAGTCGACCTTGGCGGAGAATTGATGAGCTCATCATTGAACACTGAAGAGTCAGCGATTTCAGCCAAACGGAAAACTCGCTGGACCACTCAGTTGTCTTTGATTAGCCGTAATCGGTTGGCGGATTGATTTATTTTGCCGCAAAAAGAAAATGAATTCTTCTCCTTTTTCGCAATTCGATTTTCTTTGTGCCATCTAGCCGTTCAAATAGTACCGATTGCAAGTCACGGCCGTTAAAACCGATCGCCTCTCGTTTCCGAATGTCATCTCGTCAGAAAATGCGCTCTTTCGCTAATGTGTTTTCCCTCCCGGTCTCAGACGAATATTAACAACTCAGCAGAACGAATGGATTTTCCTTTTTGCATCGGTCATCGCCGATCGATTCGGTATTTTTCGTTTAAGGTAATTTCCCCCGGCTAATTGTGTTCTATAGTTGATGATGATTCGAGCGATTTGAAGAATATTTTTCCCCTGCGGATTATTTCGCAACTGCGGCTTTGATTTTCCGATCGGTGAAGTTAAAATGCAATCACGGTGACGAGCTGGATTAAGTCGTTGACGAATGAGTGATTTTCGACTGCAACGATATTTCGGCAAAAAATATGTTGAAATTTTTTTTGAACAATTCTGACGGTTTTTGTCACATTTTTTTGAACAAATAGGAATTCGGTAGGTTCGTTAATTTTTGAACGGTCAGAAACGAGGTGGGGTCGTATTCGTGAAAAAGATAGACATATCGAAACCTCTGTTGATGTGGTCGAAAGTGTGAAGTTCGTTATTCGCTTAGCAAAAAATGTGAACACACGTTTTTTGACGTATGGCAAGAAATATTATGAAAACGGAATGTGATTCCACGGGCTTTTAAATTTTCAACAGATTCGAAAATTAATGCCATGAAATATTATTATGGATTCAGTTCTAAACTCGCCTAGAAATCAATTTTTTGGTACATTATATAATAATAAACTGTGTAATTGCCCAAGAAAATTTTTTCTAACCCTCTCAAAATTGTGTTTGGCGTTTCGAGGCATAAAGAATCCGATTACCCAACTTTTAAAAAAATATTTTAAAACACTTTTCCGACAAAACTATAAAAGTAACCATAAATATCTTAAATTTTCGCCAAAAACCACAATGGCTCAATTCTTCAAGCTGTAAAAATCGTTCTTTACTCGTTAGAATGGTCGTCAAGCACTCATCAACTGCACTTTTAGGCGAAAAAATTAGCCTTCAATTTGGAAATTAAGGAAAATGAAAATGTTTAAAATTACAATCCTTGCTACGGAGTTTTCCTCTATTACCAATCTGTTTTTCGGTGGTAACGTTCGCAAATGTTCGGAATAATTACTATCACGAATGAATAGTCTTCTTAAATCATTATTGAAGCGAAGTAATAATAGACCATTCATCAATAATTTGCAGCGTTTTTTACCTGAGTTCAGAAAACGATGTGTTTTTTTTTTTTTTTTTTTTTTTTTGGCGAATTGAATTTTTCGGGATTTGAAAGTTATATATATTTTTTTGAATTGAGGAATAAAAAAAACCATCAATAGCTAACCCAGATTCAACAGACAGCGGAGTTTATTTCCTTCATCACCGGTGAAATGAACGGGCTTAAAGTTGAAGATTTTGACAGGGTTAAAAAAATGTAAATAGATTTCTCAAAATAATGAAAATTCCGTCGATTTTTACGGTTTTCCCATTGGGAAATTGTAGACAGTGAAAAATCCTTAGATCTGGCAACACTAATCCATTCGATTGTGATGAGCTTCAACAAATTAAAGGATCTTAGTGACCAGAATCGAATCTCCTCTCTCGGGTCTGTGATTAACGTTCCTTGTGCAATATTGTAGATTTTGGTTTTTTATGTTCAAAAAAGTTTTAATTTTAAATTATTGAAGAGTAGGTGGGTTCTAGTCAGAGTTTCGAGAATTGGGTGAAAAATATTTTATTTATTTTTTTGTGGAATTGGATTGGAATGATGATGACGGGTTGGAGGAGGTGGAGATGGATGAAGTGAGGCTAAGTGATGGATTGAAGGAGACAAGCTGAAGAGGCCACCTTAGTTGTCGGCGAAACGTTCAGAGGAAAAATAAAACGAATGAAGTAAGAAGTGTGGGTCTATGCTCCCAACATCATCAAAGGAAAACAGAATCGAATCGGTTGTACAGGCGTATGTGTAGGATGATATTTCGAGGAGCGTTATGCTAAATTGCACTCGATTTTCCATTTCTCTGGCGAACTTCCATTTTTTCCGAATTCGCAATCAAATTTTACCTCTCATTAATTAAGAATCATTCCTATTTTCGACATCTGGACTCTATCGGCTGTATATTTTCAAGAATTCATCGTAGCCTCGTATTTCACCCCTGAGAAAATTGAATGTTTCGATTGCCTCGTTGTTTTGAGCTTGCATTCCTCGTTTTTCTTGTTCCGATTTGATGTTTTTCCTCTTTTATTCGTCGTATTGGCTCGTCCAGTTCACTATTGCTTTGAAGTATTTGCTTGTTCGGGTAGATTTTGCTCCTTTTTCTCCTCAAAAGTTCTATCGCTGGATTTTCCGAAGGCTCGTCGATTTCATCTGTCAATTGAACGCAGTGTTTCTCAATTTTTCCTCTCGAGCTATGAATTCGAATCGCTTTCCTGCGGCGTCATTTTCAGGAAATGCTATTTTTTTCGAAAACATTCGCATTTTTACAAGGTCGAGGCAGACTGGAGATCACTGACGTACCAAGCAGTCAAATACTTGTCTAGATGAAATAATCGGTTGGATAATTAAAACTGGCAGTAAATTGCTGAAGCTTCTCCCAAGTTTTACTATCCTAGGTGATGCCAAGAAGTGAATTTCCTCCATTTGGTGAATCTAAGCTTCCAAATCGGATATATAGCCCTCCTTTTCGTAAATCTTTATCATATTATGTTGTTAGGATTTGCTGAATGGAACTCGAATGCAAATGATTATTAATAAACGTGCTAGATAGACGAAATTGAATCGAATCGAGCCAAATGGAAGAACAGTGCTCACCCCAGGCGAAACAATAATTAAGTAACCGATTTTGATCTGAAGTAGAACGTGAGAAACAATATTCCTCTTTTTCGAACCTTTCCATTTCCAAAGATAACCTTTCCACCATTGAGCAGTTTCGATAAAGAATTGTCGAAAAATATCCATCTCCTTTAAATATTTATTATATATAATATATGATAAATACTATATATAATAACTTTACATATTTAATAATTGCTTCATTTGAATTTCGATGTTGGTGTGAACATTTTTTAGGAATCTCAGCTTAATTGTCTGAATTCTATTAATAAATTGCAATTTATTCCTCTTCGTTTCACACCAACGCAATTTATCTGTCTTTAATAGTCACTAATTTCGTCATTCTGGCGACAATTTTCCTCTCTATAGATGGTCCACGTCTGCTGGTGGTACTATTTCTCGAAATTCACGGAATTCATGGACACGGTAAGTTTAATTTGATATTTTCTCATTCTATACCTCTAACTGCGATCTTTGTGTTTTAAATTTTCATCCCAAATCATTAAAAGAAAAATAAATATTAATAATAATCAGTTATTGCAAAAGAGCTTCCAGCATCTAGACTATTTAATGCATTACTTTTATATTTAAAAAAAGAAGAAAAAAATTGCCTAAATACATTTTAGGCGATTGCATTTCTTCAACGTTTCTGGTATCGCTACAGAAGCGAGACAAGTCAATCAGTCATGTCCACAAAATCGCATTCTACTCCATCTTAGCGCTTTAGTGCGAATTTCTTAGCAAAACAAAACGTCGCAAAGTGCCGCTGAATCATTTTTTCCTTCAATAATGTGCGCCAAGCATCGAATAATTTGCCAACTCGAGGGATTTTTGAATATAGATCGCGTAACAACATCAATCAGTATTTTAGACGAAATATTGAGAAAACGCTCTGCTGGTAACGGTCAAATTTTGACTATTGGATTCCAAATGTCCAACGAAATTATCGATTTCCATTTCGCAGCTTCTCGAGTTTAAAACATCAATGTTGCTGTCGTTCGAATAGTAGAGAAAAACCGCGCTGATTTTCAATTTTCAAGATTCTTTCACCTAAATTGCCTGTGTGATGAAATTCGTTTCGTCTCCGCAGATATTTTTCGTACTGAGAAAGAAAAACGAACACATTTCAACGCTCCACGTCATCCATCACGGCTGCATGCCAATGAGCGTCTGGTTCGGAGTTAAGTTCACCCCAGGTGAGTTCAATTTAACATTTTATCTCGAAAATCGATTTTTTCTGAAAATCCGCCTTTCCTCCACAAGTTCGATATTTATCGAAAGTCCAACTTTCCACCGAAATGCCGACTTTCTACCGAAAGTCATACTTTCCAACAAAAGCTTGACTTTCCACAGAAAATCGGACTTTCCACCAGAAATCCGATTTTCTACCAAAAAGCCGACTTTCCACGGAAAGGCCGACTTACCGCCAAAACTTCACTTTCCACCAATAGTCCTACATTCCACCAAAAGTTCAACTTTCGACGGAAAGTTGTCTTTGCGCCAAAAGTTTGATTCTCCGCAGAAATATCGACTTTCAACCCAAAAGCTTTCTACCGAAAGTCCTACTTTCCACCACAAGTTCGACTTGCCACAGAAAGTTCAACTTTCCGCCAAAAGTTCGGCTTTCCACCAAAATTTCAACTTTCCACGGAAAGGTGACTTTGCGCCAAAAGTTCGATTTTCCTCAGAAAGTCCGACTTTCCACCTAAAAGCCAACTTTCTACCGATAGTCCTACTTTCCACAGAAACTTTGACTTTCCGCCCAAAGTTTGATTTTCCAAAAAAAACGATTTTCCACAGAAAGGTGATTTTCCGCCAAAAGTTCAGCTTTCAACGGAAAGTTGACTTTCCACCAAAAGTTCGACTTCCCACGAAAGGTTTGGTTTTCCACAGAAAGTCTGCCTTTCCACCAAAAAGCCGATTCTTTTCGGAAAGGCCGACTTTCCACCAAAAGTTCGATTTCCCACGAAAGGTTTGGTTTTCCACAGAAAGTCTGCCTTTCCACCAAAAAGCCGATTCTTTTCGGAGAGGCCGACTTTCCACCAAAAGTTCGACTTCCCACGAAAGGTTTGGTTTTCCACAGAGAGTCTGCCTTTCCACCAAAAAGCCGATTCTTTTCGGAAAGGCCGACTTTCCACCACAAGTTCGACTTTCCACAGAAATGTAACTTTCCGCCAAAGATTCGGCTTTCCACCGTTACTCCTACTTCCCACAGTAAAGCCGACTAACCACCAATACTTTCAGCGGAACGGTGACTGCACGAAAAGTTCGACTTTCCACCGATAGTCCTACTTTCCACAGAAAGTTTGACTCCGCCAAAAGTTCGGATTTTCAAAGATAGTCCTACTTTCCACAGAAAAGTGACTTTCCACCTAAAATTCGACTTTCCACAGACAGTTTTATTTTCTGCCAAAAATTCGACTTTCCACCGTTAGTCCTATTTTCCACCAAAGTTCGACTTTCCACCGAAAGGTGACTTTGCGCCAAAACTTCCGCTCCGTACCGGAATCTGATTTTCAAACGATAGTCCGACTTTCATGGAAAAATCCAACTTTCCACCAAAAATTCGACTTTCTGTCAAAGTTCGATATCCCCCAAAAGTCTGACTTTCCAGCTGAAGTCCAACTTTCTACTGAAATCCCTATTTTCCACCAAACCTACGACTCCACTTTCAACTTGAAGTTTGGCTTTCCACCGAAAGTTCGACTTCCCATCAAACGTCCAACTTTCCTCTAAGTCTTCGCTACAAGACAAATTTCCATTTTTTTTGCTACGGTTTGTTTCATGCATCTTTAATTTTCAGGTGGTCACAGCACGTTTTTCGGCCTGTTGAACACGTTCGTTCACATCGTGATGTACACGTATTATCTTCTCGCCGCGTTCGGCCCGCAAATGCAAAAATACCTGTGGTGGAAGAAATACTTGACGACGCTTCAAATGGTACGTACCACCGAGATATTTTCAATTTCCTTTCTCTGAAAGAGGCTCCAGATAATTTTGTCGCGTTTACGGCCAACTGCGAATCGGCAAAAAAATTTCAGGAGAGTGGAAAAAAACCATCTAACGTCTGCTGTAAATCGGCCCGTCGTCGTTACGCTATTGCTGAGTTGTCAAAATTTTGCATTTTTTTGTGTAGAAAACGATGAACTGTATAAGAAAAAGATAGCTCTTTTGACACGTGGATTTGTAAATCTTGGTATGCACGTGGTGAAGTCAAAAGTCATGATGAGGGCTAGAACAGGATTAACTACGGGCGAGAAATGTAAAATACGCTCAAGGACCGTAGACGAATTTGGGTGACTTCACGTTACCTCTGGACTTTCCGTACTTCTCTTGACGGTGACGGTCGCCAACCGTTCTTATCCTTTGATTTGGCAAGTGGAAAAGGGTTAGCATCATGAGATGCTCGCTCTAACTGGAAGCAGTGTTGCCAGGTTTCCCTATTTTGTAGGAATACTCCTGTAAAACCATTACAAAATAACTCTCTCCCCTAAATCCTTCCCCAATCTCTTTTTTATTTTTATTTTATTTTATTTTTTTTCTTGTAAGCGAGTCATTTATGCAATTTGAGCTCCCCAACTTCTCTTGATAGTCGAATGGAAAATGTCCATGGGGTGTGAGGAGAAAAACCAGGCGTCACATTCTCCGATTATATATTTGCAGCACTTTCACCCGTTTGGGCAGCAAATAAAACATTCAAGAATGAGTAGCCTGGTTTTTCTCCCCCTCACACCCTCTAGACATAAAAAAATGCGTCGACAAGGAAAATAATATAACTCACTCTGACCGCCGACAATATTTCCACAGTTTTTTTCCAAAGTTTGATGCTTCTGTTTTTACCATGGTTCTGATTTCATTCGCATTTGCGCGATCGAGATGGTAAATTAGTTTTTTCAAGGAACCAAAATGTTTTATTAAATAATATTTGAAGTACTCGTTTACGCCATGGTGATATGTTAAAGTGAAATGAATACGAGGATTTTAAAAAAATAGGAATACAAGGCCATGTATATTTATCCCCTTCTTTGTTAAAAAAAAAACCATTTCCCCCTTTTCTAGTCAAGGTTTCCCCTACTCCATATGAGATCTGGCAACACTGCCGGGAAGATACTAGATATTAGATGATTTCCTTATTCCTGTCCGTATCATCCAGGTAGAGCAAGCATCTCATGATGCTAACCCTTTTCCGCTTGCCACCCGTCTTTCACGGATAAGAACGGTTGTCGACAGTCACTTAACAAAGAGAAGTACAGGAAGCCCAGAGGTGACAGGAAGTTGCCCAATTTTGCGTAAAACGGGTAGTCTCCGTTAAGACCCTTTCCTTTGACGGTTCTCACTCGTAGTTAAACCTTTTCCAGCCATCGCTATAAGTCTCTATTGAATTTGCCTCATTCACAAGTTTGCCGTACATTCTTGAAGCTGAATATGAAGAAAAGTACAGTATATAATGCCTCAAAAAATATAACAAATGTGGCAGATACTCTGCTTGTTCATTTGACGAATTTTGCTGGATAATGCTTAAAACTCCCCGACGGTTCGACATAATTTTCCACCCAAAAACTGAAAATAGCAAAAACCCAGTTTAGCTAGTATGACGATTTGTTCACGGTGTAATTCTATAGAACTCGCTTTTCCAGGTTCAATTCATCGCCATCATGGTTCACGCTTTCCAACTACTCTTCATCGATTGCAATTACCCGAAAGCGTTCGTTTGGTGGATCGGCATGCACGCTGTCATGTTCTTCTTCCTCTTCAAAGAATTCTACAACCAATCTTACGGCAAGGTATAGCAATTTTACAACATCAAGAAACGCGGCAAATTAAAAAAAAAATTAATAATTTAAAAATACATATTTCAATAATTTTTTTTATTTTTCAGAGGACGAAAGTCAAGGTGGAATCTAATGGTAAAGCGGCGAACGGGACAGCGGCCTACACCAATGGCAAAGCTCACACGAACGGAACGACTCATGTCAATGGATCGTCGAACGGATATAGCAAAAATGGCGAACGCTACATCAATGGCTGTGCACCTTCACAGACTGAGGTAAGAGATAAATATTGCAACTTCACAATGGATTCATTTAATAAGCGCATAGTAAAAGCAGTGGAATTCTCTGGAACTTGCTTTCATAGTGATTATTGTTGGCTTGGCAGGATTCAGGAGTGTCTTGCATGTGGGAACAGGTTAGGTTAGCCACGCCATCTACACAAGCTTGGAGACAGATTATTGCGCTGACGCCAAACTAATCCCGCGCACCTCATTTTGGTTAATTATCCAATAATAAAACATAGTAATCGCCCAAAAAAACTCAATCCCCCCAAAATTTTAATTTTTGCCCTTCAAGGCATCTAGAATCCGAATATCCAATAAAAAAAATTCTGTATAAAAGCTGAATTCTTGAAATGTTCACCAAAAATCAATCTTGGTTTTTTGATGGGGAGAAGATTCGTATTTTCCAACGTTTTTCAAAAAAAGGTGTATTCGGTATCAATTATAGAGTTTTCGACGCTGAATCGAACGAGACCATAACGGTGTCGAGTTTCATTCTCGATTTATCGCGTCTTTTGTGGAATTTTTGAGAAATTGGCCACGATGGTAATTTGAAACTTTCTACAGCTATAAAAGTCGTTTTATACCTACTCGTTGGAAAGTTTGAACACTCTCCAGATGTACCCGTAGGCGAATAATTTAACTTTTAATCGATATTAAAAAAATTATAAAAATCAATAGAAATAATTAGAAAATTAAAAAAATAAATAAAGTTGCTACAACATCTGTGATAATTCGAGAACCAATAAAGCTATCGACCCCGCGATGGCCCCATTCGATTCAGCGTCCGAAAATCTATAGAAAATTGATACCAAATACACCTTTTTCTGGAAAACGTTGGGAAATACGAATTTTCTCCCCCTCAAAAATACCCATAAAATTGAGGTAGCGATTTGGCTAAATAATTGAGCCTTTGTCAAGCCACGATTGATTTTGGGTGAACATTTCAGGAATTTAGCTTTTATAGCTTCGTCAGAAAAGTGTTGACGGCGGACAGACTGATTTTTATTGGGTTTTTGGGTTCTACATGCCTTGAAACGTGAAAAATCAAATTTTGAGGGAGGGTTCGAAAATTTTTTTTTGGCCGATTACAATGGTTTATTATTGAATAAACCAAAAACCACTTTTTATAAAAATAAACACTGTATTAATCACCACTAATGAATTCAATACAGTTAATTTACATTAAAATAATATTTATACGCTCCGATAAAAATAAAATAAAAGTAAAAACTCCTCTCCTCTTCTGTTCGCTAGAAAACCATATCAAAGCGTAAATTGCAGATTTCACCTTGTTCAATGTCACGTCGCCTTCAATGACTTACGCTTTGCTAATCGTCTTCAAAACGGCCGTTTTATCTTCCAGGTGAACGGAGTAACACACAGAAGATCGCAGACAGGAAGCACGCCCGCTTAGCGTTCCAAGTTCCGCCGAGGTCAACGTGCACCTCGAAAACCTATGTGTTACCAAGTCGACGACTGCACAATAGCATCCTCTCCTTAAGGATAACAATCCTCAAGGTTACGATGTTAGGGTAGTGCAGTCGCTTAAACTAAACCCCTTTCCTCAATCAACTCTTCAATAAGCAATGGGTGATCATATTTCAACGCGCATTTACTAATTACGAACAAAAACTAACCGTCAAAGTGCAATATTTTGAGTCGTAGAGGGTAACAAAAAATTTTTTTTTAGTGGAAAAAATTTCGTATTGCCGTTACGGCTAGCGAGCAGGGTCGCCATGTTGGATTTGGTTCTTTGTCCCGATTCGAGAAATCATTTGTGCCAAAAAAATCCGAATTGTTACAGAAATCGGGGTCGGTTGAATCCTTCAGTTTTATTTTCGTTCGGAAACTGTTTCCAGCTTCTGGTCCGATGATGGTACATATTTTGAAACCCGTTATCAACTTTGTTTTACAATAATCAATTTTACTCCCAGCTATGCTGGCATTTTTCTAATCGAATAGAAATAAGTAGGCACCGAAAGATTGACCTGTTGTACCTTATCGAAATTATTTTATTTTTATCGCTTGCATTTTTTAACAACAAATTTTGTAATGTTGGCTCGATGGAATATTGGAGCGCCTTTTCTAAACTAAGAACATTTCCTTTCCAACCTAGCCTTTCTCGCAGTTTATCTCGATGTCCTTTTCTAATGATTTTACCATTGTCAGATTTTTTGTGATGAAATCTCGATGTCCATTCTAATTATTTTCCGTTGCCAGATTTGTATTAAAGAAATTAAATCTTTCGAAACTAGGGATACATTGAAATATTGGTAATTTCGAATCCGAATCGAAATTCGATGTAATTTTTATCCGAATCGGTTGCCTTCAACTCTGTAAAAATATATCGATTGAAAATAACTGATCCAAAATTCGGAACTTAGTTCGTTATCAAAGAAAATTTCTATTAGCAGGTTAAACCGTTTTCGAACTAAAATTCCGATGGTTGAAATCGAATTCGCGTTATTTCTACGTTTGTTAATTCAATCATAATCAGAATTTCCAGTCGAATCGTCTTCAAAAGAAGTTACCCGAAGAATCTAAAACATTATCATAACTTCAAGATTGAAACGAAACGTTTTTCAAAGAATCTATTTGATAGTGTTTTTCATCGAAAGAAATATTCCAAACCAAGTTTGAAATTTCCCTTAGGAAATACAGTTCTGATTATGATTGAATTATCAATATTTTCTTTTCATATGCCACTCGAATATTGACCCTGCAAAGCTAATCTGTTGTACCTCTTGTTTTGAAAATAATTCCATCCGTGACTCAAAAGCGGTGAATTTCTCGTCGCTAAAACTGTACGAGTTACAATTGCATTTCTAAGCTTTTTGCACTACCTGTTATTTTTCTAACGATCGAGCGTTCTAGAATCTATTCAGTCAGCCCCAGTTCAAAGCGTTCCAGTTCTGGGAAAAACCAGGAAATGCTAAATTTCCTGTGTTGTGGTCCTGTAATTTTGCAAGCTAAAAAAAATTCAATAGTTATTGACAGATTTGTTCGGCTGAGATTTTTTCTTTTCTGCGGTGCAACAGAAGCGAATTCGAGTTGGAATTGATTTCCTCATTGCTCGAGCGATATAAACTTTTATTCAATGTCTAGGGATAATCGGTGAGGGTGCTATTTAAATGTCGTTACTCTTATGATTCAGCTTCGCAATTTCTTCCCCCCTCTTAACAACTATAGTACAAAATAGGGAAATGGGCCGGGTAGTGCAAAAACGCTATTTTTGAAATTAAACGAAAGACAGTAGTTTTTATTGGGTGTTGTATATTGAAAGCAAATTTTTTGTACAGTCGGTGTTGTAAGCAAAAAGATTTTCTATCGTCTTTTTGTTAAGCGCTAAGCGCATTTGAATATTTCTTATCCTTCAAGAATCGTTTCCAGTGTTGGGTTCATGCTCTTGGGGAAAAAATCCCTAATATTTTCCCTATCTATTATTCATTTTGAACGTAGATCAGGTTGAATTGTCATTTGGAATAATCCCAAAATTAACTAAATCCGTTCAACTAACAGCGTTGTAAATTATAGATTATCTTGAGCTATGAAAATTACAGTTGGCACATTTTTCTAAAAATGTTGACATTTTTGTCCCAAAACGATTTTTATTGGCAAAGTCAAAATTTTTCGTTAACTATAAATATAGTTATAGGACAATATTTTTGTGAAATAATTTTCCTTTAGAACCAAGTTTTCCATTTTGTCTTTTGTCTTTTGAATCCATTTTGTCAAATGAACCCAACACTGGACCAAGTCAATGTCGTGATCGTAGAGTAGGCAATATTGTAAAAAAGGAATACAAATATTATTTTTGTTGATTGTTTTTTTTTTCTTTTTTGTAAAACAAGAAGGAAAAAAATGTTTTTTTGAAGTAGTGCCTTCGATCGTGCAGGGACCATAGGAGTTAAAATGGCGAAAAATTATTTATGCGCATTCGTAGTAGGTGTAATAAAAGGCGTACTTAAGTATTCTTGTGTTTCTTGCTCATATCGTGGAATTCGTAGCGGCTTTTCCGTTTTCTTCGCGTTTCGTAACCACGTGAAACTCGTTGGAAAAACGAAAAAATCTTCCTTTTTTAAAATTTACCTACGTTCAAAAACATTACTTTCTACGCGAATGGGCGCCTACGTATTCTAAAACTAGAGATAAATCAATGGCGATATCGTTTTCGGTAGCGGTTGAATTGTGACGTAAAAAATTACACAAAAAAAAAAAAAAATTAAAAAACGATAAATTTGTGGCTGTTTTGTTATTTTCATTCTGAAATCGAGAGAGCTACTATTAGGCTTTTTTCAAATCGTTCGTTACGAATCACCGCCGCTGAAGGGTTATAGCAAATATATAATATTGCGTATTATTTAATTTATATAACGGTTCTCATTCTACGAATGGATAATGCATAATTATTGTATCATGTACAGGTTTTTAGCGTGCGTGCGTATGAAATCGCGATGCGCAGGAATACGTATTGATGAATAAATGTTGTAAATAGGTCGACGTCGTTTCTTTCGCCTCGCTTTCACAAGAAATATTCGCCCAGGATATCAATCGACACGTTTGAATTTATATGGTTTATTCGCGCAGAAATATTCATCGTCATAGGAATCGAAAAAAGATAACATCGAATTCGAAGCGAAATTATTTAATAAATAACTTAACGAATAAACCGTACTGGGTTGGTGAGGGGGAGAAGAACTAGGCGACTTGTTCTCCGATTTTTTATTTACTGGCCGAGTACTTTCGCCCCTTCGGGCATCCTCAGGGCGATGTGGAACCATAGGTTACCACAGCCCTTCGGGCTGTGGTAACCTATGGTTCCACATCGCCCTGAGGATGCCCGAAGGGGCGAAAGTACTCGGCCAGTAAATAAAAAATCGGAGAACAAGTCGCCTAGTTCTTCTCCCCCTCACCAACCCAGTACGATGAGAGATGCGACGACTCAACCAAGAAGATTAACGAATAAAGGACGAAAAAAAGCTGCCTGGCAGAAGTGAATATTTGTCGAAACGCTTTGTAGAATTAATGCTCTAAACGCTATTTTCCTCGTCAAGATTTATGCAAATGGCTCAAACTTATCGTACCTAGGGTTACATCGATGGTACAAAAACATCGACGTATCGGATTAAAAACAAAACTGACATAAATTGCTAGATCTCCATGAAAAATGAATGAAACTCAACGACATTTTCAGGAAACGTTTTCCTAGTAATCGAGCAAAATGAGCTTTTATTGCATTTTGAATACCACACTGTGCATTTGAGATATAAGGGTTCAACGTTTTTTTCTGTTTTCATTTTTACAGGCTGTAAGAGTGAATATTTTTCTACGTTTGAGGTCTTAAAATGTTTTTTATAGCGAGCAGAAAACACTCGATTTTTTGTTTATTGGGTCGCACACAGCGCCTTCACGTAATGAGCTTTTATCACGATTTCACTAGTGCATATTTTGCATTTTGATTTTTACAGGACGCAAAACTCAATGTATTCGAACGTTCAAGGTTTTAAAATGTTTGTGACGGCGATTGAACGATGCCTGATTTTTTTTGGGCTCTCCTAGCTAGTTTCAATGACAGTTGTAGAGTACGTTGCACCCTTAGTAGGAGTTTCTAGAGACTCAAGCATGGAAGTACTGTGTGCACACCACTTTTTTTTTAGACTAAAAAAAGATCGGAAAAATGTCATAGAACCAAAGTTGTTCATTGAATTTTAAACATGGGAATCACCTTTGAACCCCAAAAAAAAGTTAATTACACACAGTAAAATAATGCCCTGGCCGAGCGTGAAAAATCACGTTATTCTGTAATTTCATATCAGATCTGATACCAGAAAATCTGTTATAAAGGAAATTTTGCTGGATTCGTGTTTCTCATGCCAAAAAAAATGATTTATTTATAATTTTTTAAAGCCGGATACGTCATTTTTGTCTTATGACTATAATGATAGTGGTTCCAAGTTCCAACAACTAGACATAGGGTTTCTTGATATTTTAACCCCTAAATCGATAATTTTCTTTTCTCTGTTCACTGAAAATTCAAGACAAAAGTTTCATTTTTCAAAAAAAAAAGTTTCGTCCCGAATTTTCAGTAATTATCTTTTCAATAATTCAGTTCATTCAATTCTTCAGTAATTATTTTTCAAAAAAAAAAAAAATCCTATGTAAAAGTAACAAACGTTTCAAACATAACGGAAATGAGTCAAGGGAAGTTGACAGTCAGCGAAAGATAGGTGTCAACAATTTTGCGAAACGGGATCCTAGCTCTCGGCTAAGAATCTGACAAAGAGTTAACTGAATTTCGAATATTTCGTCCAAATATTATTCATCCAGTACCTTGAAGCACCGGAATGGTGCTTCTCAGAGCCGGAAGATGCATTAGGCTTTTCCGCTTAGGAAATAAGCCTGTTGATATTTGAGTGCGGTGACGCCCTTAATCCGGGTTCAGTGTGTCCACGAGTATTCAAACTCATCAATCCTAATACCGTGCATGTCAGGCGCACAGCCAATTCGGTATCATCTGCCAGCCAACTTGTAAAACTGAGAAATATCTTGTAAAATCTTTGGTGAAAAAATTGTTTCACTTCTGCCATTCAACCCTCGAAATTTAAATTAATTTGACTCAGCGGTTCCCAACAAGCGTTTGTTTATCGAATCAAATGATCGCACACTTCAAGTTAATAATTATTGCGTAATTATTAACCCGTATAGGAAGAGACCATCAGTTTCTAGAGCAAAAATAATTATAATCCAGATGAAATCAACGATAGTATAGTAGAAGAAAAAAAACAAGAGGACAAAAACACAGCAGTTCGGAATAGTGGTAAGTTTGAGATATATCCACTCTATGAGCTCTGCAAAGTTCCTAAGGTCGCAGCTGTTCAAGAATACTCTCTAGTAAAAAATAAAATAAATAAACAAATAAAATAAAATAAAAAATCAACAAAAACAGCCGTAACACCGCCAGTGGCAAGTTTCCCAACGGTTTTCTATTACATTTTTGAAACTATAATGCGTCGCTTCATTTACTAAGTTCAGGCTCGAACCGTTTCCCATTTTGGAAAAGGAAAAATTGGTAGAATTATCAACAAAAATACAGGAACCACTGAGTCAAGGGTCGAATGTTATCAACTATTTTTCCAACTGATTACAAACAATAGTTGAACATAAATTTCAACTTCGACTTAGTACTGACGTAGAAATTAATACTAACGCACAAACTTCATAGCTGAGCGATGAGGAAAACTAAAATTTAAATGACTTCGATTTAAGCACAATCGTTTGAAAAATGGTCGGTTGACTTGAAATGACCGCCTCGACTTACCTTTACTTCAGGATGCAATTTCGGAAGGTTCAGTGCCGAAGTAGCGGTCGCCGAAGTTGCCTATGCCGGGAAGTACGTAAAACTTGTCGCTGATCTCTGGATCGACAGCAGAAGTGACGATACGCACCTGAGCGAATAATAAGTTCACTGCTGAATTATAAAATCACAATTGGACGGCATTAAACAAAAGTGAACCAATTCACGTGAGATTGGTTTCGAGTAAAATGGACCGAAAGTCTAGTTCTTCGCTGTTGAGGTTGAGGGGGAGAAAAACATGGCGACTTGTTCTCCTATTTGGTACTAGCCTGCCAAGCACTTTCGCCTCTTCGGGCATCATCAGGGCCTCATTACAAGGTATCCACGGCCATAGATGATGCCCGAAGGGGCGAAAGTGCTTGGCAGGCTAGTAAAAAACAGGAGAACAAGTCGCCGTGTTTTCTCCCCCTCAACCTCAACAGCGAAGAATGATCGATGCAACAAAAAAACAACGAAAAAAGTCTAGTTGCACCTATAATTCAACCAAACTGCTGTGTTTTTCCATACTGAGCTGTTCTTAACCTAAATCTTTTTTGCTGAATGCAGGAACGACCTAGTTCTTTCCAGAAATGGTCCATACACGATTTTCACGATTTTGTGGATTGGTTCCCTTTTGCTTTGCCGTCCAATTTTAACAATATTTCGAAGAAAGAAAAAAATCTGAAACCAACCTGCGGAAAAGCGTAGGCTATAGTCTGCACTCCGGATTCGGCCATAAGCAACGAAACAATAAGAATGTTCTCTTCAGGCACATCGTGATCCAACAAAACGCGTATAGCCATCATAGCTGCCGCTCCAGTTGCAACTGTAGCGTCCATTAATATCACTAAGTAATCTTTGATATCCTTAGGTAACCTTAAGTAGTAAAGCTCAGGCTCGCCGGTCGAAAGGTTAGTCTGGATGAGGATTTTGCCGATACGAATGTCCTGCAAAATGATAAAGGAAAAACGGAAATGACAAGGCAAAAATAACAAATAGGATTTCATCTCTCACAAACAAATCGAGCATTTCCAGGCAGTTACGAAAGACATTTCTTTACCGTCTTATTTTGTGTGCGGCTGCCTCAACTTTAAGATATTTCATTGAGCAGTAATATCCCATGTTTTTGCACTATCTCCAACATCTCTTGATGAATTTCATAAATAACACGTACATCATAATCAATGAGATCAATGATTGTCAAGGTAGATTTCGATTAACCTGTGTCTATTTCGGATCGTGTTTCTACTTCATTTTATTTATTTATTTATTTTTTTTTTATATTAAACAATTTTTATTTAACATGGTGGTCGAGTATGGGAGGACGGTTGCATAACCTGATCTATTGATTAAGGTCCTATTTGCTTCAAGAATGTCTTCGTTTGTCGCAGTTTTGTATTTCCAATTAGTTAAATTAATTTTGTGTTGCCTATGGATCATGTTTTCACGTGCTCTGGAAAGTTGATCTATAACGTTGTGGAAAATAATCCTCAGAAAATACGAATAAAGAGAGAATAAAAATTATAACGTAAGCTTGATCACTATCACGGCCTAACATTGAAAATCAATAAACCATTGTAAGTAGAAATTTAGCCATGGAAAGGGGAACTAAAATCCTTCCTACTTGTCAATTAAATAAGCACTTAGAGGAAAGAGAATCTACCTTGCAGACATCACAAACGGCCTGTTCCATAGTTTCGCCAGCACGCAAAATAGAAACGCCGCAGATTCGTTCGGCAGAACAACGTTTGCCGATGTAGCTAACGCCCTGTGGCGTGTCGACGGTTACCTGTGAACATTAAATACACTTGAGCATGAATTCATAATAAGCTAAAATAAAATGTACTCGTAATACACCTCAGCCACAATATATCACACCTGTCGAGGAATAAGGGTACAACTAAAAAAATTCAATTTCTGAGTTAGCAACAATGTTGGATAGCTAGAGGGCTATTTTTTTCCACTAAAGGTGTAAACGAGGCTATTTGAGTCTTATTCCTCAAGAGAGCAGTTGTGTCTTTTTCCACAGAGAGAAGCAAGTTGCGTCCATGGAACGCAGGCTCTTCTCAACAACGCACTGGACGCCACCATCGTGAAGGTGAATTTTTAAGTTGTACCTATTTTCTAGACAATCTCAACCTAATTCTCACATATTCCCTTCATTCCCAGACTACGTCTCTGAAGAGTACAAATACTGTCCGTTAAAAAAAAGAAAAATTCTGAAAACTGCGGGAATTCGAGGAAGAATCTCCCATTATTTTCCTCATATTTGGTAGAAAGATAATTCTTTCCATGAGCAGTTGGATGATTAATTTTGAACCCATTTTTACAATCAGTACCATTAAACATGTTGGCATGGAGATAAGACTATTAGTGAAAGATCAATACTTCGAACGCTTTTTCCCAAAAAAACAGTTCTTCCAAATTGTTCCTTCATTCCACGAGTGCGATATGATTAAATTATTTCCCTCAAATTGAGCTTACCTCTTCGAAAGGTAGCAATGAAAGGGCGTACTCGATGACCAGTCGTATCAGTCGTTTGGAATAGAAGACGAACTCATCTCTTGGCGTGTCCTTGTTGCGGATAAAAGTATGCAGCCCAGATACTTGCGGCGACGTAGGTAGCAAGTACATTGAAGATGGCAACGGCTGGCCGACGTAGGCGCCAGCCAATTTTTCACGAACTTTGAACCCTCTTTTGGTTAATTGCGTGTGCACGTGATGAACTATGAGTTCGATGGCTACAGTATTGTCACCGCCGCGTGGAACGATGATGTCAGCGTGAACCATGGCGGGGGCTATGTAATGCTGGAACGAAGGCTTCACCATGGTGATATACTGTTTAAGAACGCCATCCAGATCGCGCCCCCTTTCGCATATATCTCTTTTCAATCGTCTGGCCAACCGCACGTCGGCATCGGTGTCGACAAAAATTTTCATATCGCACATGTTCAAGACTTCCGGATTGTAAAAGGCTAAAATTCCTTCGAAAATTATCACGTTAGCACCGTACATTGTTTTCGTCTTGCTTTCGCGACCGTGAGAGACGAAATTATACACGGGCACGTCAACTTTCTTCCCTTCTTTAAGCCTTTGCAATGTCGGAATGAGGAGGCCGAAATCGAAGGCGTCCGGGTGGTCGAAATTGTATTCGTTCGCAAGCGCTTGATCATGCTGTTCGGCGTTGAGTACTTTGTAGAAGGAATCCATACTCAAGAGGGTCACCCATGGCATGTCAAGAGCTTCGATGATTTTTGTCGCTACTGTCGTTTTACCTGAGGCGCTGCCACCGCAGATTCCTAGAACAGATCCACCAACTTCGGGCTAGTTTGAAGAACGTGGATTACAATTATCAAACAATTATCTCATGAGAAGCCTCAGAGCTCAAAAGGATAACACATAAGAGGAAACAGCTTTCCTTATGCATTATCAAAACCTGTATCATGAAATTTTTCCCGTTGATGTCATTGGTTGTAAGTGTTCACTACAAGAAAAAAAATCAGACAACCCGTCAAGATTGGAATGAGTCGGTTGACATTGTAGGTAGTGAAATGCTCTCTCCGACAAACTGCTCCAAGAGCTGCCACATCTCCTTTTCCAATCGCCCGAGCTCGCTCGGGAAATATTAATTTATGTATTAATTTAAAAAGTGTTTTTGTATTTGTGCCGCAACGCCGCTGAGCAAGATTCATTCCTTTCATAACTACAGTAATCTACTTTTCCTTGTCGTCGCATTTTTTTATGTCCAGGGGTTGTGAGCGGGAGAAAAACCAGGCGACTCATTCTCCCATTCTTTATTGGCTGGCCGAACACTTTCGCCCGTTCGGGCATCATCGGGAAACCAGGCAGGCAAGATGTAAAATAAAACCTAGTGACTCAGTGGACTTGGCAGTGGACCCTATGGCTCCAAGTATGTAACTTAAGCTTTCCGAAAAAATTTAAAATAAGCCTGTGCCTCCATGATAACAAACACTATATTATGCTTAGGCCGCCCTGATGATGCCTGAATGGGCGAAAGTACTCGGCCAGCCAATACAGTAACAGAGAATGAGTCGCCTGGTTTTTCGCCCCCTCACACCTCTCAGATATAAAAAATGCGACGACAAGGAAAAGAATAATGATAATAGGTACCATTGGTCCTATAATGCCCTGAAGAAGCCCGAACGGGCGAAAGTACTCGGCGTAATAAAAAAGAAAAAAAATGGAGAAGAGGTCGTCTCGTTACTCTCCCCCTCAACCTGCAGAAAGAAGGAATACGACCACCTGGAGAAGATAATGATAATAGCTCACCGATCACAAACGGTTGAACTTGTTGTCCGGCTGAATTGTACCAAGGTGGACGACCAGCTGTGTAAATCGTCCTGTGATTGCTCCTTAAAACACTTTCGGACGCCTGAGACGTCAAGGCGGCAGATTTGCTCATTGACGTCGTCCTCTGACGTCTCGCCCTGATATCAAAACGATATTGGTCATTCAAAGCTAAGGAATTATGATGGACTTGAATATCGCACCAACTCACCGTGGAGATTTGTGGATGGATCCGGCCGAAGGTGGTCTTGGACTTTGCGGAGGAGTGATTATTATCTTCGAAGGAACGAAGTCACTTTCTTCCGCGGTCGAGGCCAGAAACGGCAAATCTCTACCAAAGACATCCTCGTACTCTCTTGGGTCGCAAGGGTCGGTTTCGCTACTCGCCGAACTTGGAGGATCGTACTCTTGAATATTGGCGGCCATTTTAGAGCTCTGTTTGACAGACTGCAACAAAATTCGTTCCTGAGTCCGGTAAAAATAAGAGATAATGTAATCGACAATTAACCACCAACTTAACTTTACTTTTGAATGTCTAAGAGCCTTGAGGCAATTCGACGGAAGTTCCAATATTAAATAGCAACAAGTGTTCCGATTTCTTCGCCAAGCGTTTGCCGAAATTATGCGTCTGGTTAAAAAAAATGCGTCTATCGGTGTTAAACTGAGTTAAAGTTTCTGTAGGTTGAGGGGGAGAAAAACGAGGCGACCTCTTCTCCATTTTTTATTCAGCCGAGTACTTTCGCCCGTTCGGGCTTCTTCAGGCCATAGGTATCCTTGGTCCTATAATGCCCTGAAGAAGCCCGAACGGGCGAAAGTAGTCGGCTGAATAAAAAATGGAGAAGAGGTCGCCTCGTTTTTCTCCCCCTCAACCTACAGAAAGAAGTAATGCGACCACCTGGAGAAGAAAAATGTGTTAAAGTTCCAACACAACAGACCGAAAAAAATCTGTATTGAATTCTCCCAGAGGAAAACTGAAATAGCCGCTTCATTTGACAGATATCGTTTCACTACCGCTTTATCTAGCTCAAACCTCAAATCAGTCATGACTGACTCATGAGAATAGATAAGAAAAAAGCAAGCGTGCAGGAGAATGAGAAATCTGACAGCAGAGAAGTCGCCGAATCCGACCGAAGAAATGACGACTGACATTCGACCAATTTCCATTCAGCTATGAATATTTCCTCTTACCTTTTCAATTACGACAGCCTCGGAATCACTTCGAAAATAGATTTGTTTTTAGAAAACTACAGGAACTACGACCGACACGAATAATTCCTTACACTTTGCCAACTTTCGCCGACGGTTGAAAGAAAAATAAGGGACAATCCGCTTAGGACTTGAATTACATACTGTTCGAAGTTGATCACAGAACCAAGCGAAATCGATCGCGATAAATTTGCACGCAAAACATTACATACTTCGAAAGTCGACGGTGAAAACAAAGAAAATAATTATACGGCTCGATTGAAACAATTCATAAAACATTTCCTAATCGAATAGAAATCAAAACCTTAACGCAACCCCATGCGGTGAAGCCGTGATGGGGAAATAAGTTATCAAACTTAGATAAAGCTCAAGGCCTCCTATGCTAAAATTGTTTTCTTTTCTACGCATGAGTTGAAACAATCGATTGATCGAAGCGATATATCGATAGTAATTTATGATGGTATCGATACTGATTGGATATCGATTCCACCTCAAAGGAGAGCGCTCTCCTCACTAGCGCTCCTGGCAGCCGTGGCACCAAGCGAAACGACAGGGCTATCGTTACTGGAGACAAGTGGAACAAATTAATTTTATACCATAAACCATATTACTGCGTAGCTTAGATGGTAAAGTCATGATTCCTGGAGGAAATGATGCGTGTACAATCCTGAGCACGAGAATAAAAATTATGCATACCGTAGTTCAAGTTCTAAATTAGAACTTGAAGAAATTATGGCCTATTGAATCACTTTTCAGTAATAGTCTAGTTATATTTATCATTGACAACACCTTTTAAACATAAAATAAAAGGAAACCTGCATAAGTAGTTGCCCATTAAATACGAAGACATAGAAACTCCAATGATAGCGGTACAAGGCAAGTAGAGACTCAGTCTCTGGGGTTTGGTAGCTCAGTACCACGGCCGCAAGTCGCAACACCGGCCGTGTTCCAGACGCTCCTCTCTGAGAACTGGCTCAGAGTTCATCGCCCAATTCAGTAACAAATAAATTAGAATGGAGCTTGAAAGTCAAAAAGAATTTCGCTGAACTACGATTTTTAATGGTGGCTTCGTATTCAAATGCAAAACACTGCAAATCGAAGCTACTAAATTAGCAAAGTGGCAGAAAAATCGTTTCCACTGGAGACTTATTTTTGGGAATTTTTTGATCACCGCCCAATTCAGAAAATTGCTGCATGTTTTAGCAGGCTAGTCTACAATTAAGACCTCATTCATGTTCACAGTGTAAGAAAAAGTCCTCCGAGTTGACATATTTATTTCTGATAAAACAAAATCCAAATTCAACGAAAATTCCAATGTAACCGGCTAAAGGCCGTCGTGATCCTGCAGTAATTTCAAAACCTCTTCACATGATGTCCTGCAGTAAGCTCGTTACCATTCAAAGGAATTAAGTTACATAATCTCAGTTGCCAGGAAGCAAGTTTTTCAAAACTGAGCATAAGAGGTACGAAACAGCTGAATTTCTTGCTAAATATTCTTGACAGGGATCAAAATACAATCCACATGGTATTTAATAAAATCATAGATTCCCGGGCGATTCAAGAAACATACTAGATGTCGGAATAAAACGAATTGGCAGGTATTTCTGAACAAATGTGTATTTTTGGAGAGCGTAAAAACTTTTTAATTCAAAAACATGGCCCTAAGCAGCAACTCATAGAAAAACAAATGGTATCAGCGATTGTTTGGAAGTTTGAAGAAACTCATGACCGCAATGGGATTGAAATCTAAAATCATCTAAGTGAATGATAGCGTAGGCTATTTACAAGAAATTATTCAAATATTTACAGGTTTTAGGTTATGTCTACATAAACCGAAAGCAGAAGATTCCTGCTCTTGATGAAAGGAAAAAATGGCGTCACAGAATGCGAACAAATTGAAGGAAATTTGAATTTAGTTCAGTATTCACGATTGAGGAGGCGGCGGTTCGATGTCTGATAACCTTCCGTTTGTTGAACCTTCCTCTTCATCTACGTCGGCATTGGACAATTCCATTGCGACCTCATCATCGGCGTCACCGTCGTGCGGCTGATCTGTGTATGACTCGTCGGCATCCTGTGCATCTGGCGAGTGGTTTTCCAAGCTTTTATCCAAATCATCGGCGACTGCATTTTCATCGGCTATCGACAGAGAATGATGGAAGTTGAAATCTTTTAAAATTTATGCATTTCAAGGTCTTTACATTAGCAATTTTAGCAAGAATTACCATTTTCCATCGAATTGTCAGCTTTGTCTATTGATTCGTCGAGGTTCTCACCAACATTATGTTTCTGCTCGTTGTGATCAGCGATCGATTTTTCAACTTCGACGCGTTTCTCTTCAATCATTTCTACAGAAAAATAAAGCGAATTTTCATTACTTGATGGGAATTGCGTCTACTGGAGAACATAAAGCCAAAAGTATTTGGGCAGTCAGAGCCCGAAAAATAGTTTCCTTGATTAAAATGAAATTTAAAGAGAAAAAAAAATGCTCACTCATAATATTGGCTTTGGTCTCTTCTTGAAGTTTAAGGGTTTTTTCCGTGTGAACTTTCGGGTGCCAGAAAACTTTTGGTGACGACTTTGTCTGGATGAAATTGATTAAATGTTTCCTAGTCGCTTCCCATTCGCTAAGCTGTAAACACAAAACAGTCCGCCATTTTAGTTCATGCCATATTCGATGATTAACATTTGACTGATGTAAATAAGACTTCAATTAAAAAACCTTGACCAACCTGTTTCAGCCTTAAAAGTTTGAATTCGAGCTTTTTAATCTCAAATTGCTGTTGCCGACGGCTGGAAAACAATTCTTGCCGCTTCTTCTTCAGCTCTTCTTTTTCTTTTAGAGCGGCTTCTTCCAATTTCTTTTCCACTTGCGCTCGCTTTTGTTCCTGGCAAGAGGAAAAATTACAAATAAATATCATATAGGAAGAATCTATGCAAATATGTTCAAAATTGCTTCTCAGGCGAGAGTAAAAATCACTCAATATCTCACTTTCTCTTTAAGTTGGTTCTCTTCTTGCCTAAATTTCTGCAGCGTGCCCAATAGAGCTCCGAACATCCGTCTATTCCTAGCTCTGCATTGATTGTCTCCAGATTGCGCAGCTAATACTTCCTTACGCGAGGGAGTATCTTGCGTATTAACGACTTGTGAAGTAATCTTGATTTCTTGGCGTACGGATTCCGTCCGCTCGTAGTCGTCATCTCTTGGCGGGCCTGATAACCTGGAAAGGAATAACCTTCATGAAACCTCCGCCGAAATAAAACTGCAACACATTCCTGTTAGCTTCCTAGTCGAATCGGCAAAAAAACCGAGGGGGAAAATATGTCACATCACAATAAACAATTTACCGGCTAAATACGGTGACTGCTCCCTGTTCACCGAGGCGCTTTTTCGCCGATATTCTTTCCTCGGCTTTTACTGGATTCCTAGCCCTGAAGCAAAGTAAATGTTACCATATTAAACTCACAAATAAAAGAATATTGACAAGTAATAAGAAAAAAAGTAGTACATCGCACATCGAATACGCTTAAAAAAACTTTTGATAATTTCACTGCTTGAGCGAGAATGAGAGAAAATCAAAAAAATGTTTACAGCAAATAATGCACTCTGATAGCATAAATAGGGATGTATCGTTTATCGATACCAATTCCTGGCGTAACAGCAATCGATAATCCAAGTGTAGACCAATGTAATGAGTTCTTGAGAATAATTACCCAAATCTCGAGTTGACTGGAGGCCCAAGGCGGCCTCCGCCCCGGCCACGTCCAAAGCCTTCAAATGACAGTCTAGGCCTCTGCGGCTCTTTCGATTCATGTTCGACTGCTGGGCTAACTTCAGATATACGTCTTTTAAAGCCGCCTCTGAAACACAAATGGAATAAGTCATCATACCGTAAACATCAAATAATGTTGAAGGCGTGAATTTTAAAAAAACGGTCAGAGATGGAAAATATGGAGTGTTCGGAATAGCAACACCGAAACAGACTGATTAAACGCCAAAAGTTCGATCGGTCACAAGCCTGCTCCAAGCCAGGAGAAATTTCTTTCCTATTACGATATCCTTACAAGGCGTTTAGTGGAATAAATCATAAAGGGAACTGTTATGCTCTACGACACTATTTTATCTACTCGGCAGCATTCTATTCAGCGTTCATCGGATACCTGGGTTATAAATTGAGCTACTGACTTTCGTATTGTGAAACATTTAAACGTCTCGACTAACTAACATAAACTAGCGTCATTGCAAAGCGGAAAATCGGCTTCGGATGAACGAGGCTCGAGAAAATCAATAGGATACAGCACCCGCTTGGATGCAAGTAGTAAAAACAAAGCGAGAATTTCAAAACTAATGGAACCGCGAGAGCGTCGAACGCACGCGAAAATTTCAAAACTGAAGCGATACGATGTGAAATCATTTTCGATTCTCATCGTCAAAATATCGAACTATTCGAGTACGGCAGAGAATCTTACCGGTTCGGCGGAGATAAAATTCCTCGGCCGATATTCTTCTTTATACTGTCCTCAGTTCCTTTCAACCGTTCTCTAGCTCGTTCTAATTCGTTTTCCAAAACGCTGACGGAACTCTCCATTTCGAAGGAATAGCGTTTTTTCGACAAACGCCAACGCAACCCCACGAGATTTCCAAGCGAACAGTCCACTTCCAATCTATGATGCCGAGATTTATTCCGCAAAATTACACGAAATCAGCGAACGCCGTAAAATGTTGAACACTTGCCCTCGCTCGCCGGGTGTCTAAATTGACGCGAATAACAGAATTTTATTCGAAAAACCTAGGTATGTACATTTAATTCGTTTCGAAGAAGACCTTTGAGCTCAAGCTCATGGTTGCGTGCAGAACTACAACAAAACAGATCAACGAAGAATCAGTGTTGTCCTGTTTGGAAGTAATTTTCCCCCTAAAGTTTGAAATGGAAAAGATAATTTTCATCGGAGAAAATGGAAGAATTCCATGAGGCAGGAGGGTAAAATACCATAATTTTGATAGAAAAAGCTTTTTTTTTGTATTCGAAAAAACTGTCCGAGTGATAATTTGAATGAGCGACGATACTCGATTAAATACAATAATCGATTAACTTTGAAATAAGAGCTCAAAAGGTTCAGTTGGCAACACTTTCAACTGCTACAATGTTTTTACCGATACATCGAAAATACGTGAATCGATTAATTCAAGATTTCCAATTTCGAGATATTTCGATAGTTTCGGTTTTGATTTTTGAGATTTAAACATGGGAAATTTCGCTTAATTTCAGTTGCAAAACCACTAAATAATAAATGTTTTCATTGAGTTTCCGTATCTGCCGTACAATCAACAATCGCAATTTTCTCTGGCTTCAATGATTTTCAAATAATCGATGTTTAAAAATAATCGATGTTTCGTTTTGTTCAACTATCGATTTTCACTCCATGGATCGCAACCCCCTCCATAAAAGTTGAGGCTCGTAGTCTCTTTCTATGAAGCTTCTTTCTTCTAATATTTAGATAAATTTAATCGAAACTTAGTTGTGTTTCAATCGTAATTTCTCTCTGTTATTTCAAGATTCGTTTCATTCTACGTTTTCGTTTCGTTTGCCGTTCCTACGTTGTTAATTTCGCCCGAAGTGCGGTTTGGGCATCCCGACGTCCGATCGGTTGAGGCGGAATCATGTTCCGATAATTCGCACCCGTGTTATTTTTTATATTGCATTTTCATCCGTTTTCGTCCTTAATCTCGGAAAAGTACGACTTCGGAAATGTACCAGAGAAGAAACCAACGCGGAAGGTGAGTCGAATCCTGTTATCTGCTGATTCCGATGTGCTTTTTGATCAGGTAGGTAACGTTCTTTTAAAAAATCGGTCCTGTCCAGGATTACACCTACTTCGCATTTTAAGTTCTACTTGAAGTACGTCGAAAAAAAATTTCGAGCTCCTAGTATGATTTGTGGCGCTTACTTGTGTCATTTGTGTTACAATGTGAGTATTAAGTAGATGAGCGCATTTTAGATGGATTACGTTCCAGCATTGAAATGGAGAAAAAGAAGTAAAAATGGTCCTATTCCTTGAGATGATGGTATTTCATTATGTAGGTAAAACATAAAGATTTTGTGATGCCTCATGAGGCTCAACTGCTCGTCAAAATGTTAGTATGGAAACTACTGTAGGCGTGAAAATTTACGAGGATTCATCTACTGTTTTTCCTCCCAATTTTTTTTTCTTTTTCTTCGAACTTATCATCGATTTGTTTCGCAGATCTACTGCTTCCAGCGTTCAAGGGCATGAGATGGTTCCTCCCCACGGTAGTTCGCACGGAATCCTTCCTCCTCAGATGATGAATCAGGCGGCAGCCGCAGCGAGACAGATGGGAGCTCCATTGCCTGGCTTCCTTCCTCTGACTGTGAGTAAAATTAAACTATATTTTCTAGTACAGTTTCAAGTACAGTATCAATTTTAAAGAAGCCTCATTATAATTGAAACTTTTGTCAAAAGAGTTGCGCGTTCCGTTTCTAATGACAATTTTAAACGTGAAAAATGGAAACAAATTAGTTTGCTCAGATAAGCGACTTTTCATCAGCTTTTAGGTTTTCACGAGGTTCAATAGGAAAAATGCTTGTACCTTTTTGTTTTTCTAAAGCAGGGTGAATCAGCATCGGTGAGTGCGTTGCAGTATTTTCATTGACTACTAGAAGCTTCTTATATATGTACCATTTATTTAGTCGAGGACGAGCCTTTACAACGTGCAGAACGCAGCTGCGGCCGCTGTCGTTGCAGGGAACATGTACCAGCCACCGCAAGGCTATGCGCAACCAGCGCAGAGAGCCCAGCCGATGCCTCCGATGCTGATACAACAGCAGTATCCGCTAAATCCTCCAGTTACGTACAAATGTATCCCATTCTACGATATCAAAGATGTCCTGCTTCGGCCTTCGACGCTTCGTAAGTTTAATGTTAACAACTTCCCAATTTGTATATTTTGTGTTCATTCAAACTGCTTTAAAATGATTATTAGACCTGTTACGGGCTCGTAAAAAAACCATTGTTATTATCGTTCTCCAATCAGAATTGGTGGATTAAAAAAAATGCCGCATGATGTCTTTCATTATTTTTTTTTTTTGTTTTTAATTATTCAGAGCTATACAAAATGTTACAAAATTGTATTCAAAAATTGTTGTGCGTATTGTAGGAAAATAGGACAGTCTCTATGTTCCAGGAAATCTTGAAAATTGATACTATCTTATTAATTCCACGGTTTTTCAGAACCTAACACAGGCCCGAACGGTCGCGAGATCATGAGCACTTATCATTTTTTCCTCTCATCGAACAATGCAGACATGATTTCCATGGGCCGCGATATGAATCCGAACGGAAAGGCCGATTTTGAATACCAGGTTAGTCCTTTTACATTTCCTTTGATAACTCGAAGCATACTTAATTTTTGGAAATTTTGTCTGATATAAACACTATTAGATTGATGAAGTTGAGTAATCAATATTATTTAACGCCAATTGCACGTTGATTGATATAATGAATTCTCTAGCTTTATCTCGACCATAAAAGATTTTTTTTCTGGGCTAATGACCTGAATTTATGCTGTCAGGTCCAAATCAGATTCTGCGCCCTCGACACATCGGTTGAGCAAGAAGATGCTTTCCCGCCAGGTCTCACCGTTAAAATTAACTGCAAACCAGTCCAGCTTCCGGTAAGTAGGGATTGATTTTCCATTTATTTCCATCACGCCGATTGTGTAATTAATACCTTAGGGTTTTCCTGAAATTAGTCGACAATTTTACTGCATTGACGAAATCTATTTCAGTACGCTTTTACCATTAAATTTGCCTAGCGATATTTTTCACCCTTAGCTCTTAATATTATTCAATCTTGACTTATCAGATTATCCATAATTTTATTTGGTAATTTTAGTTATTTAGTTTAAAAAACCGTCTATACCTGTTTCATGGTTGTAAAAAATCGCAGCGGTTGGTCTAGTTTGAGTTCAGTTCGGACGATTTGTTCGGCAATGCAGAATTGGTGACGCTGAGTGTTTATTTTACTCCATTTCGAATCTGTAAATATGGCCTCGCCATCTCATAGTGGCGAATCGCTCTTCGAAACGTTTGGAGGAAAATCTCGCCCATAATCATCAATTTTTGGTTAAATTGAGCCATCAGTTGGACCGAAAGCTCTCTCGAATTACCTGATAAATAATCAATTTGACGGACTCCAGATTTACTTGGAATTTAATTACTAGACTCTGTTCCTTGAGCGAATTTTCACGCAATTCATGATCTTCAAATATTCACCATACTTCACTGCTAGGTGAACGTTACTGTTAAAATGAATGGGGAGTTTGTAATTAATTGAAGTAAACCATTGTATTTGCATGTAGAAGCAAAAAAGATCTCACCTTCCTATCAAAATTTGCTATTTTACGCTTCAAAATATGTAGAATCCGAGTATCAAATAAAATAAACCGATACGCGTTCAATTTTTTTTCTTCAATATTCGGCTGTAATATACTATTATATTTTTGAACGCTCTTGTGTTTTGCGAGTATGAAATTAGATGCTTCAGCTACACAAAAATCACATAGTTTTCATATTCACTCGCCATTTCACTCTAGTAGGTATTCGAAGAGAGAGCTAGCCTAGCTGAACTGATCGTCTAAACGGAATCTACGAGCGTCTTACAGTGTTGGAACTCCAAAACATGAATTTGCAAAATGGAATAGCATGACCTCGATACTGTAATGGATTTTTTTTACCTTGAGGTTTTAATTTTCTTCGAATATTCGTAGCGTGCATCAAATACATATTTTCTAACCTGAACTGGAAAATATTTGGTTTGAACGAATTTTCAAACCTTGTATTAGTTTCAAATGCTTGCGGTAATTAATTGGATAGCATTTGATTCATTCGCTTCATGGCTTCGCCATTTTAAGAGCAATGTCAATATTATGAATTAGAACTGATGATCCATTATATTACAGCTGAATAACTTACCATCTAACGTCTTCCAACTAACAATATTTTCAGCGTTTCCTCTGCGTTCAATAGGTAATGCCGCAGGTCTCAAAACGTTGAAACCTCTTGGCCACCGGCGTTTAAAACAAAATATCGTTACAGAATGGTGGTCTAACGAGCTGTTTGATTTTTCTAGTGGTGATTATTGGTGATATAATGTTGATCGTGGTAGCGTTCTTATCAGGTAAGTAAATACAATGAGAAAAGAGTAGATTCGGAGATTTTTATTGCTACATTGAAATTAATAAAAATATATATTATGATTATTAAATACAAACTCCAAAACCAGCTCTGAACAACTCTCTTTTCAATTGGACCCTTTCTTTTGAAGAACTAAAGAGCGTTCCCCGATCAGCGGATGAAGTTGTCTGTATCTATGAGATTTGTGGCACTCAAATTTTACCTTGGCGCTATTTTACTTCTGCATGCTTAATAGTTGCATGCTTAGCTTAAAACTGGGTCACTTTAGTTGCTCATTATTTATTCTGAATTATTACTAACTACTAATAGTTATTTTTCAACAGTATTGTGTGGTTGCAATAATTATTCTGTAGTTTGGTGGAGGGGGTTAGAAAATTTTTTTTCTTGGGCGATTACAATGGTTTATTATTGAATAATAAACCAACACCGCTAAAAGCAAAAATTCCCTAATGACCGAATACAAGTAAATGTATTGGTCATTATGGAATGACTGCTCTCTACAAGGCTTAAACTCTCCTCAGAGCCACGTTCCAAGAAGGTTTGAATCAGGGCTCCTTGGAAACAGTTTTGCCAACATGCCAAGAAGAGAATATTGCCGGGGAGCAACTACGGTCATTCTAATCTCCTAAAATAACTAAGATTCCTCAAAGCATGCCTATTCGATGTGCTGTTAAGCACTAACATACTTACTTTTCGCCCCTTTGAATATTTTTTTTTCCATGGACTTTCTTTCCTGAGTTCAATTTTTTTCATTGTAGTCAGTAGAATTCCTGCATGTGCATGGATAATTTTCAATCGATTATGAAGCGCTAAGGTAAAAATCCCTCTCCCCTTTCCCCCTGAGTTCCAACAATGGGAGACCTAAAGTTTAAATTCATGACCGTACTGCTGCTAGGTTATACTTTTATAGGTTATACATCTTAACTATTATATTGTACGTTTAATGATACTGGAATTTGCTATTGAATAACTTTTTCTAATACAGTAATAGTTCTACTCGTAGAAATAATTAAGTTCTAATTGCGGTTAGAATTATTACCTTTTACCCAAACTTTTATTTTCTTGAAACTAGTTTTACTAACAGATATTTTGTTAATCTACTATTATTTATCAGTATTACTACAGTTGGATGATTTATATATTTTTTACAAACGCACTTCCCTGTACCTGATGAGCGAAACCGCCCAATGGTTAAATTTATGCGTAGGCTTTGCAAATGAAAATGCTTACACCAACCAATGGAAAGCGCTCAATCTTAGGAGCGAATATTTTAAATGCACGACAGCAAAACATCAATTGGTTTATTTTTGACCATTGGGCCTTTTCGCCTATTGCGTACCAACATGATGGACAGTTAAGTATATTCGCGAAACGTCAAGTTCCCTTGAAATTAATCTCAACGATAGCTAAATTCCTACCAAGTACAATAATCGCTTTTAATTAAAGGATTATGTATGCTAACAATTTTTTATATGAACATTCACGAATTTCGTACGGGTTATTTATCTGTCGTAAAACTAATTTCGATTGCAATATTCTGTCGAAATTATACTCTCGTTTATTGAAATAATCCTTAACAGGTGTTGATTTCGTTTTCAGTCATTCTTCTTCTGCTGTTTTCTTTTATTGTTTATTCCTTCGTACTGCTCTGTCAAAGCATTCTTAATTTGCCCTAGTTCAGAACATCAACAAGTAAGCTCGATTTTGTAATAGAAGGTTCACCCTCCCCTTGTTAATTTCACTCCAAAAATCGTAAGTTTTGTTGGCGACATTTTGATTTTAAATTGAGTCAGTTTTAATTCAATCAACCATTTGGTTTTACTTGTATTACACTCATGAACATTTTTATCCCTGGTATTATAGTTCCTGCGTGCAGAAGAAAGAGACCAATTTTTGAACAAGTCTTATTGACTAGCGAAAAATGTGAAAATTTTTCATTAGGTGCTATTTCACCTTAAGTAAAGTTAAAAAAATCCAGTGAATCAAACTCGTAATCATGAGAATAAAAAAAATCAGTCAGACAATTATTGCTTGTAATGAACATTATTTATTTAGATTCCAAATGTAGTACACTCGTATGTCAAAACAGTAATAAATATAATAAAAATCTGGTCCTTTTTGCCAAGATTTATCACATAAATTTTGATAAAAACAAAAAAAGACATTCATTTCGCAATTTATTGGTCATTTTGCTCGCTTTTTCAAACGTTGGCCCAGAGCATGAATTCACGAATCTTCACCCCCGAATTCTTCGCCGAGTTTTACCGAATGCTCTTCAAACCGACATGGTTCTTTGCTGTATATTTATTTACCACATTAATCATAATTGGGTGTATCCGTTTCCTCATCTTGCGCTGGGTCCATTCCATCTGATCTTCCTGTTCCACATCCCATTCTCCTTGTTCTTCTGTTCTCTTACCTACTGTCCGTGCAGCAACAGCCACCGACGAACAAGCCGAATCCAGACGATAAAAGGCCAGCGAGACCGTTGAACGTGACAGCTCTTGTCAAACTGTGTCCAATCGTGCACAACGTGTTGAACATCACTTGGACGCCAGATTACAGCCGAGGGGGCGCTTACGTAGTCGGGGTTTGGCTTGTAAAACGTTTGACGTCGGCTGACTTATTGGAGAGACTTCAGACCAAAGGCGCCCGACATGCAGATTTCACGAGGCATATTAGTACGTATGAGTTTATGTGATTTGAACACGATTTTCCCATAATGAATTCTCGAATTTTTTCTTAATCATATCTTGCGTTTCTTGTCGGTTTTCTCTGGTGTCACTAAATTAATGGGCAGACATAATTATATTAAATTTACCTATAATATTCATTTGATGTTAGTTCCTTCCTGCATCACGGAGTTGTCATTCTGATATCCGTTTTTTTTTTTTCAATTCCTGCCGAACATACTTCTGTTTAGACTACTGTTGCCGCATTACTATTTTCTTCTTTTATTTTCAGTTAAAGAAAAATTAAACGAGGATAACGACGATATTGCAACGACGTCACTACGCGTTTCTCTTATCTGTCCGTTGGGAAAAATGCGCATGATGACGCCAGCCAGACCGCTAACATGTACTCATTTGCAATGTTTCGACGCGGCGATTTTTTTGCAGGTTAGACAATACTGATTCTTCAATCGTTAAATTATTACGGCGGATGCATGGTTTTATCGCTTAAATTCAATTTGCAGATGAACGAAAAGAAACCAACCTGGACATGCCCTGTCTGTGATAAACCGGCTCTGTATGACAGTTTAGTCGTTGACGGGTGAGTTTTAGCTAGCTTTTCTCTCTAATGTTGGCTTCCGATGGTATGTTCACTATGAAAAAAAAATATAAAGTTGATTATCCGAAACTCGGAACGGCAAACCTTTTGAGTAAATCTTCTCCACCATTTTTATTCTTTTTTTTATTTCCTGAGCACTTGTCTGTCGTTTAATTGGATTGGTTTTACACCCAATTCACAGCTAAAATAATCTAGCCAACTCTTTTATTAATTTAATTTTAATAAAACTAATCCTATTTTGCTACTGATATTTTATGGATTTTACAGATATTTTACGGGCGTCCTCACCTCAGCGGATTTGCCGAGCGATTGCCATGAAATTCAATTGCTAAAAGACGGCTCATGGGATTCTCAAATGCAACCGGACACACCTACTGTTGAAGCTGTGAGTTTTACTTTGAATTTCGCTCTTTTTCTAGGAAGCTTTCTAGTGTTTGTATATACCTAACTGAAAACATGACTATTTGTGGTGGTACTATCTTGTATCAATCATTCAAGTAAGTATGTTTCTCTCCACAAACTCTCACCTTGTTTTTAATCGGAATTTTTCTCTTTTTCCAGCCAAAAGCCAACGAATGTGTTCAGGAGATAAACGACCTAGGTAAACGTCATATTTTCTCGATTTTTTAACTCGGTGACTGTGTTTTAACTATGTTTCACTTCCATTTATCAAACTCACACCCCTGGACATTGAAAAATGCGACGACAAGGAAAAGAAAAACTCAGTTCTATTACAATCCTTTCTAAAATTCTTTCAAAATATTGCATAGGGTTAAGAACTGTTTTTATTTATTTTTAGAGTCGAATCAAAACTTTTCTGATTGTTCGCTTTTTCTCAACAGATTCGGACGATGATTCTCGCGATACTGGCGTTGGAAGTGAAGCAGGCGGCTCCGCTAACAAAATGTCATCATCAAACGATGACCGCGACACAGATAAAGGTAGTTGTAAATGAAATAGCAATGTTGAACATAATTCTTCTGGCCTGTTCTGAAAAAACCCGTTGTTGTCACTAGAAAATTTTTTTTTTAACTTAATAATTATTCCTAGGAAGCACAAGTGGTGACAGTGGCACAGGTGGCCATGCGCCGCTTCCACCTGCCAAAGTCGTCACGGTCGATTTGACGGAATCGGACGATGAAAGTGACAAACCGACGGCGCAACCTGCTCTGGCCCATTCTTCGAGTCGAAGCAACTCTACAGAACCACCAGCTATCTCTATTGGCAAACAATTGCCGCAGTCGGCTAATCATTCGCCAAAACCAGGAACTCCTCACGGTACTTTTACTGCACAACACAATCGGCTAATTATCCAGTTGACGTATTTTCCAATAATTATTGTCGGCGCTTAGGAGCTGAACTCACAGCAGTTTTACTCAATAAATGCTGGTTTCTCGAACCATTGCAAATCACATAAGTTGACCTCGAGTAAAAGCTAGCCACCAGTCACTTGAAAGCCTTTCATCGACCATGATCAAACCTTGATCAGCTAACAATGGTATTGAATATATATCGCTCCCGTCGTGGAATAAGAGAACAGCTGGGACCATCGGTGTCAGACAACTGTTGTATTTTGTACATCAAAGATGCCATTGAGGCTAATTGAGTTCCTCCAGGACAGAGCGGTTGTGTCTTTATTCCACAAACCAGAGAAGCAAGTTACACCATTCCAGTTGACTGGCAGCAGTACTATTTTAAACGAGGCCATTAGAACAAAAATCATGAGGGTGATTAGGTCAACAAGGCTCTATTTGCCCTATTCGTGCCACGAATTTGTCCTTGAACCTTATGACGTGCTACAAAAGGAACTGCTAAAAAGAGTAGATTATACAGATTAATTCGAAGGCCTTAACTCAGCTTTTCACGTGATGACATTAGAAAATCCTAAAATATTTACTATTTAATTAAAATTCGACATAGACATAAACAACTCGAGGAAAAATGCTGCAAATGATTGTGTAGTTTATTATGTAGTCCTTTGCCTTAGTTGTGAAATAAGAAGTCCATCCACAAGTAATTATCCCAAACATTTGCCTGATAACATATTAGTGGCAGTTTGAGTTTTCTCGGTTATTTAATTCGAAGCGAGATCAATTGCCTGACTAGTGAATTATTATCATTATTGAATAATAAATAAAAAACAGAATGCACGGTCACTTGGTTAGCGATTTAAACTGGGCTGCCGTCTGAAACACACCAAGCGTGATTCACACAATCCTAATAAGACAGGTTAGCTGATATTTTCAATGTGAGGGAACTGAACTAGCGTGGAACCTACTCCCAAGGCCAGTCACTTGACCAACTTTTTTCCACTGGACTGGAGCGTCACTGGAGTCCAATGAAGTTCACAAGAGGCCAGCAGCTAGACCTAGTTGAAGCTAATAAACTGGACTGCCTTCTCGTATAATCAATTGCTACCAAAATTATAAATATTTCAATACTTGAATTATATTGCGTTCTATTTCAACTTCTTGAATCTACAACAGCTTCGATTTTTCATTACAGACAATTCCGCATCCAATGGACTTCAGCAATCTTTGCAAAATGCGAACCGTTCTGTCATCATTTGTGACTCCCCATCACCTCCGACTTGCAGGCAGTCTCCGAGTAACCAACGGCCTGTAATTGCGACAGCACCACCTTTGGCTCCCTCTATCACACCTACTGACGCTGCATTACGTCAAAGCCCATTCCTACCGCCGTCTATTGCAACTCCCTCACCCAGTCCGCAGCATGTAGGTGCTCCGTTCAGCACGATGCAACCGGGTGTAGAGACGCCGGCTTCCACAATCCTGGCTCCACCCTATTCCACCTACCTGCCTCCTACTTATGATAATAGATATCTTCCTTACTAAATTTTTGGTGAGTCTTTTATTTAAATTTATGGTTTGGATTCTACTTTCGAATTACGTTCAGGCGATTCATGGTGTTGTCAGTAATCTATCAATGTTGGCATTATATCTGGCCTTGAGCACTATCGCTGGAACATTGTTTTGCAAGGTGTGAATAAAAACGAGAGCTGCAAGTGAAGAATTTACTAGCGAGTTTGGACGAGGTTACACTAGCGAGGTAAGACACGCCAAAAATAGGCCATCCTCGCAAGGCTCTACCTTTTTTACTCACTTATCATGAACTAGAGTTTACTTGTGAATTTAATTCCTACATTTATACAGATTTTCTTACTAACGAGCACCTTTATTCGTCAATCACACCCGCATACTCGGTTGGGAACTGTTGCGATTTCTTGAAAATATGTCCATTAATGGCAGTAGTGTGAGGCTAAATCAGTTACGGCTAGTGACAGTTCAGCCATTCTTGTCACTATTTTAACCGGAAATTATAGATTCATAGGTACTCAACTAGGATATGATCCTTGAAGACTGCGTTCGCCAACATCTTCGCTCTTATCAGGCTAAGCCAAATAAAAGAAATCCTGCAGGACCAACATTAATTGTGGATTGCCGTTAATTTGTACCTATCTGCTTTGTTATCATTTTTTATTTAATTTTGTGATTTATTTGAAGTTTTTTTTTTTTTTTTTAACTAGATACTATGTTAGAAGAGCTGATTATATTATTTTGCAAACTATTTTTGACGCAGTGCAGTGATTTTCTGTGCAAACAAAATTTAAGAGAGGACCTAATTTTGTTTTTTAATAAAATATCATCAATCAAGAGAAAATTTCTGTCATCCATTGTTAAGTATACAGTTTTTCTGTTCAAAGGGGATCAAGTACCTAATGAGTTACCTAGTTACTTTACAAATATGTAATAAACAATTGAAATATTTTATCATAAAATTTGTGGGTACGTAATAAGCAATTAAAAAAAAACTTTTGAGGTTGCAAGTTGTACAAAATATTGATGTATTTGGGGGAATGAGAAGGACCGAAGCGGTATTCAATTGTCGCTTCAATTGATCTAAAAAAAGTATCGATACTTCCGATATACCCAGGGAAAAGTATCGAAACAAAAATATCGGTACCCAGTATCGAAAAGAAAGTATCGATACATAATATATCGCTGTCAATACCAAAATAGTTACTCGTTGGTTACCAAAGGTTGGTATTGTACCGTCCCTAATTATGGTTCAAAAACGCTTTCCGTTGACCTGGTGTCGTGTTGCCAGGTCTCCCCTTTTTGGGGGAAAACTCCCCCAAGACAGACACAATTACTCTTTCCCCTTTTCCCCGAATCCTCCCTCAATCTCATTTTTTTCTATTTCTTTTCTCTAAAAAGTAAAAATTCTGGTAATTAATTTAAAAAAATATTCATTACTTCTTTGCTAGCGTTTTTTTATCTTTATCAGCTATTAATTTTTATTTTTTTCATTATTGCATCATGAAAATTAGTTTTAATTTACGCTGAAAAACTACCATATTTAGCCGCCTGTTAAAAATTGTTTACTAAAGAAATATTATGCAATTTGTCAGGCTCCTCATTTTCACTCCAAATATCGAACAATGTACATAAATGTTATGATTCCCAGAAATTCTTCTAACCAATGGAAAATATTGAACAGCCTTTTTTGCACAATATATCCCCTCACCCGCAATATTGATGAGCTGAGTCTATTTTGATGTCGCTAGAATAACCCTTCACTTGAGCTAAAAAAATCCCCAAAGCCCCCTTCTTTTCGTTCGGAAAAACACCCATTTTCCCCTTTTTCTTGTCGAGGATTCCCTCAAACCACCGGTTGGGACCTGGCAACACTGGTGTCAATTGGATTTGATTCGAAGTTGGCTAACACCGCGAGCTGCAGTGGTTTGAGAAACCGGCTTTAAATTCGAGTTAGCGGTCTGCTATCTTTGTCTTCATGCTCCGTGAACTCGTACATGTTTGTAAGGCTGTTTTTGGCCACAGTCGGACGCCGTACAGGCACCGCGGGATTGGTGGCCGAGGCAAAAACTACTAATACCTCGAATTTTTATACTTTGCTTATTGGGTTTACTCATCACAAGGAACGAGTATTGCCTTGAGGCAAGTGTTCACTCGTTTTTATTCACATCTTCCTATCTCTTCTTCAAAATCGTAATAATGGACCAAGAACATTACCTTGTGGTCCACCCAATGTGTACCTTGGGTGAATATTTTTCTTAATTCAGAAAATATTTTATTTTACTGAGTGAATTTTCTTTGTTTCAGGCGAATACGTCATTCCCGTGCTTCTCCGCGCAAATATAATTTCTCCTATTTTCATGTTCGTTTTAACCATCTCGTATGGGAGGTTTAGTTCCTTTTCGAATATCATGCATTTCTGAACTTCTCATCAATTAATTATTGATTTATTTCTTTGAAAAAAAAAAAAAAAAACTACATTTCAGACGTTTCTGTGTGAATAAAATTTGGTCGTCTACCCTCTGTATATAGTTGCGAAGGATCGTCGTGATTTTTATCAGTTCCGAAATAAATTATAAGAGCAATTATTAATTATAAAAAGTATTCAACTCGCTGTTGTTCAGTCTGTTCGCCTATTCCATAATGCGGCTTGAAAAACGAAATGAAAAGGGAAGAGAAGGGAGTAAATTTTCATGAAACGCTATTGTATTGAATATGGAAGAATATTTGATATTGCAAACTTTGCTCGAATTTCAGCGAATTTTACACGAAAAGCGCTCTCATATCAGGTGGCGATTCTGGACGATTTTTGAGCCAGTTTTGAATCCCGGCCGAACTTCGAATTTCCTTATATATGTTAAGCAGGCGGCTGTAATTTGATAAAATTTCTTCACCCGGCTGTAGGAGTAGATCGGCTATATAGGAGAAGTAACCGTAGAACATCACGTCTGCCCACGACAGCTGAAATATTCGAACGATTTATGAATTCCAAAAATAAAACGGATTTCGGACTATAAATTTCAAGAGAGAGTTTCAATTTATTCAACGCAGGATAAACATTGCTTACTTTATTGTTGACGAAATAGTTCGATTCCTCAGTTTTGAGAGAATTTTCAAACATGGCCAAAGCTTTGGGTACTACTTCGTTCTTCACCTTTTCCAGGTTTTCCGTTCGGCTATCGGAATCCTTTTGGTAGTACCAGTTGACGATGGCTGGAAAAATAATTACGGATATTAACTGAAGCATAATGTGCCAGCTTCGGGCTTCAGCCGGAATCACTTACCGGTCCTGACGTCATCGAAAGCGTCGACCCACATGTCACTGAGCGCCGCTTCTTTGGGATCGGAGCTCCTCAGACCGATTTTGGTCGCTAAATAGCGGCAAATGGAGCGGGATTGGAACAGCTCGATATCATCAATGCGCAGCCTCGGTACCATACCGAATTTCGTCTCTATACAGGAAGGAAAATGTGCGATGGGCAAAAAGTGTGAAATATAATGTTTTTCAAATTGTCCATCTGTACTTACCGGGTTTGACGTTGACCCACTGCTCTTTCGAAAGGCGGATATCTTTGAAAGGAATGTTGCCAAAGCTGAGCATAACCCGCACCGGCTCTCCGAGCCCGCTCATGTTAAAATATGTCAACTCGGCCGTCATTTTGCCTGTAAACTAACGGAGGAAAAATTGAGCGAAATTTGAACTAATTGGACCCTCAAAAATCTGAAAATTAGTTTTTTTCCACAAATTGGGCTTCTTTTCGAGAAACTCCGATTGTTATTTTCCAAGATTTTGCAAAAATGGAGTCTTTATGAGAGATAAATTACTATTGCGTTAATTTAGAGGGGAGTCAAGGCAACAATTGAACGAGAGAACGATTAGGTGTGACAACTATCACCAATGGGAATGGGAAACTATCCACCGTTGTGGACACCGTTTATAAAAATGATAAAAAATTTCAGTTTCGCTCTCGCTTTCAATGGGAATTGACTCTTTTATAATTGCAAGGAAGCAAATTGGCTTAAAAAAAAGGCCATTGTCAAGCCGTTTGATTTTTTTTTTTTTTGTGAAATTTCAATGATGTAATTTATGTATGTAATTTATTTTTTAGCAAAGTGTTAACTTTTCTCGGTTTCTACGTACCTTGAAAAGAAAAACATCAAATTTTGAGGGGGTTAGATTTTTTCTTGAGCGATTTCAATGGCTTATGACAGACCAAAAATTGGTCCAATTTATTAAACAGCTATAATCATTATAGACCATTGTTTCACAGCAGAATTACACCTAAGGGGCACATTGAGGCGTTTGGCAACAACCAATTAACCCTCAAATAGTGAAATTCCCCTCTCTTCTTACAAACTAGAATAAATACGCTATAATTGAGGTTCTGGGTCGAGGAAAATCCATCCGACCCACCACAATGACCATCTGGAACACCGTAGCTTCGAACGCTACGGAATGATACCAGACCAATGTTGCATAACTAGTGCTTCCCGATTACCTTATAAACTCACCTCTTCTCGTCAATGTGAGTGCTCCACGGATGATTTCAGTGAGATTTAGCTCGAGTACAAGCCGGTGGGAATTCTGAGCGGCTGAGCGTTTCGTTAGATGAATTATATTCGGATGCTAAGGCAGCCCCCCCATAGATCCATTCCAAGGCCACCAAGGGGACCTCCCAGATAACTGCAGGCGTCAGTCAACGATATCTTATCTAATTACTGCTTTGAATTCAAGCCGGACAGTAGAAACGATAAAAAGCCCATCTTTAGTCAACAAGCTCACTAAAATTATGTGCATTGGTAGAGTGTCAATGGACATCACCTTCCCCACATGTTCCATGTTGTATTAATTCACTAGAAAAAATTTAAAAAAAGAAGATATAACTAATTGGGTAGATATAATTTTTTTCAACCGTCAAATAAAAAAGATAATCCTTTATCAGACGTTTGAGAATGGCAAGATGAGTGGATGAGCCGTGTGAATCATCTTTGCCGACGTATATTTCACCAGAAACTCCAAAAATACTTATTCTTTTGGATAAACAAATGAGGGCATACTTTTCTGCTCAAAAACGACCAACAGCTAAGTTGGTTCGCAATGGCAAAAATCTCACCAAAGAAATCTGTATTTTTTCTCGGTTTTCATTACAAATTCGCGCCTTTCCAAATGTAAACCAAACCGAAACAGGATCATCGTAACAAAACTGAAAAAACGTAGACATCGCTTTTATTAATAAATATTCACTTTTATCCATATAAACACAATTAAAAAACGTTCCGTTTCCATCACGACATAAGACATTGAGAAAAAGATTTTTTCAATTGTTTTTTAGTATTGGTAAACTATTTCTCGTTAGTTCAACAGGGGGAATCACTTATACGGCTTAAAATCACAACATCGAATTGGAGAGGGGTCCTGTTACAACATGCATAGGACATAACGTTAACAAAATAGGAGGAATAACGTTAACGTTACACCGTAGGCCATCGATTTCACGTAGAAACTTCAAATTTTCAACGTACACTGTAAGCATCTACATCAAGCATAGAATAATGCAATATTAAGCTCTGGTCACGTTCAACATGGAACGTTCTTCGTGTAATTTCAATACTGGGAAGTCTAGTGTCGAATCTACCATCAAAAATTGTTTAGGTTCCGAAGATGAATCAAGTCTTTCAATTTTGAAGGATATAGGTCACAATTTTGTTTGCGATCAGCGTCGCTATTATTTCGGACATAAATAACGAATAACGCTATGAAAAAAATCAAAAAGACGTTTCCACCGAACTATTAATCGCCTTGAAACAAAAGAAGTGAAAGAACGAAAGAAAAATCTGAACAAAAATGGTAAACCTAGGTGGCAAAATTTCCATTAAATATCGATCGGTCGTAAGACAGTTTTCACAGAAAACAAGATCGCTCCTGCCATGAAATTTTCGTCAGTCTTGCAAACTAATCGAGTCATAACTTAGGAGAAAGAAAAGTGGAATTTTCTAGCGCTTCACCGCTTCAAATATGCACTAAAGATCACTCGGCTTATCAAAAAGTCGGCAGAAAATTAGGTTATCATAATTTTCAATGTATCCACACATCCAAAGGTAATTAATGGAAATTCAAATGCGTCCGTACAATCATCATGTTCTGGTCTTGCCAACAACTCAATAAAACTAAATATCATGCTCAGTTTTCTAATTGAATATGTCCTCGTGGAAATCATCTTGGCTGAAACCTTCACCTATAATTAGAATGAAAAATGGATGCTCGCTTCGCTCGCATTTCCAAGGGCAAGAAAAATCAAGTACCAGTCTAGCTCGACACGTAAATTGCAATCTGACAAACTTGCTTACACACAAATAAAAATAACGATCATCTCAAGTTTTCATTTCCCCTAGATCATTTTGCCAACGCTTGTCGACTTCTTTGGCCGCTTTCACTTAATTCATAAATCTTAGCGATGGAAAGTGGTCTCGGAAATAAAGAGCCAACAACTATCGGCTGAAAGGTTGTGATTGAATAGCTGAAAATGCTTGGACTCGTCATTGTCTCAATATGAAGAATAATAAATTTGATGTTCAGGGGTTGAGGGGGAGAAAAAACAAGCGATATAATACTATAATGCTACTACAATACTGCGATTCTTTGTTGGCTGAGCAGTTTCGTACTGAGGATGCCCGAACAGGTGAAAGTGCTCGGCCAGCAAATAAATCGGAGAACGGGTCGCCTAGTTTTTCTCCCTCTCACACCCCCCGGACATAAAAAAAATGCCACGACAAGGAAAATACGGCTTACATACTGGAAAAAAATATATCCTACCGGCTGGAAAATTGACAAAAACAATATCAACTCTAGAGCAACCATGTCTTTTACGACTCGCAACGGAGGAAATCAATATGTTTGTCTTCATCGTTAAAATACGGTAAATAACATTTTTTATACACAGCGATTCGAAGTTCGTCCGAGCTTGTGGAACGGTTTCAACCGACGTACGAACAGCATGAGTTAGTCTTGCGAGCAGTTTTGTAAAAGGCTTTCGACTGCATCGACAGGCTTTCCGATTTGAATACCAAATCGTCGAGTTTTTCCCCGCGTTCCAGAACCGCACCGATGGTGTTGTGCTGGAAAAGATCAGCCATTAAAATGTAGAAATTTTGCCATTTTGCTCTAGTTAAATACGTACTAATATCCATTTCAACAACTTCATATTCCAATTATACTGACCAGGATGATTTTTGTTTCGTCGAGTTCTTCCTGAATTTTCGTCATGGGATCGGCTTCCCGCGGATTCTGGTACCTAGATAAGTACACGGGCAGATCGTGGAAATCGATCGCGTTTTCCGTAGCTGTCGGCCAAACGTTGGGCGGAACTTTGGAAGCGAAATCATCAAGAACCTGCGAACAACAAATTTCTCTTTAGTCCCACATTTACACGACTGGTTACGATTCAAGGACTGCAAATGTGAAACATTTTCGTTTTCTCCAAACAACAGATTGGTAACTATAAGAAAACTCCGTAGCAACTATTGTAATTTAAATCATTTTGGTCATTGTAATCGCCCAAGAAAAAAAATTGTCTAACCCCCTCAAAATTTGATGTTTTAATTTTCAAAACATTTAGAATAAAAAATATATATAAAATCAAAAAAAAAAAACCAATACATGCTAGATGCTTGGGAATCTAGATAGTAGCTCAGTTCAGGAAAACACCTTGATAACACTTGCTGTTTAAGCGGGAATAACTCATTCCCAGCGCTACCAACAAAAAAACTGAGGCCACAACGAGATTTGGCTTGAAATTCTGAATAAAAAATCATCCAAAACCTCAAAACCCATTTTCGATCTGTAGCCATCGATTTTTTCTTTGGCGAATACAATTGTTTATTATTATAAAAACCAAAAAATAATTTCCTACCTTGGTGAGGAGAGTGTGAGCAACGCGATGCGGATACTCATGATTGGAGATCACAACGCCTGCCAAATTGTCGCCTCGGACATAGACGTGGCACATGTACTCTGCGGAAACAAAATGCGTCCGTTAGATGTCAAATATCAATAGAGAAGCTCTTAGTAAATTATTATACAGCTTTGACTTGTTATTGGGGTTCATTTCGACACAAAGTGATCAGTATTCTGTTTGAAATTTCGGTAATTCCTATTCATCTAATGGATTTCCACCATTGAAATGTGAATCGATTCAGAAACAAAGCATAATCCGTGTCTAGGATGGAATATAATTTTCACAATCTTTACATTTATTACTAACCTAGTTTCACTTCGCCTTGCGATGGAATGCGAGGACGTAGTAAATCAATAGCAAGCGATCAACCCACGCTTTGATTAGATTGTGTAATTTACTTAGGCAGTTAGAATAATAATTATGTCGAAAGAAGATAAATCCAATCATGCGCTTAGACAATTCTTGCCTTATAATCGCATAATTACCTCCTTCTTTGACAGATTGTCTCGTAGCCGTTTGCGTCCTTTCGACGATCGTTTTACTCACGAATCCCATAAACTCTTGAACGCTTCCGCGTTGGAAGAATCCGATCGTCTGCAAATCGTAGGAACTCTTCAACCATACTCCACTGTGCAGACCTTTGTACAGCACGTTCAACGCGTAAAGTTTCACCATTTTCCAAAAGATAGTGGCGAAATTCGAAAAGGGTTAAGATTTCTAGGAGGAAACTGGCTCACGTCGAGGTGCACGGGAATGAATGAAATCGGATTGACGAACGATCAAAAATAGGATAAAAACGGAATGAACATCTTGGTAGTGAGAGCGAAATTCGATTCAACAAATTGTCGACATTGACTCATTGACAGATCGTCCTCGTTGTTACCAACGTAATTTTCAAAAAGTCTCTTCACAATAGAAATTAGCGCGAGGAACGGTATCAATTTTGAAAATCGCGATTGCAATGAGAAAACCGAATACGGCGCCGAATTATTCACGATTGAATTCAGTTCCGCTCATTGGAACGAGGAAATTGGCGAATAATTCGTTGAAAACTGGTAGTATACACTGAATTGTCCCTACAACTGAATTGTAAAACTCCCACTCGGGTAAAAAAATTCGCTACATAAGGTCAGACTGAGTTCTCCATTAATAAGGATTAGTTAGTTGTTGTATCATTTTTGTCTACTCGTAGTGCAACGTTGAACGTAATGCTTTTATTTGGAAAATCAAATGAAACGAACGGGAGATGGTTACTTTTGTTTGTGTGAGTACTATTTCAACTGAAAGAGAACGGGGATAAATATTTTATGGTCTCGTTAATTTTTTGACAACCACCTGTGGCCTTGAAATATTCGTTGCGCCGTTTTTTTTAGTCACTAATCGTATTCATTTTTATGTACTTCTTTGTCTCTATTTCCCTTTTCCCACTTTAGGATCTCTTTAAATGATCCTATTTCTTCAGGGTTTTATCTCGAATCAATAACGAAGCGGAAGTCCAATTGGACCATAAAGAATGAGTAGGTATCTTTCAAAATAATAATTTATTTGTGGAGAGAACTCGTAAAAAAAAACTCGTGATGACTTAGTAAAAAAATGAAAATTGTGAAGTGGAAAAAAAACAATAGAAAATTTGAAGTGATATCGGTAAAAATTATAACTAATCGACACAATCGAGCTAAGAATCTCAGTTTTTCTTCGTTTTTTTTTTTTTTTTTTTTTTGACAAAAATCTTATCTAACCTCTTTTGTCGCAGCAACAGCAACTGATGACATTTACGAGATAAGCTTTTCACAGTCCTGGCTCAGGTGACCGGCCTTTGAGCTGTCAGTGGGGTGAAACTAGACAAAAACAAACAGTAGGTAGGGGTCAAGAGTGAGTTGTGTGAATTTCGCGAGTGCAGTAGCGTTCGCGGTTCGCACCAGTCTGCGCCGAGCTTCCGCGAAACGTTATTAGCGATCGATATCTAATTATAACCGTAACTGAATTATTATTATTGGTACATTATTTTATCGAAGCGCTTCTCTAATAATTAGGTACTCGAAATTTTTCCATTGTCGAATCGCTGCGGATTTTCTTGTAATTTTTATTCAATACGTTCTCACTTGTGTTATTTTTTCCGCTTGAAAGCTGTTTGACGCAAGAGACCGTACACAAAAAATGAGTCACGAACTAAAGAGAGGAGCTATTGTAGGGGCGTTTGCGGTGACCATAATCTACTTCCATTATTTTCCAATTTTTCAACCTGCGGATAACAAGGAAATTGTGCAAGTTGGAGAACTACCTGTTGATCCGCCTGTAGAAGACAGTCTCGTCAAAGTGAATTTCGTAAGTTCGATGATCATTACAATGGTGAAATTATTTTTATCGATTTTTCAAACCGACGGCCAAGCTAAGCATTTATTAAATAAAATACCGATGTATAAAATAACAAATTGCACTTTTGAAAGGTTGAATAGCCCGAAAATACTTGAAGTAAATAGAAAATTATTGGTCGATTTAATTATTGATTAACTTACATTAAGAGGATCAATTGGAAAACTACAAATAATTAATAATTCAAAATCGAATAGGTAATCGAAGATGGGATTTTCGCTGTTCATTAAAAATATTTATTCTATCGAGTGATGGTAATATTGAAAAATTGTTATATAAAGAAACTGCCTTGTATTTAAAATACTGATGAGAAACTGTTTTAACTTCTTGTCAATAAATATTTTTATTGTTCAAAACGTGAAAGACAAATACTCTAAATTGGGAATATTTAGATGATAATATATTTAGGGAATATTTAGAAGATAATATATTTAGGGAATATTTTAAATAATTCGAAGTTTATCAACTTTTATGATACCTATCAAAAGAAGTATAATTCTGAGAACAACAAGCCTCACAAGGTTGAGTGGGCCTATTTGATGTACATTAGTCATCATAGGTTTATGCCAGTCATACAGTATCATCTGTAATAAGTGGGTTTATGAGTGCTCGTTAGTAGCTTGATAAGGCGTAGCTACATTTCCTCTTTCGCATGGTTTGATGTTTGTCTAGTCAACATTTGGTCCAAGGTGACTCTTTCTCCATAATTCGTTTATCACGTTCCCCTCTTCATAGAGCAAAGTCCAGAGTCAGAATCATGTCCTGGCTAACGGATTCTAAAGCATTTATTGCCCCTTTTGGAAATCCAAGCAAAGCAAACAACCATTTTATATTATTTCTGAAGTTATATTTTTTAAATAGTTAATTTATTTTGTAACTAATTGAATTGAGTTAAATAATTTTCATGAAAAATATTGAAACAATATTGAAAATAATAAGTAATTAGAAATATATAATCAATTAATAGTTATAATAAATAATTTTATAATTTTTATTAACAATGTTTAATTAAATAAATTTTATGAATAAAAAAATTCAATAGAATTCGAAGTGAAAATAGGAAAAATTACAGAGAAAATTTTTTGTTTTTCAAGTCCAAGTGAAAACTTGGACCAAAGTCTACTATTATCTTTCAAAGAATTTCTCAACCTTTTCTAGTTTTATTCATGCCGACTAGAGTAGTAAGTCTCGTAATTAACGTTTCCCCTTGACGCCTTATCTACATTTTCTTATCTCCACTCCCTCCCACTCTCGAAATTACTGTCCAGACTGGTGGATATCTTCGTGCCATTTTCCCATTATAATTGACCAGGGCATAATAACAGCAATCATGAAACAATGGCGATTTTTTTCATGTTAAAATAGCTAATACGTGTTATTATTAATTCATTCTGACATTTTCTGAAAATTTGACCTCAACGTTGTCATAAGGTAATGACAAGTTCCGCTTAACAGATAATATTGTTAAATAGTATTAAACTCCTGTTCTGAAAAATGTATATTTTATCAATACGTTTTTATATTTTATCAGTGCACCTCTGCCCGATATGTCAGCTGCTTTACGTCCATAATAAAAAATAAATCCTTGGAAGGATCTGGTGCTTTGAAAAAAAAAAAAAAAAAAACTAATAACGGGCAAATGCTTTTTTTCCCGCCCATTTCAAACAAGGAAAAAGAATGTTATAAATTGAAAACAATCGAAGAGGGCTCTTGATGAAAATTTCAAATGCTTCCTCTCATTGTTATTTCATTTATTCCACTACCCCAACCATCGCCAAGTCATCGTGCGTGTCTAATTTCAATATTCTGTATTCAAATCGAAACTCTGTGCATTATTTGAAATGGCGCCAGGCAGTTGCAAAAATATTTTCTCACGTTTTCTTGAATAGCCTTTGCCTCCTCCTTTAATGGTGAGATGTGTCCATTTTCGTTTAAGAAAGGGTTCACCTTGTTTTGGATGATAACAGGCGTTTTACCGTTTTGAATCAGCTCTCTCAATTTTTAACCTACTTCATAAGGAGGAAATTACTATGATTGACTTGCTTTTTCTTTTTCTTTTTTTTAATTCTAGGTAGGTATTTTGTGGCTAAAATTTTCAGTGTATAAAATCTGCCCACTGGATAAAACTGAGTACGAAAACGACCATATTGCATAGTGAAAAATTTGAAATAGTCACTTTTTACTTCTGTAATGTTCTCATGATCGACCCAGTTGAAAAAAAATTAAATCCAAAAGAAATATCGCTTTACAGATTTTCCGACATGGCGACCGGGGTCCTTTGGGACCGAGGGCTGACCTGTGGCCGCCGACATCTCAGTCAGACGAGTGGCCCGACGGCTGGGAAGAACTCACAAAGGTGCTAACCCTAATTAAACTAAATATTCGTTTGGTTGTCGTCGCATTTGTTGTAGAGGGGTTGTGAGGGGGAGAAAAACCAGGCGACTTATTCTCCAGATTTTTAATTGCTGGCCGAGCACTTTCGCCCATTCGGGCATCCTCATTGCGACGTGGAACCGTGGCTGTGGACCTCATGGTTCCACGTCGCCCTGAGGATGCCCGAGTGGGCGAAAGTGCTCGGCCAGCAATTAAAAATCTGGAGAATAAGTCGCCTAGTTTTTCTTCCCCTCACAACCCCTCTCTAAACTAAATATGATTAATGCAACCAACTGATGAACATTGTTTCGATCGGTTTTAGTTGGGGAAGAAAAATGCGTACTTGCTGGGCAAGCGATTGAGAAACAGATACGATACGATTTTGACGCCGCATTACAAAAAGAGTAACTTCCGCGCCGTTTCTACCGGACTTGATAGAGCGTTGATGTCGGCCAATCTTGTAATGGCTGGTAAATCCATATCGACCGTTTTCTAATCAAGTTTTTTATTACTAGATTATTCAGCTATTGGAATTGACAGTTTTGTGAGAAAAATAACAACCTATTGTGTAGATGGATTTTTTTGTAGATTGAGGACATTGTGATTAATTACTCAAATATTTTCGATTTCAGGTCTGTATCCGCCTCAAGATCATCAAAAATGGAGCGACGAAATTGACTGGACGCCGATCCCCGTTCGTCCAAGCGGAATGGTTATCCATCCAATAGAAACAATCGCTTATCACTATATTATCTAAAGAATATTCAGTATCGAGAGTTCGCATTAATTTTCAGAGCGGTGAGTTCTTCAAATGTCCAAGGATGCACTACGAAGCAATAAAGCTGTTCAGGGAAATGGGACCTAATCACTGGAAGCCGTGTATTGATTTTCTCCATGAGAAAAGCGATCTTAAAATTCGAAATTTGGAAGATCCGACGAAGGAACTTCTTTTCGTATTCGACCAAGCGTCCGCTAAGGTAGAATAATTCATATGAGTTGACCAGGAATAAACTCTATCTTGGTGTTACATATTAAGTCGATGTTTCATTGTACATAGATGCGCAACAAGAAATCTCTCGAAACATGGGAGAAAGAATTCGTTACCTTTGCAGCGGACAGTATAAACAGTATATATAAAAATACAGTTATAGGAAGTGACGTACAGAGACAACTAGCATCCAGTAAGTATTATTTCTGTTGAAAATTGAAAATTTACAATTTTACGAAAAAATTTATTTTCAATTTATTTTTTTAAATTTTACAATAATTTTATTATTTTAGTTTTACAATTTAAGGCATGTAGAATCCGAATATCCAATTTAAAAAAAAATTCTGTCCGTTCGCCGTTAGCACTTTTCCAACCAAACTATTATAGCTACATTATTGAAATTTTCACCAAAAATCTATCTCGGCCTTACAACGGCTCAATTCATGAACCACATTGCTAGCTCAATTTCAAGCGTGTTCTGGGGGTTTTTAGGGGGAGATAATTCGTATTTTCTTTTTTTTTTTGACAAAGGTGTGTTTGGTATCAATTTCTATCGATTTTTGGACGCTGAATCGAATGAGACCATCGATATAGATTTATTGGTTCTCGAGTTATCGCAGCTTTTGTATCGAATTTGGGAAATTTTCAGAAATTTGGCATGAGGGTATAGCTTGAGAGTTTTTGGAGCTATAAAAATCGTTCTATACTTGTTGGAATGGTAGTCGAACACTCTACAACGCAGTGCTGCCAACTTGAGAAGAAATATCTATCTTGAGAAAGCACCAGTACTCTTAATTTCGAAACAACCATTGTATTAGGGTAGATGAAGGTCAAAACAAACCGCTTTCAGGCAAAGAGCAAGGAAACCGAGGCAGCTGTTGCTCTTGAAAAAAATTTACATTGTAGTCTACAATAATCTATATAAATGGTCCACTGCGAGGTGAACATAAAATATAATTACGGCGAATTTGAATTTTTCAGATCCCCTCGGCAATTATGTGATCGCAGCGTTAAAAAGTGACAATAACGTGACCATGTACAGTAGTCATGATATTCAGCTATATCTCATGTCCGCATTTTTGGGATTCAATTTAGAAAAGCCACCATTGCCAACATCGTGTATCGCGACTGAGGTTCATCGTCGTCCTGATGGCTCGCAGATTGTGAAGGTAGGTTGGTGAGAAATTAAAATCGATATCAACAGGGAATATACAGGGCAGGGCAAGGGAACCTCTCACATTTCAAAAAACTGCTTATGCCGAAATATTCCCATATTCAGCCGCCTGTTAAAAATTGTTTACTAAAGAAATATTATGCAACAATTTGTCCTAATTTTCACTCCAAATATCGAACAATCTACAAAAGTTTTACGATTCCCAGAAATTCTTCTAAGCAATGGAAAATATTGAGCAGTCTTTTTTGCACAATATATTCCCTCACCCGCAATATTGATGAGCAGAATCATTTTGATGTCGCTAGAATCACGCTTCACTTGAGCTAAAAATCCCCAAAGCTCCCTTCTTTTTGTCTGAAAAAATTCCCATTTTCCCCTTTTTCTTGTCAAGGATTCCCTCAAGCCTCAAGGAAAACCTCGGCGGTAATAAGTGCTCGCAAATGTTATTTTCAGGCGTTCTACTTCACCGAAGCAATGGGCGAGATGAAGCAGATTGAAATCCATGGGGAAAAAGAGCTACCCTGGGAAAAATTCGAGAGTTTAGCTAGTCAAATAGGAAAAGAGGAGTACGACGAACTGTGCAATTCAACACCGCAAACGGTCGAATTGGAACGGAACGAAAACGATCTTATTAAATTTTTGTCTTCACTTTCAAAACAGGTGTAGATTCCTTCCTTCTAAGACCAAAAATACTATAGTCTTGAATACAATTGGCGTTCACACTGTTGGAATAATTGCTTCGGTGATTAAATTTTAATTTATAACAGGCTTCAAACCGTTTCATGCTAAAATATCTCAGTCAGTAGCATATATACCAGTTTTTTTATGACAATAAGATGAATTATATCACCTTTGGAGTAAGGTTAAGCTACTTGATAGGTTCTTTATCCACAGCATAATTCTATAATACAGCCATAAGTGGGAAATATCTTTCAGCGAAAATTCATCTTCTTCGCCGACAATTTTTTTCTCGGCTCTTTTCATTTGCTTCTATGATTCAGAATGCAAATAACATATTCCAAATGCAGTCACTGAGTACTTGCAAAGTCCCCCATTCGTTTCATGAAGAACAAGAAGACCCACGGTTGTAAATTTCTTCCTACCTCGAAAATTTCCTTGTTACCAATAATTCAGACTGTGATTTTCCTATAATTATTGTACTTGACGAGTCATTGATGTTGTAATTAGTTCAGTTGTTGCACAAAATACACGATTTTTATCATGAAATCTATTCATTTCACGACATTTTTCTATTTGGAACACGCCGATATAGAAAGGAGATTTAGGAAAAATAATGTGCGAGACAATGTTGTTTTGCAAACTTATACTCGAATACTGATATATATACGATTTAGAATAAAATGTGAACAGAAAGAGAGAATTTTCAATTTTTTTCAAGTTAGATTAACTGCGACTAACGTTCTGGTAACAGTAATCTATCTTATAGAGACTAGGTCGAATGAAACGGAAAATCTTGACAATTTAGAGCCAAGGCGGTGGCACGTTTTCTCGGTTAGAGGAAAACTTCTTGAAAAACGATCTCCGCTTCGTTTGCCCCGATGGGGGAATCTGAAAAGATAGGTCGATTTCAAGGCTCAAATCGAAATTTCATCTTATGGCTTTGAAGAAAATTGAAAAAAAAAAAAAAATACGGATGAACTTGAGTATTGCTATAAAAATTTAATTTTTATAGAAAATGAAAAATAGAAATTACGTCAGCGGGTCCGGTTTTTGAAGATTTGGAAGAGATCGTGTTGAAAAATCGGGACAAACGGTTCGCTTGGGACGGCCTTTCTCGAAAAGGTGGAGGTTCCCTTAGGTGACTCACTCTGTCAAGACTCTGGAAAAAAAATTGGTTGTGTCAATCGAAAGATTTTATTAACACCTGAAGAAACAAGTTGAGGTGGGAAAAATGATTCTTTACGATGAAATATCTGAAACCGGATAAATCTTACTTGCAATGACAGTCTTGCATTTCTACTGGGCGTAGGTGGCCCTGGACGGCAATAAGCTACCTGAATAACAAAAATTAGAATACAATAAAACTGCTACAGATGTTATCGCATGGAAAAAAATTCGTAAAAAATACCTGCTCTTTGCGTTTAGGCTTTTCCGGCGGAATCAGTGATTGTTTGTCATTAGAGCACCGCTCACCAGAAGCTCCACCGCTGTCGTTCACCTAAGGAATCAAATTATTTGCCAAAATAAAAAGAAGCGCAAGATGCGTAGGGAATTACATTTCAGATTGATTGAATAGCGTCTTTATTTGAATAAATTTTGACGAGATTTCGCCGTACTCGGCCAATCTAACCTAAGAAATAAACACTGTAAATAAACAAAACACTGTAAAATAAAACACTGTAAATAAACTCGGCTAATCTAACCAGAAGAAATTAACATATTATCAGCTTATACAAGGAGTACGGCAACAGACTTCGAAATAAAGTTAATAATTAAATCATAATGAAATTTATTTTAGACATTTCCCCTTCTGAAAGCGTACTTAATTTTCTAAAATAGGTAGGCACACTTTGGTTCCTTTTTCATGTAGTTCAACATTGCAGGAAAAAATAATTAATTAATTTAAAAAAAAAATCAGGTTTCACAAGTTCATTGTCAATACAAAGCCAAAAGAGGCTGTTTAATCCGCTTTTTAAATACTGCATAACTTTTTATCTGTTTCACATCTGGCGGAAGACCGTTATAATTTATACTTTGTATCAGGAATGAGTGATGATAAGCGGTAGTGTGACAGATCGGTATTCGATAACTCGACAATCGATTCATGGCTTCTAGACTACCAAAATTTCGTAGCCTTCAACCAGATATGACGGTTATTTTGCAGAATTAGCTTTAAACAATATGCTTACGATGGAGTATTGAATAAATTCGACAGCGTGATAAGAGGGCTTCCAAAGTCTTATAGTCAGTCCCTTTAGCGTTTAACTGTGGCCGTGAACGCCTCGATAGCTTAGCTGAGTAGTTAGTTTTAGTAGTAGTTTTTTTTTTGAGTAGCTTAAAAAAAGTATCTCAGTTCTCACATAACGCACTAATACGTTCTACTCTAAATCGGCTGCCTCATGAAAAATCTAAGATAAAATCCAGCTCAAATGAAAAAAGAACATAATCACACACAACGAACCTTAATTGGGGGTGGACATGATGCTCTAGCAGCTGCAAATGTCGGACAATTGTTGGGAAGGCGGACAACGCCTGCTTTGAGGTCTTCAAGAAAACTTTCTCCGAAGTCTTCATCTTCGGGCTGCACCTGGAATCTGTCCACAGCTTCAGGCCAAAGAGCACCGCATCCGGAATACCTGCGGAACAGATAGAACTTACAAAACAGCCTATCGACTTTTCCTTGACTTCGTTTGAAATTGGCTTACCTTCTCACACGCCTTTCTCTCAGCACGGTGATTTTTTCGTCAAACTCGTCATTGCTGTTGGTGCTGGAATAAAAACATAAATGAGCGCGTACACTTGACAGTATCTCACAAAGTATCAAGAATCGGAGCATACTCGTTCGTCCTTAAACAAGGATGGCTACCCTGAGGCAACATTGCATCTTTCCTCGGTGTTCGGTTAGCCACAATTTCCAAAGCGGCTTTGGTTCTTCGCAGTTGGTTTCTGAGAGCATCTGCCTCCTGTGAGGCCAACAGATATCTATCCGAGGTTTCCCACAGCTCCGAGCTAAGTTCTTTTATCTGGTTTCTGTCACGAACCAACTGAAATCGCATGGGCGTCATTATTTAAAATCAAATATATTATCACCAATTGGAAAAGTCATAAAAATGCTATTTTAGCGAATTTTTAAAAAATTCAACTCCTCACCCTTCGTTTCATTTGTTCGATTTTGTCGTTGAATTCGTCGACCGTTCGAGTCAGTTCTCTATCGTACTGCGATTTCTGCAAGTGAAGTCGTCCCAATTTTACAATAGTCAAAAGTAAAGTTTCAACAATCACAAGAACAAGTTTTCAGCAAACTAAGTAAAAAAAAAAATTATAATATACGGTGTGGAAAATTTAACTATCGGGATTTCAAAGGAAATGACAAATAAATACCAATTCAATCTGGAGGGCGGCAAATTTTGTATCAAAAGCTCGGCTCAATTTCTCGTTCGATTCCATCTGATCGCGCAAACGTTTGTGCTCCAGTTTTTCAGTGCTCAATTCCGATTCCAAATTGTTGACAAACGCTTTCAACCGGCTCACCTCGGTTTTCAAGCTGCAATAATTGCAAAGTTCGAAGATCAAATATTAGCCACAGCCGATGAAATATTTCCCTCAAGATCTCAATTTCATTACCTTTCACACTTGTTGGCTTCCATGCTGAGTAGGTCATTTCTTCTCTGCAATATGGCCTTTTCATGTTCACACATGCTCACAGCTTGTTGTACAGCTAAGAACTCTGTGCCGCGCACCTGAAACCATTTGAATAGAAAATATTCCTTTGTACGAGCGAATTCGAAAATTAACTTAAGTCAATTGAATAGTTACCCACCGAAATAACTCATGCTTTGTCACTAAGCAAAAAGTACGCACTGATTTTCAAAATGTAAAAATAATACTTACACGGTGCTGCCCTCTGAGCGTTTCCAACTCAATTTCAAGGCTACTCAGCTGCTCGCGTAGGTCGGTCGATGCCATATGAGCTTTGCCGATTGTTAATAAATGCTGCGCGATTTCTTTTCGGCACTTGCAGATTTCTACGGCGTTTCTATCATTCACGTCTGACAAACGTTCAATTTCCAACGTTTGATATTTAATTTTCGACGTGAGTTTGCTCACTATAATCGCTGGGGGTGCGTCGGTCAAATTCTCGCCGACCAGCTGGAAATCATAAAGAAAATGTCTCCCAAAGCACTCAAAACCGAATCGTAAGTCCCAATAGCATAAGATTGAAATCAGATGATTCAAAATGGCGGAAGCTTTTTCAGAATTGTAAGTAATTAAAAATGATATCATGAAACTAGTTTTAACGAGCCTAAGTATATTAATTTTTATTAAAAATAAAAATCCCTCTTTTAGTAGCTAAGAAGACTATTACAGCGACAAAAAAGGAAGTTTCCCACAAGACACAAATCTGATTTAGAACAAGCAGCTTTTTATCAGATGGAGGGTAGAGTAGAAAGAAATCAGTCGGCTCGGTCATAATTTAATAAGCACATAGCTGATAGCGAATGTGAAAAACATTTTGAGAAAATACGAAAACTGCGATAAATTGTCGGCAGTGAGTATTTTGTGCACAATTAGAAGAAGATGCAGTGCCAAGATTGCAGCCAAAATCGTGACCAATGGACAAAGGTTGAAAATCTGTGCACAACAAAAACAAGAAATAGTAGAAGGAAAGGAGGCGAAGTCGAAATAAAGAATATTAGCCATGAGATGTTAGTGAAGGTGAAGCAAAGAGTGCTGGTTAGAAAAATAAGCAGAGAATAAATTGTCAAAGGTGATAATTGCCGACGGGAGACGCAGAAATGTAAAACCTGACTGCAATCAGGTAAATAGAAGCCAAAACCTGCTCTTCAACAGCGTTTTCTGTCAGTGATGTAAATCTATCTTCAGCTGTTCAACGCTTGAACTGAAGTTAAGATTGGTTGGAAGTTAATAAACTAACAATTTGACAATCAGCATAAATTATTACCTTTGAAAGCTCCGCATAGAGTTCGGCGATTTTCCCCTGCGCCGATTCCAGTTTCGATTTCAAATCTTCATTCTCACTGAGTAACGCGCGTTTTTCCAGAAGGAATTGATCATACGATATGGAATCGCCTTCTTTTTCCAGGTCAACGTTATCACCACTGAAGAGCTGCTTTAGTAGGGCCATTCTCTTAATGAGATAATCATTGTCATTTTTTCTGCACTCCCTGAGAAATGAAAACCTTGTGAGGAATTTGTTAGATTTTTGGTACTAAGCGAAAACATACAAAACCTGAAAATTACCCAGAGCTGCTGCAGTTTGGCGTAATATCATCGCCTTCATTTTGTAGGCATTTTGTCCGTTCTTGTAATTGATCAATCTAAAAAATGAAAAAGGTATCATAAACAAGGCCACCATTGTCCCAATCCCTTTTTTACAGACTGATCAATTTAGCCTTGGATATTATGCAGAAAACACCTCTCATCTCCTCGAATCCAATCACGATTATATAAAAAAAAAAAAAAATAATAAACCGCAAGTCAACAATAGTAACCTCCTCCTTTTGAAGTTGGTTAAAAAATAGCCGACTCCTGCACTGAATCGTTCTTCAAAGGATTCTTACTTCTGACTGCTTCTCAGCAACTGACATCATCAGGAGTTCATTGTCTTCTTTGAGCGCTTGGAAATCCATACATTTCTCAACCAATTCGGCCTTGAGTTTGGCGACTTTGTTTTCCAGATTTTCAACATCGTCATCGCTCAAAAGCGAGTGAATTTGTTCCAGCTCTTTGTTTTTCATTATAAGCTGGTGTTCCAATTCGGAGATCTGAAAAAAAATTGTCGGATAAGAACTACAAGTTGGTCAATAGTAGAATCAATCGAGTGCATTCAGTGTAATGTTAGCAGTTCGGGTTAGTTAGATGAATCGTAACTTTAGCACACAAAAATACCATTCTTTTAGACAATCCTTGTTTATTTATACATATATGCTGCTGCCGACTATCGCAGCCATATCAGAAACAGCTTGCGCTATGAGCAGTGAAACAACGAACCGAATGAATCGAGTGCTCCTCTAGTTCCAACCGAGGCCACAAGCGGCACGAGAGCAAATCATAGAGAGAAATGGAAAACAAGAAAGAAACAGTGTGTGTATGGAGACAGATGAATAATGGCTGAATGTTACTGAATGTTCGGAGTGAAAATAGGCGGAGTAATTTCAAGCGTTCTATCGGTTTTGACTGTTTAGATTTTTACGTTAGAATAAGAGAAAAGTGATTTTAAGGGAGCTGTTCTCTTGATATTTCTCTCGGCTATAAGTCTTCAATTGACATATTATATGTATTATTTGTAGATCAATTATCAATTACCAATGTTGGTCACTACATTAAGAGTAGCTCACCTTATGCTCCGATAGGCAGAGTGCCTTTTTCACTTTTTCAACTTCATCTTCCAGTTCGGTGTATTTTATCTCAACAACGTTGGCCATAGTTTCGAAAACGATAGCCGACTCGTTCAAACTCATGTCTGGAAAAGTCTCCATCTTAATAAATCCCGTATTAACCCTAGGAAAAATCGTCCTCCAGATAGAAATAATTGATTTACCTCTCGGAAGGGGCGATGATGCTGTTAGTGATGAATCGCTTATAAGTTCCGCTTGATCGCGTACTGTCGTTTTCAAACTGGCGACAACATTTTCTAAATCGACCAAATTAGCTTGAAGTGCCTGGATTTTCACCTCGTTTTCTGAACAACGTTCGGTCAACGATATATTCTCTTCTTCCGACATTTTCAACTATTTAGAACAAGATAAGCAATCTTGAAAAATGAATAATATACTCGAGAGGAAATATGGAAATTCAATAGTTGAACCCACCTTGTGCGAGAGTTGAGCATTGGTAAGCTGTTCTTTATCTAATTCTTCGATACAGTTGGCCAATCTGAAAGTCAGCGTTTCCAAATCGCTTCGCAATAAATTCATCTCCTCGGTCGGCTTTGATCCGTCGTTTTGCGAAAGGCTGACGTCGCGTAGCGACGAATTCTTTGCAAGGAACAATTCATTCTCCAATTTTATCACCTGAGAGGTTTTATTCTCCAATTTTGTCCCTGCCAAGCAAGAAAATATAATTAGAAACATACAGTCAGATACTTGAAAATTATCTCAGCGAAAAGATATTACTTTCCACGCGGCAATATTACTTTCCTTCCTCGGTTTTTTAAAATAATGAATAAATGTCAAAATTTTCCAACTTTATCATAGTGAAAGGAAATCAAGCACAAATACTCACGAAGCTCGGATAGATCTGTTTTCAACATTTCTATTTCGTCCGTCAAGTGCTGATTGTCCCACGAAAGAAGGTCAATTTGGCATTCGAGCGACTTCATCTTGGCGCGATTGTGCGGCTGAGAATCGGGCGACTGAAAAATGGATACCTATGAGTAGACTATCAAGGGCGAAAAAAAGTATTGGAAGAACGCGAATCCAGAGCAAAACCAAGTAGAACTAAGGACATTCTCACATCAACGAAAGAAGACATGGGAGAGAACGCCCGTCGAGACGGCGGTGTCTTATCAGCCTCGATGATGTCGTCAATCATTTGAGAATCATCTCCGTCTATATAAGAAATGAAAATTAGATAGCAAGTGTGGAAATAATGATCTCCGCAAATGTAATTGAATTTAAACCAACTAATTTTCATATCATTAAAACTATATTATTTAAATTTTGCAGCATTAAGAGAGATGCACGTGGTACATCCCAAAAGGATCTAGACACAATGTTTTTATCTTACTTGTGTAGATTCAAATATATTTACACAATCGTACCTGGACATAGATCAGTAAGCGATGAGATGAGCTGCTCCCTTGTGATTTGGTCAAGAGGCGTTATTTTGTGAATCGAGATGAATTTCTGTATAAAAGCTTGAATGACCAATTGTGTCTGTCCGCTCAATTGGTAGAGAGGGGTCCTCAAACTTTGGCATCTGAGACAAAAATTGGATTTCCATCATGCAAAGGCTCCCGCAAATAGGTGGTAAATTAATGATATTGTACAATAAATTTTAAAAGAAGTTCAATCATGCAGTTTAATAATGAGCCAATTTTCGAAAATTGACTGTTGGAATAATATCATAACGAATTTTAACGGCCTAATTGATTGGCATTGAACGACTTTTTCAAAGTTTGCTGCAGAAGCTATGAATCGGGCTCTTTTTACTTCCATGAAGATATACGGAGTAAATTGAAATAATTATAGAAAAGTTTGATTTCTTTTTCTTCAAATAAATAAATTGCTCGTCTTTTACTTGTCGACACATTTTTTGATTTCCAGGGGTTGTGAAGGGGAGACAAACCTGATTCTGTATTGGCTGCCCGAACGGGTAAAAGTCCTAGGCCAGTTAATAAAGAATCGGAGAATGAGTCGCCTAGTTTTTCTCCCCCTCACAACCCCTGGACATTAAATTGTTCGTTTTACCACAACCCTCTCTAATCTGGCTGACCAACGAATGAGCCATTCAAAAAAGGATTATTCAGCCAAGCACCAAATTTTTATCATGAAAGTTAACGTGTTATTTTCATCAAAAAAGTTTTCTACCATTGGAATAGGAAATAAACCCCAATAACAACTGACGATGTTCGTGAAAAAGTGACGATTAAACCCGCACAACTCCTATGAAACTCAGTTTGGGGAGTGTAGTATTATTAATAATTCAATTTATCAAGTCAAAGGTTGGAACCAGAATGAATTTTATTATTTACAATAACTGTATTTTTAAACCGCGTAGAAACAGTTAGGTATCTACAATACCATATTTTCTCCCCTCTTAAGTCTTGACCGTTTTTCTTTCTTGACTTCTTCAACTGATCAGCATGTTTACGTTTCGTAATACCTTCGATGTTCACCAAATATGAGTGTTCTCCAGTCTTTTCGAATTTATTCCAAAAATGAGCTGGTCTCAAAGTTTTTCTTTAAGCGATTCTTTGAATTGGCATTTGCTTGCTTGAGAGCGCAAACGAGCCGTGAAATCACAAACTTTTTTGGTTTCAAAACGTTGAAGTTGGTTGAATTGTAACCGCTCGCACAAGGAATTATCTGGTCTGCCATACTGTTTGTTTAAAACATCGATTAATTCGTCAAATTCAATGTTGTTTGCATCTTGTGGTTCAAAATAGTCTATCAAAAATTTGAAAGGTTTTGGGCTCATCTTTGCCAACAAAAATATGTTCCGTTGATGGATTTTTACTTTACATCCATTCGCTGTAACTCGAAATCGTTTAAACCAGTAGTCCCAATCTTCATCTTCTGGGTTGAAGTGATCCATTGGAAAATCTTTGAGCGTAATGTCTTTTTGATTCTCATTGTTATCTACAATTTGATCGCTTTCATCTTGATCGATGTGTTCAATCTGATCTTGATCTTCAATTCTTTCAAGCTCATCAGTATTCTGTCTCCTCCTTCTGTTCCTATTTGAATTCCTCGTCGCCATTTGTAGTATTATCAATAATTCAATTGATCAAGTCAAAGGTTGGAACCAGAATGAATTTTATTATTTACAATAACTGTATTTTTAAACCGCGTAGAAACAGTTAGGCATCTACAATACCATAGGGAGAATATTTTTGGCAGTTCGGGGAAGAGGGGTCAATTGGATTTGACAGCGGTTGGCTAATACCGTGATCTGCAGTGGTTCGAGAAACATTATTGTTCAACGCAGAATTGAAGGGGCGATAGTAAAATATGATAATCAGAAGTGCACTAATAATTCCACCTTTTCACCAATAACAAAGGAGAGACTCACTTGAAAGCGCTAAGGAGAAGAAGGAGCGAAGTTACCAAGGTCGTTTCATAAGAATCCCACTCGTCGGGAGTAGTGAAACCTTTGAACTCCTCTGGAAAGTATAAATTCGATCAAGTTTACAGTTGTAGACCGGATTTCTGATCATTAATTTCGAAGGTAAACGATACACGGACGGAAAAAATGACACTGAATTCAAGCTATGCTCATGCTAGTTTAATTTTTAATTATTACCTGCCAAAATGGTCTTCACTTCTTTCAGAACTTTCCCATTCTCTAGAGAAGATCCATGAACGGGCTTTCCCCTGCGATAAAATAAATTATTTTATCCATAAGCATCACTATAGCATGATTTAAAAAACAAAAATAATCAATAATAAACGACTGAATAAAATCAATTATAGTCGTAGTTCGCACTTACAATCGCTCGATGAGATTCAAAAAGAACTCGGACGTATGAAGTTGAGAAATGTCCGAAATCTGATCGTCATTCAGCTGCAGCGCGTTCACCTGTCAAAAGTATTTTTTTGTAGAAATTGAACAGTCGGTTCGGAGGAAAAATGAAACAGCAATGTACCAAACTCACCCATACAAGGACGATGTTTTCCCAATCCGAGATTTTCATTTTAAACAAAATTTAACTATCGAACGAATGAGAATCAATTCATAGACAAAGAGACATTTGCATTATTCGAGTTTTATACTGAAGAATAATTGCGTTAGCGATTGACATTACATAAAATTGTTCGATCGTAACAGAACTCAACAGAACTCACCGGTGTGAGATTGTAACGTACAAAAACTAGGGATGGGACATCGACATCGATGTTTTTCTAACTTCGATGTATCGGACTAAAAACATCGATGTTTAACATCGATGTCTAGGCTTCGATGTTTTTTGGACATCGATGTCTCTGCTTCGATTTTTTGACATCGACGTACTAATTACGTTTTCTTTTCAATCTATAGGCTCTGTTTTTTCTTGTGTATAAAACATTCGAAGGGTTAGTAAAACAATCCGTGAGAAAGTAGTGGGAATTTTTTTTCCTTAGTGGGTACTGGGTGTAATGCTTTGGCAACCCTGGTTTCAGTTTCACCTTTTGAGTTGATACCTTAACGTAAATGGCAAAGCCTGTAATATACTAACAAATGAATAGATCGGTATTATTTTTTTATCGATTTTTGTTGGTGGAACACAATATCGATGTTTTCTGTCGATATATTGAGTACCATCGATGTTGTGGGCTTTCGATGTTTTAAACATCGAACATCGATGTTGAAGCTTCGATGTCCCAAAAAAAACTTCGTACCAAAAACTGGCCAATCACCTTGCGCGTAATACGCTCAAAGAGGGCTCCATGTTGGCCAACTAACTAAAATTGACAGCTACAATAATTTTCCCAATATTTACTTAGATTTTTCCAATTTCTTGCCGAAATTCATGAAAAATCAAATCCAGTATCCATTCAAAATTCTTCAGTGAATAGGGGCATTTTAAACTTCTTCAAGTTTTTCGCTTTCAAACTGATCAACTCCTCACGGCAACACTGGTGACATTTCTTGCGACTCTCACGTTTTCCTTTTCCATTCTCCAGAAAATTTCATACGCGAAAGATGGCTGCCGTGCTCGACGAAGTTGGGAAATCCGACGAGATGAAAATCGTCGACGACAACGTTAACGGCGACGACAACGTCGGCGTTGAAGTTGAAGATGGTCCTTCTGAAGCTTCGAAAAAAAAGAAGAAAAAGAAGAAGAAGAAACAAGCTGGTGAGTTTTTCTAAATTGGATCCATTGAAGAAGGCGCGATTCTATGGGTTTACCGGATTAACCGCGCTCAATTGGATCTTGTGTAAATATTGTTGACGAAAAGGATGTAACATTAGCAATAAATGGTTGATTAAACGAGCGTTCATATCATAAGGTTTGAGTTGAAGTTTTTTTCCGGTGATTCGGGTTGTAGTGCCGGTAGGTTACTCGTTGAGGCTGATAAACAATGATTCCGAATTTTAAAAAAAATAATAATTGAATAACTTTATTTGTACAAGATTACAATACTATAGTTGATCGAATAGGAACATACAGTGGTTGATATGGCACTTGTGTGGGAGTTGGTGCCCTCTGAAACTCCCTTAATTATTTAACAATATTGATGAATAAAAAAAAAATGTAATTATACCTAATAGGTACTATGCAGTTTTTTTTTCTCTTTGGTAATTTGTGATTGTTTCTTTTCTAGTTTTCATGCGTCGTCAATCTCTATTTTCTAGGTATTCCTCATCGTGGATTAATTTTGCGTCGTTTAGGCTACTCTTCATATTTTTGAATTATTGTTCCGTTATAATAGGTAGCAACCGCTCACAAAAAACCTCCCAACCTCCTGAAAATTTGATATTTTACCTTTCAAGTCACATGTAGAATCCAGTTAGGTATTTGTATTTTTTTTAAATTACCACTAGAAGACGGTAATCAGCCGTGCCATATTATGTTTTTGTATATGCTTTGTAATGTATATTTTCCTAAAATAAACATATAGGTAGGTACCTTTAAAAAAAAAAAAAAATAGAATCTAAATATCCGATAAAAATTCTGCTAAATAATTATTGTTCTAGGGATCCCTTTGTTTCAATAACGATGTAAGAAGACTATCCATTTGTGATAGTTTCAAACATTTGTGAACATGGCCACCAAGAACAGATAGGGAAAACTCTGTAGCAACTGTTGTAATTTTAATCATTTTTATGTTTCTTAATTTTCAAATTGAAAGCTACACTTTTTCGCCCAACGGTATAGTTTTTAGTTTACCTTCATGCCAAATTTCTGAAAATTTCGAAAATTCTACGCGAAAGCTTCGAAAATCGATGAAGCGATCGACCCCGTGATGGTCTCACTCAATTCAACGTCCAAAAACCATAAAAAATAAAACCAAACAATCCTTAAAAAAAACCATATTGTTGCTCCGACAATGGCTCAATTCTTTAGCCAAACCGCTAACTCAGTATCAAAGATATTTGGAGGGAATTCAAGGGGGGATTTGCATTTACGAAAGTTTTCCAGAAAGAATAGCGGACCACTGTACAATTTGTACAAATATGAATATGCACATAGTTGATTTTCCCCTTTTGTTTAATTAAATGTTGGAATCGTTAATCGCTCAATCACTTATCTTCTGACTCGATTTCGCAATCTGCAGATGCAGGTGAAGCGTCAGCTGACGTCCCAGCTGATCCGGATGCAGCAGCTAATGGAGTTGAAAACCTCAAAATCGCCAACGGTGCTAACGAGAAGGCTGCTGATGATGGAACTGGCGATGGTGCTGGGGAAGAGTCGAAAAAGAAGAGAAAGCGCAACCGAGCTAAAAACAAAGCTGCTGGGGGAGTCAAGGGACAAACTGATCCCCCGACTGTTCCTGTTTGCGATTTGTTCCCTGATGGTGAGTTGACTGTTCATAAATATCTGTATCAAGAAATCTCTACGCTCGCCTAATTTTGCGGTTTTTCAGGCAATTTCCCTATCGGACTGGAGATGCCTTATCAAGTGGACGACCGGACAGCCAAAGATCGTTTTACAAATGAAGAAAAACGTGCCTTGGACCGGCTCCACAATGACATCTACAACGAAGCCCGTCAGGCTGCTGAAGCTCATCGTCAGGTTTGTCTGAAACTCCAAACGTTGTTCTATGTAATTATTTTCTGTTGGAAGTTTCAATATTTTTGCTTTTATTTTATTGCTCCAGACGCGTCAGCACATTCAAAAATGGGTCCGCCCTGGAGTGACTATGATAGAACTGTGCGAAGAACTCGAAAGGACGTCAAGAGCTTTGATCAAAGAAGATGGACTCAAAGCAGGTCTTGCTTTCCCAACGGGTTGCTCTCGCAATCACTGTGCTGCCCATTATACACCAAATGCTGGTGACACGACGGTACTGCTTTATGATGACGTCACCAAAATTGATTTTGGGACTCATATCAATGGTATGAATTTGATAAAAATAATGCTACAGATAATTGGGTTCTTTTTACTTAATTGTTACATACTAATGTAAAGTATTGTGATGAATTAAATAGTCGGAATTCGGAAGGGGAGTGAGTTTAGAAGAAATGTCGGTAGTACAATACTCAGGAACACTTTCTGAACAAGTGCTGTCTGTCTGTGGTCCGAAAATGACAAAAATCGTGAATTTGAAAAATGGAGAAACTCAATGAAATTTTCTAGAAATGTTTGAGACTGTGGAAAAATAGCCGTTTCTGGATTTTGGATAACACACAGTACTTCCGAGATATAACCATTCAGTGGTTTCTGTGTCGTTTTTACAGGCTATATGGGTCAATATTTTTCTACATTCGAGGTCTTGAAATATTCGTTATAGCGAGCAGCTTATCGTGTGGGTGAAATACAGGACTTCGCGTTATTTGCATACTGTCATTATTTGGATTTTTACAGATCGCAAAAATCAATATATTTCAACGCTGGGGGACTACACACCATATTTCCGACTTGTGCTGTATTTGCACTATTCCAATTTTTCAAGCCGCAAAAATCAATGTATTTGACGCTTGAGGTCTTTTAATGTTTGTAATGGCGTGTGAATGACGCCTGTTCTTTTTTGCCATGGTCACACACCCTACATCCATGCTAGTCGCATATTTTTTGTATTCTGAAATCTGCACAGTCCCCAAAAATTAATTTATTTGAACGTTTAAGGTTGTGAAATTTTTTCTAGGGGGGTGAATAACGTTAGGGTCACAGACAGTACTTCTGCGCTATCCAAATACCGTTTATATTTAGAATGTGAATGTATTAAATCAGTATATTTAAATGCTTGAGGGAATGAAGCACTCATGAAATCAACAACAGTTGTAGTGTACTAGTGTCGCAGCCGTTGTTTGAGTTTCTTGATTTTATATATGGTTATACCTGTTACCGACTCAAACGTAGTGTACTAGTGTGTGTACGGAAGTACTGTGTGATCTATGCGCATCACTGGTTTACAAATGAATACAATAATCAATAATGTGTTCTTTTCAAACGTTCGAAAACTGCAAATTTCATTTTTACCCCAGTGCGCATTGTCATCAGCTCTCACGCTTTAGATACTCTTCTTGGTAAAGTGTTTGTATGATTTTTTTCAATTAGGAAGAATCATTGACTGCGCTTGGACGCTCACTTTCAATCCCAAGTATGACAAGCTTGTCGAAGCTGTACGTGAAGCCACAAATACGGGTATTAAAGTAAGTCACGATTGCAGTTTTTGCTATGGCATCAATCTGGATAGACCATTGATAGTACTTATTTTGGGTTTTATTGCCGCAGTAATTTTGATTATGAAAAATTGTGGATAAATTTTCACAGTTATGCGCAACCCATTTTTTCTGTCATTGTTAAATTTTTAATATCTTTCCGTCTTATTAGGTTGCTGGTATTGACGTGCAGCTGTGCGAAATCGGTGCTGAAATCCAAGAAGTCATGGAATCGTATGAAGTAGAAATCGACGGAAAAACTTTCCCTGTCAAGTCGATTCGCAACTTAAATGGCCATTCTATCGCTCCGTATCGCATCCATGCTGGGAAGACTGTTCCTATAGTCAAAGTAAACCCATATTGCTAGTATAACCATCATATTGCTCTTCTGTTGTTCACATTTTTTATGTAATTGTTGTGATAAGGGGGAGATAAAGACAGCGACTACTTCTCCATTGTTTCTTTTATTTGCCAAAATCTTTCACCCATTCGGGCACCTTATTCAGGTCATAGGTACCTGATGAATATGAGGCTCTGAAGATGCCCGAACGGGCGAAATATTTCGGTAAATGAAGGAAACAATGGCAAAGGAGTCGCAGTGTTAATATCCCCTCACCACAATTATTATATCGTAATGTTGCTTTCAACTTCGCCTCCTCTTCTAATGCTGAGTCGGCGTTTTGTTTTTAGGGAGGCGAAGCGACAGTGATGGAAGAAAATGAATTCTACGCTATCGAAACGTTCGGCTCAACAGGGCGAGGCATCGTCCATGACGATATGGAAGTATCCCATTATATGAAGAATTTCGACGCTGGTTTTGTCCCGTTGAGGTCAGTGAAAGAAAATCACCTATGCTAACATGGTGAAACTAGATATTTCATTTTTATCGTTTTGTAAATTTATTCATTATTATTTTTTTTTTTCAGAATCCAATCATCGAAGAGTCTGTTGAATACAATCAACCAGAATTTTGGAACGTTGGCTTTCTGCAAGCGTTGGTTAGATCGTCTTGGCCAAACTCGTTATCAGATGGCGCTCAAGGACCTCTGCGATAAAGGTAAATTTCAACATGAAATAAACTAGGTATAGCTTGAAATTCTGTTTCTGATGATAACTTAATGCTGAATGTGTTTTCTGGGGAATTGAGTAATGTTTTCTTTTAGGTGTTGTGGAGGCCTACCCGCCGTTGTGCGACATCAAAGGTTGCTACACTGCTCAGTTCGAGCATACTATTGTTCTCCGTCCCACGTGTAAAGAGGTTATCTCTAAGGGTGACGATTATTAAGCCTTAGATACCCATGGACAATGCAATTTCTGAACAATAATGCCCATTGTGCAGACAACCATCGCATCGGGAAAGTTTGAGTCAGCTGATCATCCTTGTAATTTATCGCAGAGCAACGTTCTACTACCAATTACGTCGCCAGATCACATTATTGTAAAATCGCGCATGTTACAGCTAAAATTTATCTTTCCTGTTGCTTGCTTCTATTCCCCAAAACCCAGTTTGATAGGTTATTATGTGCTTGGCTCTATTCGATAGATGCCATTGACCAACAGAGAATTTAATAAACTCTATCCGCATAAAATTAAAGTCGACTATCGTTGAAAGATGAATTCGCCTGCTAACCAGTATTTACGTGATCGAACCGAAAGACAAAACACAGTGATGTTTCAAGCTGATCTTATCATTTTTACCGATTGACCATTTATTTACACTTTGACCTGTAAATAAGAGAATTATTGCATTTATAATTCCGCATTAAAAAGTCTTTTTCATTTGTGTATCATTATTTGAATTACCTTTCTACCAGGAATAATGTTTATTGGAAGGTTAATTCATTTATCCTTCTTGATTCAATGATGTTATTTCTGTAGATTTTTGTACACTGAATCGAATGAGACCATGGTCGATAGCTCTAACGGATCTCGAGTGTTCGCAGCTTTTATGTACAATGTTGAGAATGTTTGGAGCAAGAAAAATCGTTCCATACTCGTTGTAATGATTCAAATTACTATAGTTGCTACGGAGCTCCCCGAAAATTATCAATCTGTTAGGTGAAAACGTTCACTAATGTTTGGACAATTTATTTTCACGACTGGATGGTGTTTTTGATTCATTATTGAAATTAAAGAATAATAGACCTCAGTACAATCATTTGCAGCGTTTTTTATTTTTTGTCGCATTGATCATTTTTAGTCGTTGAGATTGAGGGGGAGAAAAAAAACATGGCGACTTGTTTTTTTTTTTTTTTTTTATTGGCTTGCCAAGCACTTTCGTCTCTTCGGGCATCATCAGGGCTTCGTAGCACCATTACAAGGTATCCACGGGCACTATAGGCCGTTTTATGCCCGAAGGGGCGAAAGTGCTTGGCAAGCTAATGAAAAACAGAAGACAGGTCGCCATGTTTTTCTCCCCCTCAATCTCAACAGCTAAGATTAATTATTGAGCTAAATACTTGGACACCTTTTCTTCGAAGTTTTTAATGCTTACAGAATTTAAAAAATTTCTTCGGTTACGTAGAAGCAGCTGATAATTCAGCTAAATTTGGTCGATAGCGATGCTCTCCTACTACCGGTTACAATTATAAGCTCATTATTACGTCTGGCATAAATTGAGGACAAAATAACGAAATAACAATACAGTTTGTTATCATCAAGGGGTTATTTTTTATATTTTAGTGCCTGTGCGGTCTTTGATAAGCTCGTAACTCACGATTAACTGCTCAAACAGTGCACAAACAAAGTCAGTGGGTACATTTTTGTATAATACCGGTTGTTAGTAATAAGAAAAGAAGGAAAATGCGGGCTTTGATTCAGCGGGTGGTTTCAGCTGATGCTTGCTGTGAGTATAAAATACCACCGATATCACTTCTTGAAACAGCTTGCGGCTTTTTGGTTTATTATTCAATAATAAACCATTGTACCTAATCGCCCAAGAAAAAAAATTTTATAACCCCCCTCAAAATTTGATGTTTTACGTTTCAAGGCATGTAGAATCCGAATATCCAATAAAAAAAATTCTGTCTGTCCGCCGTACGCCGTCAACACTTTTCCGGCCAAACCATAATAGCTAAATTTTTGAAATTTTCACCAAAAATCAATCTCGGTCCTACGACGGCCCAATTCTTGAACCAACTTGCTAGCTCAATTCTAAGGGTATTTTTGGTGGGTTTTGAGGGGGAGAAAATTCATATTTTCCAAGGTTTTTCAGAAAAAGGTATCAAACGTGGTATCAAATTATATAGATTTTTGGACGCTGAATCGAATGAGACCATCGCGGGGTCGATAGCTTCATTGGTTCTCGAGTTATCGCAGCTTTTGTGCCGAATTTGGGAGATTTTCAGAAATTTGACATGAGGGTATAACTCGAGAGTTCTTGGAGCTATAAAAATCGTTCTATACTCATTGGAATGGTCGTCAAACACTCTCTCCAGCTGTACGGTAGGGCGAAAATTTTAGTTTTTAATTTGGAAATTAAGAAAAATAAAATAGATTAAAATTACAATAGTTGCTACGGAATTTTCCCCGATAGTTACCAATCTGTTTTTCGGTTGAAATGTTCACACATGTTCTGAATAATGACTATCATCTGAAATGGATAGTCTTCTGAAATTTTATTTGAAGTGAAGGAATAATAAACCACTGTACAATCATTTGCAACGTTTTCTCATCTACCGACTGTTTTCAATTAAATACCAAATAGGAAATCCCAATTGTAAAAAAAAAAAATTTTTACCATCGTAATTTAATAATAATGGTATTCATGGTTGAGGTGTACTCATGTGCTAAACTTGCAGCTTAAACTGAGTCTAGGCCAACTTATCGCCACATTAACCTTAGGTATCTCAGCATTTTCCAAAATATCTTTATTTACTATATAAAGTCTCCGTTTCAGATGTTAACGGCGAGACAATATCTTCTATCGGTAAAGGATTATGCGTCCTTGTCGGTATTTCGAGGGACGACACGAAAAAAGATATCGACTACATGTGAGTGTGATATTCTTCAACGAAATTTCCCAACATAGTTTCCTCGCAATCTGCGTATGATTTTGTTTCAATAATTGCAGTGAAAATATTTCTCCACCGATTATTTCTTCTCTCGTTTACAGCGTGAAGAAAATTTTAAATTTGCGACTTTTCGAAGACGACGGCGAACCCGAGTGCAATAAACCGTTCAACAAATCCGTAAAGGATAGACGTCTTGAAATTCTCTGTTTAAGCCAAATCACGCTATATCACACTTTGAAAGGTAACAAATTGGATTTCCATCACGCGATGGCTCCCGCCCAAAGTCGCCAATTGTACGGTGAATTTTTGCACGCGCTTAGGTCGCAATATGAGCCTGAACTAGTCAAAGGTAACAATGAGAGTATTTTTATTCGTTGAATTACTTTCGAATGATTCTGAACGTTCTAGAAGTTTCTATTTTTCCCCACAGAGGGAGCGTTCGGCGAGCATTTAGTCATCGGCATCAGAAACGACGGCCCTGTGACTGTGATGCTTGAATCGCCAAAATCGTCGACGGAACTCGAACAGACAGTGCCTGATGTTGATGAGAAATGATTAACAACTTGTACATTTAGCCAATGTACCCAATGCTGTTGAAGTGCACGTGAATACGCTTTACCGTGCATCAACGTGCTTGAGTTACGATCGCTCGATGATGAGAATCATTTTGTCTCGGCCATCGCAAGCTCTGGGTTTCCTGACTGAGTAATTCCTAGGCGCCTTTGAAAGAAAAATCTGCACGTTTTCGCTTTCTATCGTTCCATACATTTTAGAATATTTTGTTAAAATGTTGGAAAATTGTAACTTTTTGCGCAATATTGGTAAAGGAAATTGATGGTACAAAATTCTTGGTTACCTCTCCATGGACAGGTTCAAAAATGAGTAAAACCTGATGCCCTCCTAATTAAAAATCACTGCCTCTAACTGGTAAAAGTGAGCTTTATCTTCAAAAATATTACGATCTTTGATATCTAGTTTCCGATTCGGCCGCTAATAATTAGTTCTTCCGTTAGTATGTTCGAAAATTCAACTTACTTCGTCAAAATGTGTGGGAAATTATTGCTCAATTAGAGGAAAGGTTAGATTGCACGGAGAAAGGTTGTATTGAAAGAACACTGCCAGTTATCTTTCCTGTTTGGAGTGCTGTCTGGAAACAGAACCAGGTGCCTAACTCCTTGCCCTCTCTTGCACCTCAAGAGGAAATAGAGAAGTGATCTCCCGATAGGGAAATTGTTGATTTGACTTCCAACATGGCATAACGTTTTTTCTCCTTAGTATTTTCAATAACCAATTTTTTTCTCTTTTTTTTTGTTGGATATAAGTGAGTTTATCATTCCAGTTTTCTTGTCGAGTCGGATAAGTATTTGATTTTGGGTTTATTGTTTACAGTAATAAACCATTGTAATCGCTCAAGAAAAAAATTATCTAACCCCCTCAAAATTTGATGTCTTACGTTTCAAGGCATCTAGAATCCGAATAGCCCATAAAAAATTCTTTCCGTCCGCCGTCCACACTTTTCACCAAAAATCAATCAATCTTGGGCTGAAAATGGCCCAATTCTTTAACCAAATCGCTACTTCGGTTTTAAGGGTATTTGGGGGAGAAAATTCGTATTTTCAAACTTTTTCAAAGGCTTATTTGGTAACAATTTCAATAGATTTTTGGACGCTGAATCGAATGAGAGCATCGCTGAGTCGATAGCATTATTGGTTCTCGAGTTCGCAGCTTTTGTGGTGAATTTCAGAAATTTTCAAAAATTTGGCACAAAGGTGTAATTGTAGAATTTTTTGAGCTATTAAAATCGTTTTATACTCGTTGGAATGATCGTCAAACATTCTCTCCAGCTGTAATGTTAGGCGAAAAATTTAGCTTTTAATTCAGAAACTAAGAAAAAAAAAAAATTATTACAATTAAATGAGTAAAAATACAATAGTTGCTATGGAGTTTTCCCTTTAGTTACCAATTTGTTTTTCGGTGGGAACGTTCACAAATGTTCGAAAGACTAGAATGGAGAGTCTTCTTAAATGATTATTATTGCGAAGGAATAATAAACCGCTGCACAATAATTTGCAGCGATTTTTTCAACCATAATTCTCATAATTGTCGAGCGCCTTGTATAAATAGAGTATGCAATCTAGGCATTGACAGGTATCTGGTTCTGTCTCCAAACTCTGCTCGTTTTGAGTGCCTGAAAATGAACTCTGTTTAATTAAATGTTACTTGATTACTCCATCATCATACTTGCTGTTTGTTCTATATTGTGATCGAACTTTCATAGTATTACTCACCTCATACGAAAAGATTCTCTAAAACGTTGAACATTTTAATAAATATTATTGATTGGATATTGGTTATTTCATTATTTTCCCAACCCCACGTTTGGCCAAGCATCGCAAGATTCTATACTTAATGCTGCTTTTACTATTGAACAAGTTTTCAACATTACTTGATATTGACTTTATTGAGGATTTATGACAACCCAGTGAGACCTTTGAGATTCATGACATATTATAATATCATGGATCTTAAGAATCGGAAGTTGATAATATATATCTGACTGCTTCATCCTCTTTGCATTACAATATTTTTGTATGAGACGGAGCAGCACTATTTGGATAAACTGCAGGTCCTGCAGAAGTGTATTCTTTAAATTTACGTTGAGTGAAAGTCGTAATTTCTCCTCAAATCAATTTTTTTAGAGCAGCTGTTTGTCACGAATTTATTACTATTTTATTACAAACGCCCAAAGATTAAAGCTTATTGAAGGTGCTTAATTAACACTCGTCCTTACAAAACGAAGCTTTGCACACATGTTCGTTACACTTCACAAATATGTCACTCCAGGACTAGGAATTACTATATCGACCAGGACTAGGAACTATAGTTGGGCGATAATAATTCATTATCTTTGTCCTTATTTACCAATTTGTTTTGGTTGAATAAATTCCCTCTCTCAAACCTCATCCACGAAAATTCAGTTGAAGATATAATTACAATGTACCTAATTCAATTTTAAGCGCCAAAATAACTTACAAACCTTGAGGCGGTATCTTGAGTTGAAGCAGACCATAAATTAAAATTCCCTTGATACTTGATGTCTTCTGGTTTTGAACAAGATTCGGTGAGCTAAATTTTAACGACAACATAAAATCCGGCGATTAAATTTATTGAAAATCGGTCAACTATTACAGAAATTGAAACAGAAAGCTCTTAATAAAAAAAATCATAATTATGATCAACATCAATTAAGTTTCCATAGCGAGATCTTTAACGAGACCCGACGAAGATGGCGTCAGAGCTTCGTGCAATTTTTTAATCGAAGTTTGCACAATTTGCTGTAGGGCGGGATCGTCTTTGCAGACAACTTCTAATGACAACAGATCGATGTGAGCTTTTTTCTCGTTGACCATAACGTGAAGTTTGTCACCTTTGAAAATTTTAGGTACACACTCTTCTCCGAACATCTCCTGCAACAATTGAGGGTCTTGTAGAATAATAAACATAGGGGCTGAATCATATTTCAATGACAAGAAGGCTGCGGACATAAGTGAAAGCCTTAAAGTGACATAAAATACAATTTCACCTGTAACATTTCTATGACGCATTCCTTAAAATGCATTCTGTCCATTTTCATCGTTATATTCGGCGGCTGGACGGTCGGGTTAACGTTTTCTGTTTCCAAAATAGTCGTGAGTATCGCATCGGCAAACATGTCATTCACGGGTGACGCTGTCCATTGAAGCATCACCGATTTTTTATTCAGCGTGATTTCAACAGCATTGAACGCTTTGAGTTTCTTCAAGTCGATCGTCGTCAACGGAGAAGCAACATGAGCGAGCATAGCTCTCAGAATTGGTAAAGATCCGTTGAATGGAATATGCTGCTGCTGGACAACTGTACTCGTTGTCAATGTTGTGTATTTGCTTAGGTCAGCAGGAGCTAGTAGATGATAGTTGAAGTCCCTCTTGACCAAAATACCGGCGATGTTGTCGTTCGGTTTCGGCTCGGTCATTGCCAAACTGCCCATTACTTTGGCGACCTTTTCACCTCGGAAATACAGCTCGACCGGCTCCGTATTTCTGGGATTGTAAATGACAATATTGCTCTCTGGGTCGCCTTCGTACTCACGCTGCAATGCAGACTTGAGCCTGCTCATTTCATTCTGTTCCCCGTGGACCAGCACAATATGCGGGGGTTTCAATTGTCTGATGAAATCGCTCGTTTGCTGATAGTCGGTATGGGCAGAGAACGATATGTATGCAACGGACATGGCGAGCTTCAATTTCTGTCCGGTCAAAGTAACGATTTCTTCCGGTTCGGAGAGTATAGTCTTGGCTAAAGTGCCTTCGACGCAGTAGCCGGCAATGATGACGCCGTTTTTCGGATCTGTGCACCACGATTCGAAAAGTTCTCGCGAGAGACCGCTTTGCATCATACCTGGTGACAGAAATAAGCGTTAGCAGATCCAATCCGTGGTAAAATTGATTGACACAGGAGGAGCCGAACCCCGACAAAACCCTCAGGCAAAAAATTGATTTCTCCAAGCCCTCTAAAAACAGAGAGTTATTCTCAAAAGCTTTTCATACGCCTTGAATTTTAAATTATAGTTTTCGCTGAGAGATATAGATGTATGAGCGTAATCTAAACTGAAATCTGAGTTATTATCAATAGAGATTACAATAAATCACGTACCCGGGGAAGCCATAACAACGCAGGGTCCAACATCATCAAACTGGTCGATGCCTTTTAAATTTGAAATATACGTAAAGACGAACGGATTGTTGACGGCGATTTGGCGCTTGATTTTGTCATTCATCGCGTTTATGTATGTCTGATAGACCGCCATGCATTTCTTAGCCAACGATGAAGCGTAGTAGATTGGAATATCGTGTAGTTCTGGGTGCTGGCTCCAGTATTCGTCAAGAATCAACAACAGCTCTTGAGCTCGGCCTGGAAAAAAATTTGATCATAACCTCTACAATAAACCTTGGGAAAACTATTGCTCAAATTAATGCGTACTAACCGAGAGCAAATACTGGTATGAGACAACGACCGCCACGGTTGACGATTTCGTGAACGAGGCCGGTAAATCTTGCTTCTCTTTCTTCGCGTTTCTCATGAATATGCGTTCCATAAGTCGCTTCAGTTATGAGCACGTCAGGTCTGACAGATGGAATTTCCGCCGCCATTAAATGTCTATCCTCTTGCCTTGAAAAGTCGCCAGTATAGAGTAGTTTGACACCGGAAATTTCCAACATGAACATAGCCGCGCCTAGGACATGTCCCGCATTATACGCCCAAAATTTAACCCCGCCGACTTCTTTTTCTTCGTGGAAGTTTATCGTTTCAATTTTATCCATGCTTGCTTCCAAATCGCTTTCAGTGTAGAGCATTTGTTCTGTTGAAATATTGCTGACTTTGATATAATCGGAGACGAGCCAACGGTAAATGGCTTTGGTCGCGTGTGTCATGAAACAGCGACCTTTGAAACTGGTTTTGAGCAGGAACCACGGCAAAGCTCCGCAATGGTCGAGATGAAAATGCGAGATTAGAAGTAAATCAATTTCATCCGTCTCGACAATGTCGACGAAAGGGAGAGCATCCATACCGGTCAAACCAGGGTGGATACCGCAGTCCAACATGATTTTTTTACCTGCGGGAAAACAAAATGTGATTAGGGTAAATGCTACAGAAGTAGACAGTGCTCTAGTAGTAGTCATTCAAAACTATGCTTGGAAAAAACAATGGATTGGAGGAACTAATCAGCTGGAATTAACTGCCAACATAAAAGCTAGTATCTGCGGAGTTTCCCATAAATTGATCTGAATGACTGAATCAGCCATGGGGGATCTATCTATTTTCTATCTATCTATATATATAAAACTACACAACGAGGAGGAGGAGAGGTATACGATTGATTGAAGAGATGGCTTGAAGGATTTGAATGAAAAAAATAGGGGCTGTTTAGAATTTAAGGCCATCGGCTGAAAAAATCGCCGATTTTCGGTTTTTCAAAACAATTCGAAATGTATCGAAAAACGTGTTTTGGGCGAAAAATCTTTTTGACACTATATTCGTCAATATAATCGAAATTCCTGAGCACGTTAAATCGTACTTTTTTTTATTTTCGACCTCGATTTTTCGTGAGGAAGGAAAATGTCAAAATTTGACGTTTTCCGAAACCACGTTTTTCCGCAGTCGATCGCGATTTTCTCGAAAAATTCTCACAACGCGAAAAGATTTTATGAGCGCATTTTGTTCATGGATAAATTCTTTAAACGAAAAAGTACAAGAATTCGTTCGTAGGTTGATTTTAGACGGAGCTAGAGCGGCCCGAAGTGTCAAAAATCCTTGGGTATACGATTGATTGAGAAACTGGGAATAGGTAATCAAATTTTGGTCATAGTGCCGTTCAATTGAGAGAACTTCATCGGCTGGAAAGGTCTTCTTTTTTTTTTATTAGGCCTCTGTTCAAATTTTATTGCACTTCGAAACTTTATGACCCTGTTTTTCGCGTTTTTTGCCTGTTTTCCGCGAATAACTTTTGAACCGACTACTTTTACATAGGTATATTACTCAGAGGCGAGAAAGAGCTATCAAAATCCTACAATTTGGTGTATTTAATTATATTTTTATGTTATGTCCCCGCGGAGCTATTAACGTTTGAAGAAAAGTCAAAACACGTTTTTTGACATAAAGTGGAATATATCTCGAGAGCTATCATTTATACGCTCCCATTTCGGGAACGTAACGAAAAAAAATCCCAAAGTTGAAACTTCGAAAGTATGAAAATCGTAAAAAATTCAAATATTATTATTAATCGTTCGAATTTAATTTTTTTCACTTTGAATTCGAATTCTACGTCTAATTTCCTGTAGGAATCATTAAATAATCAAATTTGAACAGTACTGTAAGTATTTGCAACGGATTTTCAAAGTTGAAAAACATGAAACCGCGTAGTACTAAACCTGGAAAAACTGATAGTTGTCGTTAAATTTCCGCCGTTTTGACGTCATATTCGGATTCAGCGTTAAATTTCCTATAAGAATAGCTTTCAAAATCTCTTTAAAACGAAAATTTAATTTTTCACTATTACCCATGCTCGGAATATCGGCCGGCGAAAAACTCGATTTACGGAAAATAATTTCTCTGGCTCTGTTTAAATTTTTTTCACCAAATTTTTTGCTATGTACGTGTGTAAGGCGTTCAAATGAAGACTCCTGCATAATAAAAAAATTGATTTGCATTTATTTTGACCCCGAAAATCACCGTTAAAGTCCAATTTTTGAGCTTTCAAAAACCGATTTTTTTGGACCAGTTGCAGATTTTTCCGAGAAATAAAAAAAATCACTAAAATACATCTTGGTAAGACACAACTTTCCTGAAAATTTCAGATTTTTATCTGTATTGAGAGAGGAGTAAAAATTCGTTAACTGTTCGGTTGAAAAAAATCGCAGGGGTCCCCCTTGGATTTTTCGCGAAAAATTTTTTGAAATGGATTTCGCTCAAATTCAGCATAATGATAGTTGATGATGTGTATATCAATAAAATATGGTTCATTCTTTGTTTCTTTCGCACTAAATAGATGAAAAGAACGGTTGAAGTTGAAAAATGTCAGGTTTTCGTGTATAGTCTACTAATATTGTTGAATAACGCAAAAACGGTTGAAAAATGGATAGGTACATTACATTAGGAAAATGTGGGCAATTAAATTACCTATCTTTTGGTATATTCAGACATCTGAATTGACGACTTTTTGTTTGAGTTATCGCAGGGGTGCATACAACCGATATGAACGATTTGATACTCCACATGCTCGATTTGATGAAATTTCTCAAGTCCCCCACAAGAATGATCTATTATGCTATCATTCGATTCAGCGTGAAAAATATGAAAAATGTCCACCCCTTAAAAAATGAACCATTTTTAAAAGTGCCTGAATTTAGTTCTTGGAGCTAAAGGTTTTTAAACATCGCTCATTCGATTCAGCTGCCCAACAAACCCTTAATTACTTCAACTACTTAAGAAGAATTTCTTTAAATAAGCGCCTCGAAAATTGCAGCAGTTATTTGGTGGGCACGTGAAATGAGCGTTTCGGGTGAAATCAGATTTTTGGACGAGCCAAATATCACTTTTTTTTGGACATTCGCTAAAAAAATATATTATGGGCTCTTAGTCTCAATGTTTATTAGTTGAAATTACATTTTACCAGCTAATTATGTCGTTGTAATAAAATTCAGCGCGTTCAAACTCAGATGCCTATTATATTGGTAATTTAAGGGGCATTCTTCTGCATTTCAATGCCTACAAGTGGTGAAGAAAACATGGATCAATGTTTTCAGTATCAAAAATTAAACAATTCGCATAAATATGAAGAATTGTAGTTGATTAGTTTCAGAAAGAGTTCACAACTGCTGCATTTGCAGACAAAATAAAACAAAATGATAAATTAATGCAAACTTGGCAAAACAAACACAGAATTTCCTTTTTTAAATTGCCTACTTGCACTTGATAAATTGTAAGAAGAAAAAATATGTAGCTATTCGGTGTTGGAATTCATAGGGGCGAGGAAGGAAAATCGATGAAGTGATTAATACACTAAGGCAGCCAGTGGATTCCAATTTGAATAAAATCGAGGCAATAATAAGGTATAACAATGATAATAACAATAATAACATGGTACGTGGATAGCTTGTAATGGTACTACGAAGCCCTGATGATGCCCGAAGAGGCGAAAGTGCTTGGCAGGCTAATAATAAAAAACAGGAGAAAAAGTAGCCATGGTTTTTTCACCCTCAATATCAACAACGAAGAGGCAATAATAGTTTTTAGTGACTTATGAGATCACCTTACCTTTGTATTCGACCATTATACACGACCGTCCTACTTCCTGGCCAGCGCCCAAAGGTGTAATCGATAGGAGATCGCTCTCCTCGGCAGGTAACGAAGCGTCTTTTTCTTTTCTCGTCGCCATATCGAATTATAGATTAAACGGCAATACTTAATAATGAAGAGAAGGTAACATTTTACACAGTCAAATACGACAAAAATGTCAAATTAAACTCGAATAAATACTGTAGAAATATTGAAATTCGGGTAATAAACAAAGCGAGGAGAGCTAGAGCTTCCAGTGTTATCAAACCGGTAGCATCTTGATAACAGCGGAGGTGCCATGTGATAGGTCTTCTGAGCTGACGTGAGAGACGCAAAAGTTTTTTTTTTTAATCAGAATGGATGACTCGAAAGATCACTTGGAAGAGTCGATTTATCGGAAAGAAATCGACGTTTCGAGAATAATTTGACGTTTTTGCTCGTATATAACCATCGAATCGAGTTTTACTCGTGCGTTAAAATTTTTTCCCTGTCGGAAGCTATAAAATTTTCTATGGGTATTTTTTTAGCATTCGATTGTTTTTAAGTGAGTCAGTTCGATTAACTGGTTCTTGCTCTCGACTCTGCTCGATTTGAGTGCTTGCAAATCAACCCTGTTCCGCAAAATGTTAATTACTCCATCGTCATACAGACTCTATTTTGTGTTATTTGCGATTAAAAAAAAAATTGCAAAATATCGCTCGCCTAATACAAGATCCTCTAAAACGTTTTAAATTAATAATATCGTTACGAATTGGATATTTCATTATTTTGTCCATCCTTTCATTTGACCATCTCTCTTGAACGTCTCTTGATATTGACTTCATTTAAGAATTACGACAGACATTCTCCGCGAAGAAAAATAGGTAATAATTTGGGGTTGGAATAATGTCGAGGATGATTGATTGATACAGTAAGGTAGCTCGGGGATTTAAATTTAAATAAAATCAAAGCGGTTTTTTTTTTTTTAGCGATTTACGAGATCAACCATTGTTTGCCTCACTTCCAGGCCAGCACTCAAAGGAGCGATCAACAGGAGATTGGTTTGTTCAGCAGGTAACGAAGCGTAACTTTCTTTTTTTACCGCCATTTCCAATTATACATTAAACGGCAATACTTTTTAATGATTAGTTGGAAACATTTTCGCAGTTAGCCACGACAAAAAAAAAGTTAAATCTGACTCGTGTCACTATTGGGGGAATATTGGAACGCAGGTGAAATATAATAACATTTTTTGTCGAGATTTACAATGGTAGTTGAGGTCACGCATGCTGATAAAACACGTCCGTTCGTGTCAATGTGCGTGGCGCGTAAGATGGGATCGTTATTGCGTCAGATTACTTGACGGGATTGCATTTCCCTCGGGATAAATGAACTTCCAGATAGGACACTAACATCGATCAGTATCGCGACAGTGATCGATAGTATCGATGGATGATATTTCGATATATCCGATGGCTCGCAGAGAGTGTTTTGACGAGGCTTGTTACGTTATTGTTAACAAAAGCTTAAAAGTATAAGTAAATAGTAAGTATACAGAGATAGATCTCTTCGAGTTTACCAAACTCTCTAGACGAAGTTTGACACATTTTGGTGGTCTGAAATGATTTAAACAATCGATCTGCTCTTTCGATAAATTGTTCGATGTATCGATAGTGAAGATGGGTTCGATAGTCCCCCACTAGTTTATATACAGCGTCGGCCGGCATCTGTAGCCAGATTTATTCTGCTCCGTTATCAGTACCGATTCAGTCCTCGTCGGAGGGTCACGTTTTTTGTTATTTCTGGGCTAGCTAGGTGGAATTTTAATTTTGTATGGTGTGCCGTTATAGTAGAAAAGTAGTCGTTTTCCATTAATTTAGTCTAAGATCGGTTTTTATTCCGGTGAATAATAATCCGGTGCTCAATATTTCGTATTCGTGTTACCGACTTGACGACTGCTATAATTTTAAGGTGAGCGATTTTTTAAATTACTCAGTCAAATTTCCAATGTTGAATTTTTAAGTATTAACCGCATTTATGAGAGATAATCGAGAAATATTACCTAATGAATATTGCTGGTCAGCGACATAATTTGTTTTATTATCTGAAGCGATGCTCTCCATCAAGACTCAATCATTTTCGTACGTGGTTTTCCTTTGAGTTTTTAATTGGAATTCATTGACGACGCGAAAGATTTTGTCGGCATTGCTCGATTAGTTTTATCAAGGTAGTTTCTTAATGCCATTACGATTTTTTTTTTTTTTTTGTTGAAAAACGCAGTGAAATCTTTTCATCAGAAAAAATTCGAATGGTGGACGCGTTTCAGTTAGTTTCTTCTCATTGAATTTTTATCGAGGTTTGTAGAAATATATTTGATCTGAGGTTTGTTATTCGCTTTATAATGAAGGTTTGTAGACATATTGTGGAATCATTCGCTCAATAACGAACCAAGAGGGCTGTCAAAAATGTATGGGTCTATAGGGGGCGATAAAATGACGCAATTACCCCATCCCAAGGCACATCTCGTATTTCAGAGACGCTGAACTGAAATAAATTCATGCTTCACTATTTTATCAGAAAATTGGATTTCCTTTGATCGAAACCCAGCGACGTTTTGGTTCATTATTTTTTATCGCCCTAGTAAAAATGTCTGACTCAGAAATTCGACGTTATACATCATCAAAACGTCTAGATTCACCTTGTTTTCGCTATAAACAATCCTCCTTGCTAATTAGACCGTATAATATTTTGGTTCATTATTCAAACCATTGTGATCGCCCGAGAAAAACAATTTTCTAACCCCCTCAAAATTTGATGTTTCACGTTTAGATGTATGTAGAATCCGAATGTCCGATAAAAAATTTCTGTCCGTCCGCTCAATTTCTTAACCGAATAGCTGCCAAAATTTTATTGTTATTTTTGGGGGATTTTGAGAGGGAGAAAATTCGTATTTCCTTGGTTTTTTTTTTTCAGAAAAAAAGTGAACCTATTTGGGATCAATTTCTGTTTTCCGTCGATTTTTGGACGCTGAATCGAATGAACCATCGTGGTGTCGATAGATAGTACATTCAAGTTATCCCAGCTTTCGTATAGAATTTTCGAGATTTTCAGAAATTCGTACAATAAAAATGCGAGGATTTTCGGAGCTATAAATGTCGTTCTATACTCTTTGGAATGCTCGTCAAACACTCTTCAGTTGTATCTTTAGTTGAATAATTTAACTTTTAATTTGAGAGTTAAGACAAAAATGATTAAATAGTTGCTACAGAGTTTTACCTTATAGTTACCGGTCTTTTTTTCGGTGGGAACGTTTACAAGTGTTCAGAATAGTTAATGTCGCAAATGGATCGTCTCATTATTAAAGCGAAGGAATACAAACCACTGTAGATCATTATTTTTTGCAGCGTTTTAAAACCACATTGCTCTTTATTTTTCGGTGTTAGATTGTGGCTGGAAACGCGGCGACTCTTGTTCCAATTTATTTTGCCAAAATCATTCGCCTCCTCACACCACTGGAAATGTTGAATCAAAAATCGAATTAATCTAAATTGAATTGGTTGGTTATCGTCCAATTTCCTTCTTCGGTTTTCCCATTTAAACATCCGATAGCCGAAAGCTTATTTTACGTGAACGTTTTCTGACTAATCTTCTTCGAACTCCTTTAAAGAATTTGTCTCGGAATTTCGTGGTTCTTGTTTGCCTGTAAAATGCGATATCTGGAAAACAATGGGATTTTGATCGATGAAGGGCCTAGATAGTACGGATTAACGCGAATGAACCTCTCAAAACGGGAATTTCCGATTAAAACGGTCTTGACAATTATGGAATGAAATTGCGAATTGTTTGTGCAAGAAACAGTTTGACAAAAGTTCATGAAAACTCAAAATAAATTACGTAACTTTGCTTTCTGGATAGTTCTTCATCTACTTTGTCTCTTTTTTTGCGAATCTACCTTTGTAAATTATTTTACGTGCTATGGAACCATTTCAAAAGCTAATTTGCGCGTTAAGGGCCCTTTGATTTTTCGCTAAGATTACATTTCCGCTGATGTGGTGAACGGAATGTATTTTTTAGTGTGGTACCTAAAAATTTTTATTGTAAATTTCGATTCCACGCAGAGTTTCATGATCTTTCGTGCTTTTTAACGTTTCCTCTTCCCTAGTAGTTTTTTTCTTTCATTTTATAGATATCTCTTCAATTTTCCTCATACGATTCTCCACCTGAAATATTCACAGCGCACGGGTTTTACCGACTCTGACAAATCATTCTAGACCCGATAATCCATTCGCTTTTAAGCTTATTGCTGCGGACCAAGTGCGCTTCGATATTGAAGGTAATTTAAATTATTTTGCTCGCGAAAACGAGATCCCATCATGAGCTAATTTGACCTTGAGCCAGTGAAGAATTTGTCAGCAGGTTGTCTTTGAAGAAAACATCAACAATCGACGTTTGCATTCTTTTATAGATATCTTAGACCCAAGGACGTTCCAGTCACCTCATGCTGTTTGTGAATCGACTGACGAGAATTAATAGCGGGCGGTGGATGCGTTGGTAGAATTGGAAAAGGCAAAATTACCGAGTAGAAAAGTCAAATTAATTTTGTTGTTGATTTTTGCTAACCATCTCAATTATTTCAATTGCTTCGGTGGGCCAATAAAAACAACAGATTGGTAACTATAGGGCGAAACTCCAAAGCAACTCCGTAATTTTAATCATTATTATTTTTCTTAACTATCGAATTGAAAGTTGAATTATTCGCCTATATAGCTTAAGAGAGTATTTGACAAGCATTTGAACGAGTATAAAACGTGTTTTTTTTTTTTAGCTCTACTAAGTCTCGAGTTATGCAATCTTGCCAAACTTCTCTAAATCTCGAACCTGTCACCCAAAAGCTGCGATAATTGAGAACCATTAATGGTATGGTCTCGTTCGATTCAGCCTCACAAAACCCATAGAAATACAACAAACACACCAAACAAAAAAAACAAATATCCAAAAGAAAAAAACCCATCGGACATACAATATTTCCCCCCTTAAAACCCCCAAAAAATACCCTTAAAATTAAGGTAGAGATTTGGGTGAAGAATTTGGCCATTATATGGTGAAGATAGATTTTTAGTGCAATTTTAAAATAGGTATGTAGCTTTTATAGACATTTTTTTCGATACTCGGGTTCTACGTATCGGATTCGTACGTATAGTTTATTATTAATAATAAAAACAATGGTTTATTATTGAATAATAAAAACGATGGTTTGTTATTCAAAAATAAATGCAATGGTTTATTATTGAACAATAAAAACGATGGTTTATTATTCAATAATAAGAACGATGGTTTATTATTCAATAATAAAAACGATGGTTTATTATTCAATAATAAATGCAATGGTTTATTATTCAATAATAAACCATGGTTTTTATTATTATTCAATAATAAACCATTGCATTTATTATTGAATAATAATACAAACCATGGTTTATTATTGAATAATAATAAATGCAATGGTTTATTATTCAATAATAAACCATGGTTTTTATTATTATTCAATAATAAATGCAATGGTTTATTGAATAATTTATTATTGTTGAATAGTTTATTATTGAATAATAAACCATGGTTTTTATTATTGAATAATAAACCATGGTTTTTATTATTGAATAATAAACCATGGTTTTTATTATTGAATAATAAACCATGGTTTTTATTATTGAATAATAAACCATGGTTTTTATTATTGAATAATAAACCTTGGCATTTATTATTGATATAATAAACCTTGGCATTTATTATTGAATAATAATAAAAACCATGGTTTATTATTCAATAATAAAAACCATGGTTTATTATTCATTAATAAAAACCATGGTTTATTATTCAATAATAAAACGATGATTTATTATTCAATAATAAAACGATGATTTATTATTCAATAGTAAAACGATGATTTATTATTCAATAATAAAAACAATGGTTTATTATTCAATAATAAATGCAATAGATTATTATTCAATATCAAAAACAATGGCTTATTATTCAATAATTAAAAAAAAAAAGATTATTCAATAATAAAAACTATGGTTTATTATTCAATTGGTAATAAATGCGAAAAATTAGTCGCCTTGTTTTCCCTCTCTACTGACACCTAATAATTGTACAGCTGGCTATTCTTTGGAGCATCCAGCGGGTGTTATGATCTAATTTCTATGGGACGCTTCAGTTCGGTTCTCATCTATCGGCATCCTTATCTAGTCTTCAGGCCTTTCGGTTTCATTTAAATGACCGCTTTCGTTGATCAATTTCGTTCATTGTTCGTGTTTTGCTATCGCGTCTCTGCTGTGTCGTATTGCATTTTATTTTTAGCCCAGGCGGTCATAACTGTTGACACATTAAGGTATAAACGTGACTAAGAAAACTGCACTTTTCACAACCAATGATTAGAAAAGTTCGGAGTTTTAACGTAACGTGATTCATTTTCGCCTGTATCAGTTGGTCGTTTGTATTGTTTTGACATTTACCAGTCGAAGATTCTTTAGTTTTCTGAAAAGCCTAATTTGTTTCGCTAATATCTAGTTTACTGCATATTACTTCTTTATTTTTCTTTTACACGGACATTTAGCCGAGATTTGAAGTTATTTCTGAATGAAAAATCAGAAAATAAGTCTATTCTGAGTACGTTCATAATACATTTCTACCATTTCTCGACAACGAATTTACAATTTATAAGCAGTAATTCCTTTTAACACTCTCTGCTTCCCTTGGATTTTCGAATGATTTTTAACGTGTATGTTTCTGCGACAATTCGAAGTGCATTTTCTCAAACCTTGTTGAAATTAGGTCTACAAGAAAAAAGCTTAAGCTTAAGGTGACAGATATCGTTGGGCATCCGTCCAATCCAAGGCACCTGTCAGGTTTCACATCCTCGAATGGCACGAACCAACGAGAAAGCTCTTGGCAAGCCATAGACAAATCCTTACTAGGTTACTTAATTAGGTCTTCAAGTATATGAACACTTTCATTTTTGTTTTAAGAAAAATCCTATCAGTAGTTTATTTATTTTTCCTTCTCCATAAAACCGGGTTTCAGCGTTTTATCTTTATTTAAATTTTATTTTTATATAGTTTTAAATTTGTATATTTAACAAAAAAATTCTTATTCGTGCATGATTTTTTAAATAATTCCTCTCTTTTTTTAGTTTCTCATTTACTTCTTTATATTTTTGTATTTTTAATTTTAAATTATTTTTCTCATTTATTAATTTTTAAACTTTTTGTTCATATATTTATTTTTCGCATTTTAATTTTTTTCTCATTTATTAATTTTAAAAAAGTCTCTTTATTTATTTGAATTTTTCTAATTAATTTTCCCATTTTATGATTTTTTTGACATTTTTTGTTATTTACGTATTTTATTATTTATTTTTAGTAATATATGAACATTCAAGTATTTTTTTTCATGGATTTATTCGTTCAAGTTGCTGCCAACCTTTTTTATTCCATTGTTTATTTAAAATTTCATCTTTTTTATTTTCATATTTATAGATTTTTAAAATTATTTACTTAAATTTTCTTTATTTTTGTTGAGAGCTATTAAATTTTTTCGCTGTTCTTTTGTCGTTCAACAGTTTACCCTAGTTTATAGTTAGTTATTTTTTCTTCTCCTATTCTCGTACTTGGGTTCATAAAATTATAAAAATTTGAAAGATTCTCTGTAGTTCTTGTCTAATTGTTGTGATATTTCATCTGGAATTCTTTATCCGGCCCTAGATTTTTTTTCTGTCGTAGGCGTTGATAAATCGGAGTCCCTCGAGAAATGAACCGTTCGGCTTGAACTCCTTGAACCATCCAGTTCTGTTGGTTACCGTGACCTCGACTCACTTGCATGCTCCGATGGGCGGGCGCGGCTTCATTGCTTCTCCGGCTATCATATGAAACGAAAAGCAAGAAATATGCATAAATAATTAAATAGCTGTGGTGATAATCGTTCCCAAACGTCTTCCAATCGATTTCGTTATTTTATTACGGTTTTAGCTCGTGTTTAATCTTCTCGGAGGTTCAATTTACCTTCATTGATTTAAACTTGCTCATTTTTAGCTAACAGTGCTTAAAATCAATTTTTAAATCAATGTGCAAATCGAGTGGTGCGCAGAGATCACACAGTACTTCCATGTTAGAGCCGGTAACAGGTAGAATTATATTATAAAATCAAGGGACATGTACAAAGGCTGCAACTGTTAAAAAAAATTAAGATTTAAAAAAAAACTAGCCAGGAGATATCAAAATAGAAACTAGCACGAATTAGATTAATAATGCGGAAGTGGATATGTGAGCCTAACGATACAAGGCAAGTTTTGTGAAATCGGATCATTTTTTTTATAGCAACGACACCTAAAAATGTTAAACCAATCCTGAAGGGGTCATTCGAAAATGACGTTAATCAAACCAGAGAAAAAAAACCCGCATAAGGTGGAAGTACTGTGTGATCCAAGTTATATAAAACAAGTTTTGTGAATGTGGGCCATTTTTATAGCAAAGAGACCTAAAAACTCGAAAACGTTCCAATAAAATAATTTAAAATGCGCTTTTCGAGGAAGTACTGTGCGTGACACAAATAATAAAAATCAAGCGACGGTCCGCTGGAATAAAAAATTCAGAGTCCCCCGGCGTTCAAATATATTCTGTAAGACTCAAAATACGGACTAGTGAAATTGCGGTAAAAGCTCATAACGTGGAAGTACGGTGTGTGAGCCAATAGAAGAAAAATCAAGTGTCATCTGCTTGCCATAAAGAACATTTCAAGACCTCAAACGTAGAAAAATGTTGACTCTTATAGCCTGTAAAAATCAAAATAGGAAAAATTTTGAACGCTTATATCTCGGAAGTACTGCGTGTTATCCAATATCCGGAAACGGTTAATTTTGCAAAATTACTGGGAAAACACTTTCTGAAAATCGAGTTGCATTCATTTTTCAGGGAGATATGGCGATTTATGTCACGTTTTGACCAAATAAATACGGATACACAGTGACACTTGTTCAGCAAGTGTTTCTAAGTATAGTACCATAACAATTTCTTCCAAATTCGCCTCCGTTCCAAATTCGACTTTTCGGACGATTCTAATACTTTCATTTATTACGTAAACGCGCCAGTGAAAAGGTAAAAAAATTATCATTTTAAACAACGTCTACAATTTATTAAGAGTATAAGTGTTCTTCGATCAAATGTTCTGCGGTTTTGTTTTTTAATAAAGACTAAAAAAAAATCTATTAGGTCTGGCAAATTTTATCGCATTTTAACTGTTGAAAATTTGGAAAGCTCTGCGAGGAAAAACTAATTTTAAGCGGTCACTACTCGAAAAAAAAATATTCCGGGATAAAAAAAATTTGCGCAAGCTTATTCTGCGGTTATCCGATGTTGAATACTGACGTTTTTAAATCTGACGTCGCTTTCCAAGGTTCTGTCCATCTGAACGCGTTTCTCTTCCGTTCACGTTGGCTTTGGCCGTGAAAATATTCGAGATGGAATCTAAAATGCGACCAGGTGCAAACAATAGGATTGATATTGAGCATTCTTCCTGAACATAATTTATAGGAGGTTGAGAAAATCGTCGCTTCGTTGAAAAACCTAAAATTATTTGAAATCCAGTTTTCGACAATTTTGAGCGTTTTCAAGTTGGTTCGAAGCTCGAGTAGTTAATCTCGAAAACGACAAATTCAAATTAGCGCTTTTTTTTTACAAATACAGTTATTTTGAGCGAGTTAGTTATTATCACGATTATTTTTGGTTTATTATTGATAGTAAACGTAGGAAAAAAAAAAAATAGAAAAAGTAGAAAAAAAATGCTCTAACCCCCAAAATTTGACGTTTTACGTTTCACGGCTTGTAGAATCCGAATATCCAATAAAAAAAATTCTGTCCGTACGCCGTCAACACTTTTCTGACGAAACTACAAAAGATAAATTCTTGAAATTTTCATCAAAAATCAATCTTGGTCTGTCAACGGCTCAATTTTTTAGCCAACTCGCTACCTCAATTTTAAGGGTATTTTTGTGGGGTTTTGAGGAGGAGAAAATTCGTATTTTCCAACGTTTATCAGAAAATGGTGTCTTTGGTATCGATTTCTATAGATTTTTCGACGCTGAATCGGATGACACCATCGCGGGGATGATAGCTTCATTGGTTCTCAGTTATCACAGCTTTTGTGTCGAATTTAGGAGCTTTTCAGACATTTGGCATGAGGGTATAACTCAATAGTTCTTGGAACTATTAAAATCGTTCCATACTCGTTGGAATGGTCGTCAAACACTCTTCAGCTGTCCCGTTTGGCGAAAAAATTAGCTCTTGATTTGGAAATTAAGAAAAATAAAACCGATTAAAATTACTATAGATGCTACGGAATTTTCCCCTATAGTTATCTATCTGTTTTTCGTTGGAACGTTCATCTATTTTAGTTGCCATCGCAAAATAGATAGTCGTCTTGAATCTTTAATGAAGCGAAGGAATAATAAAATACTGTACAATCATGTGCTTTTTTTTTTTTTTTTTCATTTTACTCGAAATAATTTTTTGCTCAAAATTGAGTTGAGCACCCATAGCCTGCTGAAAAATTAAATCTACTGGTACAGGTAGCGTGACGTTTCGCTTTCAGAGCGGACGCCGGACAGAGGTTGCTCCGTTATGATAATTTGCCAATTCCGCCTTGTAACGAGCGACAATAGCAATTATCGCTGACTCGGGCCTTGTTTTCCTTGCCTTTTTTGCACTTCCGGCAATCCCGCGTAAACGATACAGTCTCCTTTTCAACTTCCCGACTCGGATTTTTCTTCGGCAAATTATTCGGCCGCAAATTTTCGCCCATTTTGTTCACCAGCGATCGCTTCGGAAGTACTGTATGTGGGATATTTTCGGCGTTGCATTCGTGGATTTGGGAATTATGCTGGCGAAAAATTGAATTCGACGGGACAGCGCTCGAACGGAAATTGCCAAATAGGAGATCAATTTTCGGGCGATGAAAAATATGATTCGTCGATCGGCCCGCCGCTCTGTCCTGATTTGCATTGGGGGCATTGATCTCTCAATATTTATACGCGCCTAAATATTATGAGCTGGTTAACAAATGAAATAAATCAGATTCTGCGTCGTATTTTCTCGTGGTAAAAAAAAATGTTTTCAATTTAATGCCACGGCGTTACCTTTTTCGTCGGTAATTGAATCGATTTTTCGTTATTTCTCTCAAATTTTTTTTCTTCTGTTCTTTCAATCTTCTGCTCTACCAATGTCAAAATTCCTCTTTTTCCAGATTGTTATCTCCATTCGTGCTGTGATATTTTCTACGTATTTTTACGAAAATGAACCAACTCGTGAATTTCTGCCTCGTCACGTCAACATTATTCGGTAAGCTCATCTTTATGTAAATCTCCAATTTTTCGCAGCGTTCAGAAAGCGGAGCAAATAATCATTGCGTCAACGTTGACTTCGGGCGATCGGTATTATTCTGCCTGGCAGTCCAGAAAGTTTAAGCTAAACCAACGGCATGAAAATCAGGATAAACTTAGCCTCCTTTTTCCTGGGCAGTTCAATAGATTTTTCGTTATTCCTCTTAGTTTTTTTTCTTCAATTCTTTGACGCCATCTCTCATATTAACCCTTATTGGACCAAGAAATTTTTTTTTTCGATTCTTCGAAAATTTTTCATTAGAACTTGTAATATAGACCTTCTAGAGTCATGGAAAAATGTTGAAAAAAATCCTCATCCATTACCAGCTGGATAGCAGGCTTATAACAAATAGTTTCATATTTGAAACCCTGGGACAGCCAGTGCAAGAGGTCGAGGAAAGTATGTCTTATATTTGACACTCTGGGACAGCGATGCAAGAAATGACGCCTATAATTGAAACCCTGGGACGAGGGTGTTGTGCAGTAATAAATAATATTTTCTTTTTCAGATAATTTTACTCAAATAAATTTCAAATACAACACAAAATAACATTTTTCACAGCCTCCTTATTTATTATTCACTAGGATCCATCACAGCGTTTTTTCATAGTATGATTCGAGTACCCATAATAAACCTTTATTTATCATTAGCGAGCTTATCAATAATCACAGCTTCATCAGGAAACACTCATTGGAGTCTACTATCATATAAACGGATTCGCTGCCTAGTTGCACAGGTATGAACGCAGTAGTGAAGAAGTAATTGAATAAATTGTCAGCACAACTTTTCTGAAGTGAATAAACAAAATTGAACATGACTAAATAGTTGAACATGACTAAATTGAACATGACTAAATTGAACATGACTAAATAGTTGAACATGACTAAATTGAACATGACTAAATTCAACATGACTAAATAGTTGAACATGACTAAATTGAACATGACTAAATAGTTGAACATGACAGCCATCTCTCATATTAACTGAATATTTTTTTTTTAAATCAATCACATACCAAATTGCTCGATTGTGTAAAAACCTTGTCAATTTGCTTATTTTCAGGTTTCTGCCATGCCGCCGCTACGAAAATTTACACCGACGTTCGAGAGGTGACATTATTGGAAAATGAAACGCACATCATGACGTTCAAAGCGGAGTAAGTGGAAATTATTGATTTGACCGCCGAAAATGTGAAACCGAAAAGGAAAATCCTCAAGAAAAAAAAAACTGCTTTTATTTCTAAAGTTTTATAGTACTGCACATGTTATCCATGCGACGAGGCTTTAAATATATCTTATTTCGCTAATTGTTTCTAAAGTCCTCCAATTTTATTTTCAATTTCATTCGAGCTGCATTTCGATATTTTTCAATCTCACTCGTTGTCGCTTGAGGTCTATAATTGATTGGAAAATAAGACAACTTATACATGAGTCCCAACGGAGCACAGGAGCAATGTGACACCGACAGCTCAATCAATCGAGTGCGTATTATTGCGTAATGCTGGTTACACATGGCGCGGAAAGGTTGCAATTGGCCAGAATTTCGGTGCGGATTGTACCGATCTAATGATTTTGTTATTATGTGGTTATCTTCCCCTTATCGTTGTTCAGTTGTGTACATCTTTTTTCGTATTTATTGATTTTTTTTTTGTGTAATTTTTCTACAATTTATTTGATCAGTTTTTATATTCCACCTAAACTCACAGCAAAAAAATGTACTGCGAGGACTTTTTTCCACGTTGTATTTCGTGAACTCGCAAAAAATCTACGATGTGAACTTGCATTATTTTTCAAAAAACCTTCGAATATTCAATTCAGGTTTTTGGGGAAACAAAAATTTACACTTTTCGCTCTAAAAATTATTTTTTCAGTGGTGAATTCGAATTCGAAGTTTGGCCCCTGATCCGAATGAAAAACATAAACACGGAACAAATTAATTAATACCGCATTAATTGCTGACGTTTTTATCCTTATTGCTTGTATCTTTGAAACTAGTTGTTTCACAATGGTGTCCACTCGGTAGGACATTATAGTTGACGATATTCCTTAGAAAATGGGCTCACATTGAGTTTCAAATAGAAAACAAGGTGCGATTGCAAAAAAATGTGTTGCTCGGTTAAATTATATAAACCATGCATATTATTCAGTCACAGAAAAAAATATTTATAGTCCTACTCGCCAAAATCGAGCAATAACTATTGAAATAGCTACATCCCTAATTCGGTTAGTTAAAACATATCCTTGAACTATGGGAATTCTTATTTTTGAAGAATAAATCACTAGTCTATAAGAAACTGATTCTGAACAATTCGATTCAGCGTGAAAAATTATCCAGATGTGTCAAAACTCACTAAAAAGGTTGGGTACATTTTTAATTTTAAAGAAAAATCATAAATAAATACTATAGAAACCCCCCCCCTATAAACATTAAAACGGTCGACATGGATATGAAATTAATATTTATATACTCTAATAAAAAAAAGCAAAAAACTCTTTTTTCCCGTTCCGAATTTTTGTCAACATCTTAAAATCACATTTTTTTAAAAGATGTTCATTCTTCATCCTGCCATTTTTACTTTCTGTTTATCATCCTCTACTAGCACTTTATTCGTCATTATTATCATCGTATTATCATAATGACAATTATTTATATCATCTGTAGGATCAAGAAATTTACCTGAATGTATATTGGTTTTATTCAAATTATAAACTTTCGTAATCGCCAAAAATTTCCTTCAAAGGAATATAAAAAAAAAACAGAGCAAGCTTCCGATTATCCGTTCCGCGCCATGTGAACTCAGCTCACGAGCTGCAATGCCTTATACAATAGCATTATTTTAATACCCATTATATCACACTAATTAATGACCCAGAGATTACCGATTATTAGCTGGTATTTGTTAATTAGCCGAAGTTGATAAGTTGTAATGCAATTTCGCGCTTTACCAGTTCGCTTGAGTCTCTTTGCCCGCTCAAATTATCTTCTAGTGTCGCAAGTTGAATTTTCATTCAAACAGGCAACTCCTAGTAGAGGTAGGTATGTTGAAATATTTTATTTTAGAGCTTTTCAGCTACTTTCATGGTCAAAAATTATATCCTAAGGAAAATCTTTCACGCAAACCCTTTTTATAAATTTGTTTTCGTTACCGATACGTAAATTATTGGATAATGACGTAGCTCATCGGCGATTAAATAATCTATTTAATAAATGCGTCTATTTTATTTTCAGCAAAGCAATACCCGGTGTTCGAGCGTCAATAGTTGGAAATCACGGCGGTGTGGTTGACGTTGATCCGTTAACTATAGATTTGAGCAGTCCGCCTCCTTGGAACGTCACGCTGAGAGGGATTCACAGGGGACACGACACCGTTTACATGAACCTGACCACCAGTGATAACAATGTCAAGTAAGTACCTAAAATTACAAAGGCGTGAAAGTTTAAATATGATCTCTTCTTGGTTGAGTCGTCGCATCTCTCATCGTACTGGGTTGGTGAGGGGGAGAAGAACCAGGCGACATGTTCTCCGATTTTTTATTTACTGGCCGAGTACTTTCGCCTCTTTGGGCATCCTCAGGGCGATGTGGAACCATAGGGCGATGTGGCTGTGGTAACCTATGGTTCCACATCGCCCTGAGGATGCCCGAAGGGGCGAAAGTACTCGGCCAGTAAATAAAAAATCGGAGAACATGGTTCTTCTCCCCCTCACCAACCCAGTACGAATATGATCTCTGTTCAAACTTTCTTGGCTGGATAGCAGTAAAAATGGTAATGTCCATAGAGGCATTATTTTGTAGCAGCGTCTGGAACACGGCCGGTGTTGCGACCTCACTAGCGCTCGTGGTGACCGCGGTACTTAACTACCGAACCCCAGAGACAGTCTTTACTCGACTTTTACTAGACCTTTCCGTTATCGTTGGAGTTTCCATGTCTTCGTATTTAATGGGCAACTACTTATGTAGATTTCCTTTTCTTTCTTGTCAAAAGGTGTTGTCGATGTTAATAGAATTTTGTTAATTATGTGGAGTTCAGTAGGCCATATTAGAACTTGAACTACATTTGTGAATTTCCTACCTGTCCCTTTGCAGAGAATAAGTACATTTCAATTACTCAAGTTCAGTCCAATTCGATGCACGTGATCAAGTAAATTATTCAATCTCGTTCATCTATAAATCAAGCAACCTTGACCAATCTCAAAAAGAAAAAAAAATCCCTAAACCAGTCCAATTCGACGTAGGTACGCATTAGTATCAGTCCATGTGAGTTTTTGAACTATCTATGATTTATTCGCATTGGAAGCGTGCTGGGCTCATAACCTCTTGGAAATATTCTCAAAAGTCGGGCAATTATATTGAACTGTCGAAATTAAAAAAAATATGGACTGGAATATTGGACACGTTGTCTGGTTATTTTTACGTTTCCAAAGATTAAGTTCAAAATATATAAACTGGCGAGTGCATAGAGTGTTTGACTATCATTCCAACGAGTATAGAACGTTTTTTGTAGCTTTTGAAAGTCTCGAGTTCTGCCATATTGCCAAATTTCTCGAAATCTTGAACTTGCCACCCAAAAGCTGCGATAACTCAAGAACTATTAAAAATATTGATTCCATTATGGTCTCATTTGACGCTACGTCCAAAAATCGATTGAAAGCGTTCCCAAACGCACCTTTGACCAAAAACCTTCCGAAATACTAATTCCCCCCCTTGAAACCCTTAAAAAGACCCTTCGTTAGAAATTACTATGGTTTATTATAATAATAAACCAAAATTGTTGTGGCGAGGGGGAGATAAACACGGCGACTCTTTCTCCATTTTTTCTTTTATTTGCCATGATCCTTCGCCCATTCGAGCAACTTCAGGGCTACATAGGTCCCACCAATCACGTGGAAAATGCAACCAACGGAAGGATAAACGAAATGTATAGATAAATTACCTGATCCTGTTTATGTTCGTTGTCCGATTGTTGGTGGTTTCGCTGTTTCGGTTGCCTTTGACAGATAAAGGGTTATGATGGAAAGGTTGAGCTTTGTAGGTTGCCTAAAGCTCTTCAAGGTCACGTTTCCTTTTTTAATTCTGTCTTTTATGGCGTCACACGTACTTTGAGGGGCGATTCAGGTGCGACGTGCTTGCAAAAACTCTTCATTATTCTCTTGAATTCAGTAACTTAGTCGAAGGCTGTAGAAAAATGTCTCTTCTCAGGAATAATTAATCTCTTGATAGTAACTGTTGAAATCTTGACTTACGGTTTCTTTGTATTTAAGTGTTGACAGTGCCTATGTAGTTGTGACTGTGGAGCGGTCGCGGGACCTTGAGCTTGCTAGCACGATTGTTGGATGGGTCTACTTCGTAGCTTGGTCCGTTTCTTTTTACCCTCAATGCTACGAAAACTGGTTGCGTAAAAGGTAAGTTTCACGAATAAAATCGTCCCAATTGACCTTTAATTTAGCGCTATCTACGAAACGAGGGAATTCGCTGCTTTCGGGGCTGCATTTCTCAAGCCCCCCCAGAAAATTTGGATTTGTAAAATAAATACACAACTAGAACTGAAAATTGCGTTTTAATTATTGGCATAAACATAGTAAAAATATGTCTATTTGAAAACACACTGTTGATATCAATGTCGTAGTTACCATTCTAGTTCTGACGCGCCTCCATTGGATCACGCGAGAGTAACGACGCTACTGAACCAAAGTTATTCATAAAATTCGAAACGAGGCCGGAAATTTGTTAGCAAACAAAAGCCGTGAGCTCATGGGAGGTATATTCACAATCATTGATGATTCTCGGGAGCTATTTCGATTTCAAACGCATCAATATTCAACGATTTCCCTCCCTTAATATTCAATAGTACGCCATTCATATTTGGCTTTTAGCACGTGTTTCCCACGTGTATGATGTAAGTATCTATAAATTATTTATTTTAAGCGCGATAATTTTCAAAAGCTAAATACGTGTAATTTGTTTTGTAGAAGATACCTACCTACCCTAATTTGTTTTGTAGTAGGAGAAAATGACATAAAAAAGACAGGTTCTATTTAAAAAATTTTTTTGAGATTTTTTAAAAAAGAAAAAACTCTTCCTTTCAGCGTCGTCGGTTTGAATTTCGACTTTTTGGCTCTCAATCTCATTGGTTTCATCTTGTACAGTTTGTTCAACTGCGGCCTCTACTGGGGATCCGGTATTCAGGTAAAAAAACGAGTGTAAAAAATACAATTTTCTTTTTCTTAAATCTAACGGCCATAATGAAAATGAATTTCAACTCACTGGGGTGCGTTTTGGTTTTCTCTACTTTCATTGTTTTAAAATATATTTTTATTCAGCTTAACTGCACCACTGTTTTACATAAATTCTACGCGTTTCATTTCTTTTCTCTTTCTATTTTTCAGAAAGAATACTTCGCCGAACATCCGAGAGGCCTGAATCCGGTTCTGTTGAATGACGTTGTTTTCAGCTTGCACGCCGTTTTCATCACTTTGATCACTATATGCCAATGCTTCATTTACGAGGTGAGGTATATTCCTATTAGCGTCAACAAGCTTTTTGAGTGGCTTTCTTGAGAAACTTACTTTACTAATCGAACGTGAAATTCCCTATAAAATCTGATATTTTATTTTTGCAAAAAATTGAGTTAGGCGAAGATATTTAATAGTAGTATTCATGATCACCGTCGAGAATGTCAAGATTGATAAAGTTGCCATGGAAACTAACTTGACCGGACGTGCGCAGTCCTTCATTTTACACAATCGAATTCGATCCAAAAAAGCCACTAGAAACTGTCGAGAAATCGAGATTCTGCGTTCGTGCCAATTGTCTATGTAAACAAAAACATGTCTGTCTATTATTCAATCGAGAAACGACGGCTCTTTGACGAATCTTCCTTCTTCGAATCTTTTCACTTCACTTTCCTATTTCACTTCAATTTCCAATCGTTCTTCTATTCGTTATACTCGTTATCTATTCGTTAATATTTTTATTCGGTGCATTAACCTCTGGAGAGTTTGGATACAATGCCTTCAATTGCGATCTCTTTCTGACTTTTTTCAGCATGGTAACGCTCAATTTGGAATTTTTTGAAATTGCCAAGTAAAATAGTGTAAAACAAAAAAAAGCTAAATAATGAAGAACAAAAAATAAAATAATTAAAATCAACAAAATAGATAATGAAAAGCATGGCCACTAGACGAAAACGAACGCTTGAGGTTACAAACAAAACGACAGAAAATGGCGGCTACAGTTTCGTTATCAGACACATCAGCTGATTAAATATGGTTAGCTCTCAAAAGATAGTCAATTTCTTGATCTTGACACTGGGAGGATCTTCATGTTAGGCGCGATTTCTCGACATCTCGATCCCGACCATGAATACCCCTAATATAGATTTTCGTTTAGTTTGGAATTTAATTGGCAACAAAGTATGGTGTCGATGAAAAACCAAGGTGAAACGAATTGAGTTCAGTTGCAATTGAGTGCCAGAGGTCCAATAGCGTCGTCTTGAGATGACCTCACAAAAACGCAATATCCGAAGAACTATGTTTTCTCAACGTTCCAAACACTTTTTCCTGTTCGAAGAGGTCTATTTTTGTACTTTTTTTAAAAGCAGAGTTGCTTAAAATACACAGAGTATGATCATTATTACAAGATCTATGAAAAATCCCGTCCTAGTCCATTATATTTGCCGAGCGAGCAAAGCAAATAATGCTAGAAACGTTTCGTGAGAAAATAGCTGAAATAGTATTCATTATGACTGATTATTAAGCGTAGCAATAAAATAACATCAAAACCCTTTCACCTTTAAGTACTAACACTAGCAAAAAAAAAAAAAAAAAAAAATCAAGCTTTAATTGGCATCAATGACAACGTGTTTTTCACATTTCAGAGCGGCGGTCAGCGGGTTTCCAAAATCGCCACAGGAATCATCTCCATTCTCCTGTTGATATTCGCCGTTAGTTTCGTGTTACCGTTTTTCACCGTCATCAACTGGCTGATGTTCCTTTACATCTGTTCGTACATCAAATTGTCCATCACGCTCATGAAATACGTTCCTCAGGTTCGGAAAGTCTTAATTCCTTTTGCAATATTATTATAATTAAGAACTTCGGTCGTTCGTTCAAAGTTGAAGCCTCCAAACTTTTCAATGAACTGGACACTAACCTTAAAGGAATGAATAGTTGGGAGGGTTTCAAAGGTGAGCCGAGAAATAACCTATCGTCAAAGTATAATGTTAATTTAATTTAAAAGTTTTTACGTATTTTATTTCAATTATTGGAATTTTTATTTGTTCCTTACTTGTGGATTCATTTTTTATTTCTTAATTTTTAAAAAAATGTTTTCACTTGCTAAAGATTGGAGCATCGCACGATGATTGAGGATAACTTATTATTTTATTTATTCCTTTTTGTGTATATATTCTGAAGAGCTAATTGAGATGTAAAAGTGGAATTTTATTCATTTCTTAATTATTTATAGTTCTAAAAGAGGGCAGTAATGCCCTAAACTGTGCAGAAAAATAAATCGTTCATTCATTCGGCGGATATCGTCGTCTGAAATACAGTTTCAACAAATTTGGACGTTATTTTCAGGCGTTCATGAATTACAAGAGGAAAAGCACCATCGGCTGGAGTATAGGCAACGTCATATTAGATTTCACCGGCGGTATGCTCAGTATGATGCAAATGATGGTGAACGCTGACAACTACGGTAAACGAAAGTGGATTTTAAAGCTGAGAACGCACAATTGATTAGTCGGTAGCAACTTTTTGAGAATCGATTAATTAATTTATTGTATTCCAGATGATTGGAACTCGATATTCGGCGACCCAACCAAATTCGGGCTAGGCCTGTTTTCCGTACTGTTCGACATTCTGTTCCTCGTTCAGCACTACATCCTTTACAGGTGAGCCATTAATTGTAGATGAAATGCAATTTGCTCGTAGATGAAATTTCCGTTTGCGAAACTTTCATCAAACCCTTCACGCTTTCGTGCACGTTTGACACTTACGCCAAATAAAACCCGTTTCAAAGCTCCTGCTTACAGTAATAAAACATCATTCGTGCTTACGGAGGCAAACTCAAGAAATGATAGTTGGATCGCTGTCCATCATGGCGGCATTAACGGGTCGCCCGCGCATTATAAATTTGTCGCCAATACTAAGTTAGATTATTAATTCAAATTCAATTTTTTTTGTCAATGCAATCACCAATGATCTGCTAGATTGTTGGCGAATTTAGCAAAAAAAAAAAAAAAAAAAAAAAAAAAAATGGATTTAGCTGTACAGACAAAGGCCAACTAGTGTTGTTGATATTTACGTTGCTTGTTCAGTTAAATCATGGAACAAAACCTACTCAATTTTTGGTTTATTATTCAATCATAAACAATTGTAATCTCCATTGAAAAAAAACCGCTGCAAATGATTTGTACAATGGTTTATTATTTCTTTGCTTCAATCCTGATTTGGAAAGACCATCCGCTTGATGATGTACCTTATCCAAACTCATGTGAACGTTTCCACCTACAACATATTGGCAACTAAGAGCTAAGTCCTTGGCAAGTGTCGTAATTTTGAATATTTTTATTTTTCTCGATTATTTAATTTAAAATAAAATCAATTGCCTAACGATACGAAAAAGTGTTTGACGAGTTTTTCAACGAGTATAGAACAGCTAATTAGAATAGCTGAATTCTTGACATTTTCACCAAAAATCATTCTTGGGCTAGCGATGGCTCAATTCTTTAGCCAAATTGCTGCCTCAATCTAGAGTATTTTCTGGAGGTTTTGACAAGGTGAAAATTGTTACTTTCTAGCGTTTTTGAAAAATGAATCTGTTTGGTGTCATTCGTGGAGATTTTGGACGCTGAATCGAACGGAGTGTACAGTTTCAATGGTTCTTAAGTTATTGCAGCTTTTTTGTAGAATTTCAAGACTTGGAAGGCTGGTATAATTTGAGAACTTATTGAGCTAATAAAATCAATCTCTACTTAAAAATAAAATAAAAATCAAGTATAATATGAAAACAATTAATATTACGATTGTTGCAAGCTTTCTCTTATATAGTCACCAATCTTTTGTTAGGTAGCACCAATGTTCGGAATAATTGCTGTCACAAATTGATGGTCTTCTTAAATCGTTATTAAAGCGAAGGAATAAACTGTAAAATCATTTGCAGCGACTTTTCCCTACCATTAGCGCAGTAATTTGTAAGCAGCTGGGAATCGCACTTTGTGTCGGTTGTCTCGCGAAAAATAATGCCTGAAAATGACTCACATTTTATATTCTGCTTCGTTCATTGGTGCGTTCAAGTTGCAAATAATGTAGTTTTTATCGCTGTGCGCAGAAATTGCTATTTGGTTGTGGCTCCTTAAATGTTAGGTTTGATTTTATCGGGTTTTTAAAAAACGCGGTGGTATTCCTGAGAAGCGTTTTTTGTCAACAACTTTCTACATCCTTCCCTCCTTGCGATCGAATATAAATGATCTAATTCTAAAAGGAAACATCTAAAAAAGCTGTATTTAGGAAAATCTCGACTTGTTTTTTTTTTTTTTTTTTTTTTTTTTTTTTTTTTTTTTTTTTTTTTTTTTTTTTTTCTACACAGGATGAAGCCTGAAAAAATATGATAGAATTGTATAATACTAGTTATTGTAGCGTATGAAGCAAAATTCGATGAAATCTTGGTAAGTTTTATAAGAAGCATCATGCGCGACCTCAGGACCTCCAACGTCAGTCGAATTTTATTTTATAGAGAACGCGAAGAAGTCAAGAAATCGATGGGCAATATTCCAGAGGAAATTCGACGGTCATTGCAGCGAGTCGACAGCGTTGGAAAATTGGGCAGCACGTTGCCGTTGATAAAAAATAGCGTTTGATTTGGTTAATTTAGGCAACGTGCTTACCTTTCCAGTTCGAGGAAGGAATTTGGTTTCGAAGATGGTATAATAGAGTTGAGGCGTTAGCAGAGGTGCGTGGTTTCACAGCAGTCTAGAGTCAGAATATGGTAACCAACTACTAGCGTTTCAAGTAGGAGCTTGGTAAGACAGGCTAGCCATCACTTTACTGTTTTTAACCGATTTCAAAACAGGGAGGCTACTATGATTGACTTGCGGGTTTTTTTTCCGGTATGTGTTCTCCGCTGGCGTTCCTCCTGTAGAGCCTCCTGGCATTTTTTACGACCGTTAAAAAATTTACTACAATCTGCCGGTCGTTTTCAAATCTTGATTTACTTATTAATAATCACTTCAGATCCTTATAAGTATTTTATGGACATTTTCCTAGCACATGATGATTATCTTGATTATATCCGAATTATTTGTGCTTACATCGTAAAATAGTTATAATTATTGTCACTTTATCCGTCCGTGTAAAATAGGGTACAATCTATTTTGCATATTAGGTACAGTGTTGCCAGGTCTCCCCTTTTTGAAAACTCAGATACAAGTTTGAAAACTCCCCAAAACGTAGATACAATTGCTCTTTCCCTTTTAAACCAAATCCTCCCTCAATCTCATTTTTCCCTCCCTTTTTTTCTACTTCTTTTCTATTAAAAGTAAAAATTCTGGTAATTTATTTTTTAATATTTCTTACTTTTTTATTAGTGTTTTTTTAATTTTATTAGCTATTAATTTTTATTTATTTTATTATTGCATCATGGAAATAGTTTTAATTTTTGCCGAAAAATTCCCATATTCAGCCGCCTGTCAATTTTCACTCTGAATATCGAACAATGTACGAAACAATTACTATTACCAGGCATTCTAAGCAATGAAAAATATTGAGCAGCCTTTTTTTGCACAATATATCCCCTCACCTATTGACGAGCAGAGTCTATTTTGATGTCGCTAGAATCACGCTTCACTTGAGCTAAAAATCCCCAAAGATCCCTTCTTTTCGTTTGAAAAAATATCCATTTCCCCCCTTTTTTTGTCAGGGTTGCCCCGAACTACCGGTTGGGACCTGGCAACACTGATTAGGCACCGTTTAGCGAATTTACCTGCGCAGAATTGTCGACAAAGGATGCTATTTCGTAAAACTGGTACCAATTGACGGTCGGAGTCGTTTTAAACATCACAAATGTTCAATGTCTGCTATGAAACTATCTCAGGTTCCTCACAAGTGCGTGAGCTCGGCCTAAAAATCTACGATGTATAAGTATTCAGCGTGATGAGAGCTCAGTATTTTCCAACGTGTATCTCACTTTCAGATCTCTTTATTTGATTTTATATTCCAACAACGCGCACCGCTTGAAATGTATTCATCGGCTGCGTTGTCGGTTTTTGCGCTCCCTAATTATTTATATGCTCTTCCCTAATTGTTATTTATACTGTCGTGACGTTATTGGTTATCTTTATGAAGAACATGTTATGTTAGCGTCTGAAATCTCAAATAAACCCGTTCCTATTACAATTCCTATCGCAGTCTGTTATTCCCTCAGTTCCTCGTTAATTGTTGAAAATTATTCTACTGTTCGGCAGCAAAAATGGGTTTCTCGTTGCTACAAATTAAGCTTCAAGTTTGTTAAATGGTGAACTTTGGTGCAAGTGCTTGCTTCTGGTGGCGGTCGCCTAAATTTCGTTCATTGAGCGTAAATATGCATTCGGTTTTGGAAATATTTCGCACTCGTTTGTGGAAACACAAGATGGCAATGGGCGCTGATGCATTCAACGACTGAACGCTTTTGATTTCTTTTCGCAGGAACACGTCCGGCAATATTTACGATCTCACGTCAAAAATTTGAAACTTTTTCCCAGTGCGACCGATCGTTTTTATTCCTACCGAGCAATAGCCAGTAAATAGCGGCAAGTTCCAATTTTGATATTTGCAAGCCGAATGCAACCCGTAAGATATTACCTTGTATAAATCACTGTTATTTTTCTACCAGCGACTGATATTTTCCAAAGTGTCTGCCTACAGGACAGTGGCACTTTTTGAACCATTCTGCGCATTCATATGCGTTCGATGTATTCCCTCGCGTTGCTGCGAGTATTGTACAAATGTTACCTATTTCACCTAGCGTTCGTTACCATAAATATTATATTTCCACGGTTTATTCATTTCCTCAACCCGAACGTTCTCTCGACTGAAAATTCGCCTTTCAAACGAACGGCCTGCATTAATGTGAAGTCGAAGAGGGGAAACGGAGGTGTGAATATTTTTCCCAGAGTAAATAGGGGACAAAATTTTCTGGGAAAGATTGCTTAAAATGGACCATTCCAGGATTGCTCGATTGTGCTTCGATCGTCCGGACTCCGGCCACAACTGGGCAACCGATCTTGGACCGATCCTAAGCGAGCAGAGGAAAGGCCTGCTTGGAGGGCCCAGGACTTCTTGAGGCTGTGAATTGAAAGACATGATGTATGAAAAGGCCGTCAGGTGGTCAGTGCACGATTTAGAAAGAATGCCTCTCGCTTCAACAGTGATTCAAGATAGTGGCTGAAAGGCTGAAGCTTCTGTTGGCCCCCCTGTATTATAAGCGGCTATTGAGCCATATAAGACTGGGGGATTATGCGATCCTCAGAGCGATAAGAACCGATGCTCGATTCAGGGCGGCGGACGTGTGCCCCATCTGCAAGTATGCTGAATGGGACACAATCTTACACTTAGTGGGCAGCTGCCCTGTCTTAAGGTCTGAAGATTAAGCTACTTCAAGCAGAAATGCCGTAAATAAAGACTGGATAGGTAACATTGGATGACTGGAATCTTTCAAATCATGGCTATAATATATATGTGGCTGAAAAACCTCAAGAAATATTTTTTTTTAAATAATAATAAACTCGTTTTCAGAAAAATAATAATGAACTCGAATTAGGTTGATAGAGGTGAGAAAACAATCTGATGAAAAATGTGGAATAGAACACTAGTGGTTAAATTTTAGGAGTGGGAAGGAGTATTTGTTTCTATAAGTGGAATTACATATCAATAGTATCAGTAGAGCGATTCAGCTCTTTTAGGTTAGGGCAAGTAACTGATTAAACTGTTTAGCGGCACAGCAAAGTTACCAAGTTAGCTACGCAAAATCTGGAAATTCCCTTTGAAAATCGCGACAAGGGATCGTTTCTTTTCAAAGCTTGTTAGTGCACACGTTAATCGGCGAATGAAGAATGCTTTCAAACTGTGATTACTGCTCCAACCTTTTTTACTCAAGGGTTACATAGTAAATTTTTGGGGGCTAGGGGGGCTAGCTATATTTGGTGGCTGAAAGTCGAGCCTCCACCGCCGCACACCCAGAATTTATAATTGAGAGCTCATTGGTGGTTATTGAGTTTCTTACGTTCTTGCCACATAAGTGGCAAGTGAGAGACGAATGCTGTATTTATTTAAAGGTGAATGCTTAAAAAAGTATATTATCAGATAAAAATAACTTATGTTTTTAAGTACGCTAATTTTCTGCGGGCCATAAAAAATCTGTTTGGGGGCCGTAGGTTGGAGACATGCGAAAGAACATTATGGGTTTGCCAAGGGATAGTTTAATTTACTTATATTAATTATTTAATTAATTTTATTAATTTAATTTAATTAATTTTAATTTTATTTAATTAATTTTAATTTTATTTAATTAATTTTATTATTATTTAATTTTATTAATTATTAATTATTTAGTTCAGTAGAACCATTAACCAACTCAATTTAATTTATTTATAAATACTCAAGGCACCAGTTAGTGTTAACAAGCAGTTTTTAGTAGAGGGGTTGTGAGGGGGAGAAAAACTAGGCGACTTATTCTCCAGGTTTTTAATGGCTGGCCGAGCACTTTCGCCCATTCGGGCATCTTCAGGGCGACGTGGAACCATGAGGTCCACAGCCTAGTTTTTCTCCCCCTCACAACCCCTCTACTACAATAAATGCGACGACAACCAAGCGAAGCAGTTTTTACATACTCATTAGAAAATTGCTGGTTGATCTTGGCTCTATCTACGACTGATAAACGTACCATTAGCCAAACAGACCTATCTAAGGGCACTACACCTGTATGAGAATGTCTCACGCTGCATAAGCGGCTTTGACGATATCTGTATTTGAGAATGGAACCTAATAAAATGTGGCCGTGTTCAACAATATGTTGGCTCAAAGAATTTTTAATAACTCGACAAAGAATCAGATGATGAGAACGACAAAATTATAGGAGAGAGAATACAATAAGTGACCCCAAAATTGTTCTCATAGCAACGGATGCTAAGTATCTAAATCGTCCACTGAAGTTGGCTTGCTTCCTATCAACCAGCCACAAACTCAAGTAGCGTGTTCTATATGAACTCGCTTTATCGCTGCTCGCCAAAACGCTCTCGCTCCTAGAAAGCCTAATCTATCACCACGCTGCGATGAGGAGCGTCTGGATCACGGCGTTCTACCTCACTAGCGCGTAGTGGAAATCCAAACTGATGAGGTAATAGCTTTCTATCTTTGATGAACAATTTTTTGAATAACATCACCAGTTCCAGGGAAATAGGTTTATAGGAGGCAATACACTCTTCAGGTGGCTATCCTGGTTCCGGAAGCTATTTTCTGTAATTGTGTATCTTGCCTTCTAGGAAAGTTCTTTCAGATTTGCCCTGTAATTAGGCAAGTACAGTAAAAGCCCATTAGTCCGGCATGCAACAGTACGGAATGCCGTATAGTCCAGCATTGCTCCGGAAAATGGTAAAAATTTTGGTTTTCTAAAAAGGAGGAAGTTTTCTTGATTCAAATGCAGGAGTGTCTAGTCTCCCTATTTATTATTTTAATTTATTAGACTCTGGTTCAAAAAGCGGACGTGCTTGAGAAATTTCCTATCATCGACAATCCCAGCCTTGTGGAGCTACTTACAGGACCTATTTTAAAATTTTTTATGAAGATGTTTCCTGAAGAGGCTTTGAATGGCGAAAGCGCTCGAAATATAGAAGTTCAACGTGAGATAACGTCGCAGCTTTCATCTCAACCTCATCCCCACGTCAAATCATTAAGTTATCTGTAAAGCCAAATTTTGGTGCCAAGCGACGAACAGAAAGCTCTCTGGAGCGTTCTTTGATCGCCGGACGTCTTTATCGCAGTAATCTTCAAGAGCTATCGACCTATCCGCTCTTAATTCTATAATTCCCAAGCTACTAGAGGCACAGCAGTAAGTTTTAATTATTGTCGAGCCAATAATCGTTAAAAATTGGTTGTAGAAAATCGATGATAAAAATCGAATATCGGCATGATTAAAAATCAATTTTCAGAAAATCGATTATAGATTTGCAACCTTTCAATGGCGTCTCTGGAAAGAGATTCAGTTCCTCATCTTTGAGGACGATTTCGCGATCTTTCTACGCATGCATAATTCCTCTAACAGCTTTTCATGAATGCTCGCCTCTAATCAGGCATGCCTAGGGACGATACCTGAAAGTATCGATATTTTTTCGATATGATACTTCCCATGAAGTATCGATACTCGATATTTTTCGATACTGATACTTTGAAAAGTATCGATACACCGATAAATATACCGGTCAAAGATATCGATACCAAAATGTATCTATACCATCAATATTTTGCCAGTAAAATGGAATTCGAAGATTAAAAAAACGGTGCAAGTATTCAAAGCCAAATTAATGAAAGTCCTGCAGGGCCAACATTAATTGTGGATTGCCATTAATTTGTACTTATCTGCTTAAGAATCATTTTTTACTTAATGTTGTGCTTTATTTGAAGAATTTTTTTTTTAAACTAGATACTATGTTAGAAGAGCTGATTATATTATTGTGCAAATTGTTTTCGACGCAGTGCAGTAATTTTCTGTACAAACAAAATGTAAGAGAGGACTTATACTTAACCTAATTTTGTTCGTTCAACAAAATATCATCAATCGATCAATCAGTCAAGGGAAAATTTCTGTCATCCATTATTTTAGTTCTCTAATAATTTGCTGTATTTTGCTTTTTCAAGAGTACCAAATAATATGTACATATATTAGCAAGAAGTATAGATTCTTTCTATTTATGTATGGAAAATTATGGAAACAAAAATATCGGTACCCAGTATCGAAAAGAAAGTATCGATACAAATATCGGTGTCGATACCAAAAAAGTATCGATATATTGTTGGCATGCCCAATTAATTTACTTCTCCTTGTCGTCGCATTTTTTGATGTCCAGGAGGTGCGAGTGGAAGAATAACCAGGCTACTCGTTCTCAGATTCTTTATTGGCTGGCCGAGCACTTTCGCCTATTTGGGCATCCAATAAAGAATGAGTCGCCTGGTTTTTCTCCCCTCGCACCTCCTGGAAATATGATTTTCGCACAATACAATTCGATCAAAATGTTTTAATTTTTTTTCTCGGCGTTTTTGTCGCTTTTCTTACGAAAAACTTGCGACAAAACCGAGCGATTCATTCTCTGCGCTTCATTCTTCCGCCATCCTCAGGGCGATGCGCATTGGTTACCTTGGGAACAGATAATAAAAGCAAGAGTCGCCCCGTTCCCCCTCAACGCTGAGAAAATATAGCCTATTTCAATCGGCTCTCCTGTTTCAGAAACGTGGGCTACGAAGAATTGCCAGGAGACGTAATCGATGAAAGTTCCTCTTCCGCAACAACTTCGACAGCAGCTGCTGGAAGTGAAACTGACAGAGAACCTGCCTTCGTTGGCGAACGTGAGGTCGAAGAACAATATGGGCAAACGAAGCAAATCGAATCAACTCTAGAGCCACTGATGCCTGACGTAGTTCCAGAATCGGAAGCTGTCCAGTGATATAAGAAATCTACCCACATCCCTGTTCGAATTGGATTATTTAACTAATAGAGAATAATAGACTGAAATGGCCATTGTTTCGAATCTCTTGACACAAGAGAGCTCTTCGGGTATTTTGTAAATTTGATACAATCGAAAATACGTCTCAACATTGTACAGTAAATATAACAGACTCTGCTTATTTTTCATACGCTTGTCATTATTCCACTTCATCAGGATTTACAGATACCAAGCTGTGTTTTATAAAAGAACTATATTTACACGTATACCAACATTGTGGGGGAAATTCATACAGGAAAATACGATAACGACATGAACGGGCACTTTGCATTAATTTCACGTTACAACTAATTTTAATATCATCACAATTTGCTTTGTGCTCGATGCGATTATTTCGTGACTGAGCATGGCAACTTCCAGTTGTGAATAATGCACATTAAACGCAAAAGCTCTGGAATCGAATTTATGCAAGGGAGGAATCTAAAAAAAAAAAAAAAAATACTATACAACACAAAACAAACGCGCGATAAATTGCAAATTTCAATTATTTCGAGATTCGGTTATGTAAAGAAAATAATTAAGTCATGAACGGTGATAAAAGCGTTACAAAATGCGATCTTTTCGACCTTTTTAAGACACAGCTGATCACAGATTCAGATGGCGGCACCAAAAGTCCGCATTTGACGACCTTTTACGCAAAAAATTTAAATAGGCACGATAAAATGTTTAAATCGTTCGTCAACTAATGGAGGAAAATTTCTGAATATTGTTCAAATATGAAATTGGTAAAAATATTGCCATTTTTACGCGGACGGAAAATTCGAAATCGTCAAAGGAACAAATTGATACAGTCGAACGATAAAACAGCGAATCTTCTATTTTTCGGCCGAATATGGACGAAATATTTTTGAGGCACTTAGTTTTCAACACGATTTCAAATTTTCCAGCGATTTGTCTAAACCTTGAGGTCGAAAATCCTCGCAGTCCTTGGCCGGCTTGGAAATTTGTCGTGGTTTTTTGATTTTTCACTCTTCGTTTCATCCTGGTCTGGAAAAAAGCACGCGGCTCGACAATCATAAAGCACGAAAATGAAGTTATTGGCCCAAGTAAAACCAGAGAATTCACAGCAGATAAAAAGCCAACACCGGAAAGCAAAAAGGATCACAACGAATAGAGATTGAGATGATTAGGTAGAGTTGAGTGAAAATCAGGATTATCGGGGAGCTATGATTTTTGGGAAGAAACGATGATAAAAAATAATGCAACAAACGAATAATGGATACTATCATGTAAATTATTTAATTTGGGCTTCGCTTTCCTTTCCTATCTGCATTTGGTTTTTATCAATTTTTTTAGTTTTGGTCGACCAGGTTATCGTACGACCCCCGAAAAAAATCAGTGTTGCTACATTCTCCACACTAACCAACATTCTGAAAGTTTCAGATTTTTCCCGCGCTTTAAAGTTGTTTAAAAAATACGGGAATGGAACTTTTGGCGACGCCCTAGTAGATAAAAATGGGTTATCAAAGTGTTTTCCAGGGGGTATGAGGGGGGAAACCCAGGCGACTCATTCTCTGATTCTTTATTTGTTGGCCGAGCACTTTCGCACATTCAGGCATCCTCAGGGCGACGTGGGGCAATAGGGTCCACAGCCCCTATGGCCATAGGGTCCCATGGCTCCACGTCGCCGAGGATGCCTGAATGGGCGAAAGTGCTCGGCTAGCAAATAAAGAATTGGAGAGCGAGTCGCATGGTTTTCTCCCTCTCACACCCCCAGGACATAAAAAGATGCAGCGACAAGGAAAACAAAAGAGTTTTGCCAACGATATGTTAAACATCTCTTTCTTATTCAAGATCATAAGCTGAAAAACCCTTACCGTTTGCATACAAGTCTTCACAAAGAATATTCCTCTGGGTTTTCAATTTCGGGCAGATCACATGTGAATCGACGCAGCTGTGTAGCGAGCTTCACCTCGCCGCAAGGCCCATTGGCTCGGTCGATACTGGAAATAAATAATAAACGCTATTATAATTCAACGCAATAAAAAATATTCTTCGCTTCGTTGGCTGCTCCTACTTATTTTCCATTCCATTACGTAGTTTTTAACAGATGATTAAGGTACCAGCTATATTGAGAGAAAAAACATCGAACGTTTCTTGACGAGTGACAACTATTAATTTTAAATAAATAGTAATTAGTAATAGTAATTTTAAATAATTAATTTAAAATTAAATAACAGATAGCGTGTACCTTTTGTAGGTTTGTACTTCCGTGATAAAAAAAAAACTCCATTCCAACTGTTTGCGCGACAACCGAGAAAGAGCTATTGTTGAAGCTGTTGAGTGGTAACCGACAACAGTTACTGAAACGGAAGTGGAAGGGGCAAGAAAGCAGAACTCGCACACAAGCGATAACTGACTGATGTCAGATAGCAAGCTCTTTAGCTGCTGGGAATGTTTCATTTTTTGGCAAAAGAAACATAACAGGTTTTGTCGTTTTTCTTGATATTACTGTTGTCGAAAGTCAACGGTACACGATGCTTAATGATTGTTGGCAACACTGTAGGATTAACCTTAAAAATATCAACTGCCTCTAAGTGAAAAAAATCTTTCCTACAACCAACATTACTAGAATAACTAAGAAAACCAGGGTCTGTGAGGGGGAGATAAACAAGGCGACTCATTCTCCGATTCTTTATTTGCTGGCCGAGCACTTTCGCCCGTTCGGGCATCCTCAGGGCGACGTGGAGCCAAAGGGTCTACAGAGCGAAAGTGCTCGCCCAGCAAATAAAGAATCGGAGAATGAGTCGCAGTTGATTTTTTTTTTTCAAAAAAAATCAACTGCGACTCATTCTACAGAGCAGAATGGGTAAAAAAAATCAACTGCTGTACCGTCATTTTCATCAGTTCGATACCTGGGATTGATCATGGACCATAAATTGATCTGGAATGAACATAATATCCAGCGTTGTTTGAGGATTAGGTGCGTCACGCCACAAATCTGGCTAGAAACTCATAATTAGGCGCTGGTTACACCTAATTAGTAAAACTCTATCGTTTTTGAGCCATTTTGCGGGAAAAAGGTTCCAGTTTGGTGGCTTTCACCTAACCTGGCAATCAGCACTCAACACGATGATACCAAAGACACTCACTTTGATTAGAACTTGTCCCGACTGAGTGTGCGGGTAGTGGTACGCGTAAAGAACCCAAAGTCCGAGACCAGCGACTAGTAAGACAACCAGAAGCAATCCAAGCGTTCCTGTATGACCGAAGCCGCCAGATTTGCCGCTGTTTGCTGGAAATGTAAAAAAAATAAAATAAAATAACTCGCGTGACATTAATTGTGCACCTACGTAAAACTTGAAGAGTACCAATGTCGATCATATATACAATATAGACCAAGGTAAGAAAAGTTAGTAGGTACATAATTTGCTTTTACGACAATTTTACTATTAATTGAGGCTGTTCAAGCAAAAAAAACTTTTTAACCGACTTCAAACAAGGAGGAAGTTACTATGGTCGTCTAGCGGGATTTTTTTTTTTTTTTTTCCCCTTGTATATTATCACATGTTAAGGGAGGGCCGGAAGAGAAACTTAACTGTTTTTTAGTTCACTTGCACTAGCGGTAATCTTAAATCTAGTAACATCCTAATCGACGAGCAACATCGCCTTTTGTGACGTCCCCACATGCTCCCGCCATAACTTTTGCTTACGTTCATCTCTTAAAATAATTTTTCCTTATTACAGTCAACCGCCATTATATATATTTTTTAAACCTTAAAAACCCAATTATGGTTAATCAAAATTTTTTTAATGCATGTTCCCCATTTTATATACATTTTTGACACACTGTTTTGCGAAAAGGTTAGCCGTTTGATCAAACTTACACGACGAATCCTGGATAACAGTGGCAACTTGAGGATGAGGATCTCCGTTGATTATAGATGATGACTCGTGGCCAGCACCTTCTGGAAACGGTTTCTTGTAAAATTTCGCTTCAGCGCAGACGCTTACGTTCGGACCTCCCACACTTGTGACTTCGCATTGCTTCCATTGCCAATCTTGCCGATGCCTGTCATAGCCAGATGAGCATCTTTCGGCTTGCGGACACCATTTGCACTGTTGGGCAAATAAATTCTACGCTTAACGGGTGAGACAATAGGTAGAAACGAGATGGTTCTACTTTGACGATGGTAGAGAAATGAGATCAAAAACTCACTTTTTAAACACCTAGGAAGGAAGAGTTCTGGATCTTATTTCCCTACCATCATTACATGAAAAACACAGCCAATATGAAGTGATTTATTATTCCTTTGTTTCAATCATTATTTGGAAAGACCATCCCTTGGGAACGTTTCAACCCAACAAGGTATTGGTAAAAAGGGCGAACTCCTTGGTAAAATCGTACGTTCAAATATTTTTATTTTACTTGCGATAACTCAAGAACTTTCAAAGATATCGACTCTCGTTTTATTCAACGTCCAAAATCTACATACATTGATATCAAAGACACTTTGGTCTGAAAAACGTTGGAAAAAAAGAATTTTCTCCCGTTGAGAGTCTTAGAACGCCCAAAACTGTCCTTAAAATTGATATAGCGACTTGGTTAAATAGTTGATCGGTTGTTAGCCCAAGAATTATCGTCGGTGAGAATTTGATATTGTTGGTGGAAGGGCGAAGTTTTTTCTGTTGGATATTCGGATTCTACATGCCTTGAAATATCAAATGTTGAGGGAGCGTTAGAACATTTTTTTCATGATCGATTACAATGGGATATTATTGAAAAATAAACCAATGAATGAAGATCCTGGAAGAACATGCAATTAAATGGTTCTTGATGGCTAAGGATGCCTCGAGTGGCAAAAATGCTACGCAGGCAATCATATACAGGTGATTTCCCTCTCAAAACCAAACCAAGAATAATAGCACGAAAGTAAGAAGATAAATATAAACTAACATCAAATCCCGTCTCATGACTGATACAAGACTCGCAAGATTTGTAGTCGAGGCAGGTAGGCAGAGCAGTCATCAGTATTACGGTCCAATTTTTTATGTCTTCTTTGCGAAAATTGACCCGGTGGTATTCGTAGATCGTTTTCCGACGGACGACTGGAACAAAAGTTGGGGGTTGAAAAATAACCATGGTAGGAATTCAAGCCTGTATGAAAAATTCGCTTGATACTAACAGAAAACAGTGCGGTCGATTATATAAGCGTCGCTGAGTCCGACTTTGACCGGGTGCAGGCTGTCTTCAATGGTCTCAACCAGAATAGGCACGTTCCTGAAAGAGCAAATATCACAGGCTAATAATACTATAAATGCGACAATACAGATTGATAGATGGTTTCAAATTCCTTAGTAAGCTCATGTATGAAAGATATTCACTTGTAAACAAAAATGATGTCGCCCGATTTATGGAGCGTAACTTGGAAAGTGAATTCGCCCGCGTCGAATTTGTCTTGCAGAAGCACTTTTTCCCATTCGACGGTAAACGCGGTCCCTGGAATATAAATTTTTCATCACGCTACCGTTTCCATAATTTCTATTGCTGGATTTGGCATTTAGCAAATAGTTACCGTTGTCGCAATATTTGACGTGACTATTGTTCGACATGCTAGTGTCGAAGTTGGCCATCAGCGGCGCAATGTATTGCGTGGCCGCCAGCCATGAATGTATATAATCGCCGGTGTAAAGGAAACCGCCAGTCGCGATGGCCACATTTCTTACCATGTGGCCGTAGAAGGGAAAATCGAAAGTCAGTCTTATTGTCTGGAAAAATGAACAGTTCACGCATCAGGTGAGACGAAAAAATGCTCCGCCAACTTTGCTTAAATATATAATACAGCACCTATATAAATATAATATACTGTATATAATAATAATAATGCAGTTAATGTAAATTCATTTAAAAATATAAAGTAAATAATGTGACTATAAAATACATCTGTTTAAATAGATCTAAATAGAACCAGAGGTAAGATAATAATTCATCTCAATACAATAATAAAACGTATTTTAATCTCTATGAGAAGTGTTGAATACGTATTACTCCCAAAGTACTAAGACAGATGAAGATGAGCTATCTCCTGGTGACGAGTTGCGGGGATTCTCAGACATTGGTTTATCTCTTGGGAGATGGAACCATAAAGCCTATTCTAGATAATTACGAGGCCTTGCGTGTGAGCACTGTGTCCTCAGTGTGACGTCACACATTACCAAAACTTCGCAGGGTCATGAGACACTTTGTTTGCTGAGTAATAGAGGTTTTGTACGCCAATGACGTCAGACGTTGACATAGTCATATCTTGGGCAAGCAACCAGATGCTAACCTTGTACATGGAGGTTACGTAGCTGTTCAATCTCAGGAACACATCAAGTTGTCGATGCTACCTTTTGTTTAGGAGTATATTGATAAAACAGAAGGATCGATGCCAATATTATAAAACCACACCCTAGGTTCCATTGCAAAATATTTTAATTGAAAAAATGTAAGATTTTTTTATTTTTAAAAGTGTTATAAAACACGCGATAATTGTAAAGACTATATTTTTACGCTGTTTTTGTCAGAGCCTTTCGAAGAATTTTTCCTTTTGTTGCCAACAACAAAATTCTTATTAATGTCTTTACCCTCTCTCACAGCAAGGGAAGAACGACAATGTACCCTTTCTCTTATGATTTCATTGTTTTTTGCGAGAGGTATTCGAAAACTCACTAAATCAACGAAAAAAACCATTGACTTACAGTAGCTCGGCGATGGCTTTTCGAAAGGACATCATTAATTGTCACATTTGGACAGGTGGACATGTCAACCCAGAAATGCTGGCCTATCGACGGGTTAACGAGGAAAGAACTGTTGTAGTAAACGTGGTAATCCTGCAATTGAAAAGATAAAAAATTATCGCACATGGAGAAAAAATTTCCCGTACTTGAGACCGAAATACGAACTTTCCCTTACGTTGCTATTTTTCGTGATATTGTGCTGTTGAAGCGTGTTGTTAGTTACTTCTTTCGGGTACTCGGTTAATTCTGGGACAGAATATGAACTCGAGTCAGGGCCCGTTTTGCCGTCAGGAAAGGAAACGTTGACTGGGACAGCGAATGAGAAAACAATGTGAAACATTTCATATCCAGGAATAAATTTTTTATAAGAATCCTTGAGAAAAGAGTATGATCAGTTAATTACCATTAGCACTCGATGTTTGCACAGTTGGTTTCGGCGGACTGTTGGCAAGAATTTTCTTCGAGGCTTTCGATAAAATTTCTTTATCCTCGACAGGCTCCCGTTTATCAGGTTTGGGAGACGTTGAACCCGGCGAAATTGAAACCTATAAACATTAAGATGGTCAAGAACATCAAGATATTATTTCAAGAGTCTTCCAGCATCTCTATGAAGACATAAGAGCGCATATTATATCAATCGCTAAAAATATGTTCTTGGTTTTGACGCATTAGAATCAATCAAAGAGTTCCAAAGCCAGATGAAATAGTTATATTAACAGAAAGATCTGGGAGACAATTAATTCTCCAAATATGGGCATACCTGCACAGTGGCACCAACTGCAACTGGCTCTTGATGAGATGGAGCAGCAGTGACGCTAGCGTCATTGGTGCTCGTCAGGGGCTCAGCACGAACGGCCACGTTTCCAACCATTTCCATAACTTCCCTCTGGCGACTTCCGCTGCCGAACTCATCTGTCGAAAATAATTCGAGCAACCGGTTTAAAATATAGAGCAACGTTTTAAATTATAGAGCCATTGAAGACATGTTCAAATTGATGAAAAGCAGTAGTTTTTGATTAACCAACGGAAGGCCTAATAGGATAGCGGGGAAACTATTATGAGCTCTTGCGGGGGCCATAAGCTACTTTTATTGGTGAGAATGAATCACTAAACTGATGGAGGTTTTGGGGAAGCAGGTTATGACACCAGGTTACCATAGCAATTGATAACGATAAATCTCTATGGCTTTTCACCATCTTGCTGAAGACGAATTCAATAGATTCGATAGACTTGGAATATTTTTTCCAACTTGGTGGTTTCTACAATAAGTAAAACACAGCTCGATTCATAGAATGTACTCGTACAAAGCAAAGTGCCCTATCTTAGTCGCTTTTGGTTCGATTTTAACCGTTTCACCAATACTTAAGCCTATCATACGTCCCAGTTAGGCCGGGAAATTCCAGTTTTTGTTCCGAAGCTGTCCCAAGGGACAGTCTCAGCTTCCCGAAATGACTGGTACATGCAAGAAATTGTTTTGTACTATTCCAAAATGACGTAGAAGTAAAAATATCCAGTCGTTAGAGCAAAAAGTTTCCGACGTGCATTCAAACAAGTAGTTTCCTTAGAAACGATTTTTAAAACTTCATATATACTTGAGTTACATTATCTTGTCGTTTATTTGAACGGCAAGATCATGCCGTAACCGATTTTGTTAACCGATCGCGTCCATTATTGTCTTTTTCGATTCGGTGTACAAAAATCTATTCAAATTCATATCAAACGTGTCCCTTTTTGAAAAGAATGAGAACTATTAATTTTCTCACTTGACACCCGTTGAATAAAGGTAGCAAAAGAAATGAACCATGGTTTGCTCGAAAATGATTTCTGGTGAATTTCAAACAAGCATCTTCCAAAAGCACCGCTATATTACCTTTTTCTGGCGGCTTGACATAGTTGTCCGCTAGCCGAGGAATGACGGTGTCAACGTACCGTCGATTTCTATGGTGTTCCAATAAACTGAAATCTAACGAACTGACGGCGGCTTCTTTCCGTCGACCAACTTTGTATTCGTAATAACCTGAAACAAAAGAAGACAAAAGTCAGCGGTAGTTCTATTGAATCTATCGTTATTCTAAAACTATGAAGCTAAGTAACACAAGGGAATGGGGAAGACGCCTATTTTTTATTTTCGTTCCTCATGGCCTGAATTCTGCTATTTGGTGTCAGCCGAAGAGGGAATGACCAATTTTTCATGAAAATTGTGAGTTTCCGCGGAGAAAATCGCTAAGGGAAATCAGCGGTTTGAATAAACCCGGAGATGTAACTCCAACCGATTGAAGTAACTCCCTAGAGCGCTCTGCAGTCGGCTGAAAGACAGACAACAACAACAAGATACTCTTTAAGACTGGAGTCATGCTAAATCGAGTAAGTGACGCTAACTTCACTTGCCTTGTTAAGTTTTTTTTATTCGTCGAGTTTGTACCGCCCGAAATGCCTCGTAAAGCAAATCAATTGCTGGGGGGGGGGGGTAATCTCACAGCAACCCCAAATCATTGCTCCCAATGTTAGTTTATTCTTCCGAAGATACAAGCGCTAGTATCGATATTCACGTTCAACGGACTAGTTATGACGTAATAACTATTCATTTTTCATTCAAAATCATCGGTTTTCGTTAGCGATTTTCTCCGCGGAAACTCACAATTTTCATGAAAAATTGGTCATTCCGTCTTCAGCTGACACCAAATAGCAAAATTCGGGCCATTAGGAACGAAAATATAAAATAGGCGTCTTCCCCATTGGAAACGGAGAGATGTAGTGGGACTTTTTGCCATGGAATGAAGATCTGGAATTTGGTTCTTTCGTAAATCGAATTTTTTCTCGGCAGAAAGTACGAATCAAATGTTGCCCTCGTTTCATCATAGGTGTCGATAAGAGGAAAATATTTCTCCCGCTCTTTCGCCCATTTGATATTTCAATCAAACATCAATTTAACTATTGTTTTAATTATTTAATTTTTGAGGGATGGCCCAGATCAAAAACGCTGGAAGCGCTTACGCCAAAACTCCCATTGATGTGGAATAAAACAGAACGGATCCGGTGGAACTAAATTGATACAATAATTCTTAACGGTGACAGCGGAAAATTGCCTTCCTCGAATTTTCGAGTTTTCAGCATGATGTAAATTATCTCTTGGAACAGTTCAATTCAAGAAACAGTCTCCTTACCAAATGTGAATAACGAGTCGTTCCTAAGTCCTCAGTTTTCGTACACCGTGATTTATTTTCTTTCTTTTACCGCTGCCAACTTATTTTCTGTTCATTTTAAGTCGATGAAAGAACAGCCTAACCGGTCAAGGTATTAGAACAGACTGAATTTTATTTATTAATTCTTTATCATACTAAAACTGTCGAATCTAGCATACACAAGCGTAAAGGCATTTACAGACCGGACGATAACATTGTTGAAAACATTGTTATTAGCATTTTTCAGTAACTTTCCTTTCACACCGGACGCAACATTGTTGGCAACAATGTTATCAACATCGGGCGGGTTGTTAATAACATTGTTACGGCACTTGAAAAATGTTGATAACATTTCCTCCCCCGAATGTTACTGGAAACATTGTTGCCAACATTTTCTGTAACATTGTTATCTTTTCCGTCAACATTGTTAGTAACATCGTTGGCGACGCAGAGTTTTGTTATCGAACCATGAGTGATAACAAACTGGCTTTTGTGACTAATATTGTGGATAACATTGTTGGAGAACTAGACCCAAATAAAACAGACGGAAGAATTGTTGACAACAAAAAAGTTGACGACAATGTTGCCAACAATGTTGGTAACATATTTTCTAGATCATCTCATTTTGTTACAAACATTATTGTTATCAACATCTGAAGGCCTTTACAGACCGGACGATAACATTGTTGAAAACATTGGTATTAGCACTTTTCAGTAACTTTCCTTTCACACCGAACGCAACATTGTTGACAACAATGTTATCAACATCGGGCGAGGAATTGTTAATAACATTGTTACGGCACTTGAAAAATGTTTTTCTTCTCCAGGTGGTCGCATTACTTCTTTTTGTAGGTTGAGGGGGAGAAAAACGAGGCGACCTCTTCTCCATTTTCTTTATATTTCAGCCGAGTACTTTCGCCCGTTCGGGCTTCTTCAGGGCATTATAGGACCAAGGGTACCTATGGCCACCCATAGGTCCATAGGCTATGGCCATAGGTACCCTTGGTCCTATAATGCCCTGAAGAAGCCCGAACGGGCGAAAGTACTCGGCTGAAATATAAAGAAAATGGAGAAGAGGTCGCCTCGTTTTTCTCCCCCTCAACCTACAAAAAAAAAAAAAAAAAAAAAAAAAAAAAAAAAAAAAAAAAAATTGAAAAATGTTGATAACAATTCCTCCCCCGAAATGTTACTGGAAACATTGTTGCCAACATTTTCTGTAACATTGTTATCTTTTCCGTCAACATTGTTAGTAACATCGTTGGCGACGCTGAGTTTTGTTATCGAGCCATGAGCGATAACAAACTGGCATTTGTGACTAACATTGTGGATAACATTGTTAGAGAACTAGACCCAAATAAAACAGACGGAAGAATTGTTGACAACAAAAAAGTTGACAACATTGTTGCCAACAATGTTGGTAACATATTTTCTAGATCATCTCATTTTGTTACAAACATTATTGTTATCAACATCTTATGTTAATAACATTTGTTTTCACTAACATTTGGTCTGTAAGCACCTTAACGCAAGTGAATTAGAAACAGTTTGGTTAATCAATTTGCGATTGGAGGATTCCGCACAAAAATCCGCGACACCAAGAATCAATTTTGTCGAAATTTCTAGCTTTCTGACGTCGTCTTTTTGATTCGTTCCAACGATGTTACGAAAATTTCCTACTATGATTCCGCATTTAATTGCCCTGCAAGACGCATTCGCTTGATACGAGATCGCTCTCAACAGGGCCGTCACCCAATTAAGAAGAATTGACTCCAAGATCAATTGAAGTTGAACCCTCTCAATTGACAACGTTTTATGCTACAATCAATTAATATTTTTATGCTTCCGAGGAAGAAATATTAAAAATACGACGCCACGTCAGATCGGTACGCGATTGCATAAGATTCTTGAGTTTTACATGCCGTGTCACAAAGGTTTTCTAGCCTCGTATTAACGTCGTAGATTATCGTGAGTGAAAATCGTAGGAATATTTACACAGGTTTTTCGTTTGCAATATTTTCCTTAATATGGCGCATATTTTTGTTCTTTTCGCTCCTTTATTTTGTAGTTACAAGAGAGGGCAGTAATGACTTAATTTTTTCAGAAAAATTAACAAAACATTCTTCTTGTTTGCCAAGCCGAATTCATCATATTCAGGTTAATGGCAATTATGAATTTTAATTCTCTTCTCGTTTGAGTAAATTGTTGTTTCAAATTAATGAGACTATCTCGCGAGTCCCACAATACCAAACTGAATTTATTTTCCCAAATTTCAAAAATTGTTGGTTCCTAAAACACAAAAAACACCTGTCTTCACTTGGATGAAAATAAGTGAAGACAGTTATAATCATCACTAGAGTGAATTCCAACAATGAAGGAGGGAAACTATTTCGCCTGACGTGCGGCAACGCAACGGCCTGATCAGTCGGGCGGTTTCCCCCTCAAAGGACGTAACGTTACATTTTGAAGTAGAGGGGATGGCGAGCTCGGACCCGTTTGCAACGCGTTGCCTCGTCAAATCTGAACCTCCATCTAGTACAGCTCGGGCACGCAATCGGCGCGTATCTAGCGATGAACTGGACGAAGGAAAAAGTTCTCGACTTGATAAGCGAATACAAGAAATTCACAATCCTCTGGGACCCGAAGCATGCGGATTATTACAACAAACTTTGCAAACAAGATGCGTGGGAGGCGGTGGGGAAAGAAATGAAAATGCCGGTTGACGAGTGCAAGAGGAAAATGGAAACTTTGTTGGGAGGCATGAGGAGGGAAAGGATGAAGATAAATAGGAGCATTAGCAGCGGCCGAGGTGAGTACAGTGAAATTTAATATTTTCCACCGGCATAATATTTTTCCGTCAAAAAGAGAAAAGATGACATTGTTTTTGGACCGTTCCAATAGGAAAAATTTGGAGCGATGTAATGAAAAAATAAAATAAAAAAATAATTTTCCTGCGTAATAACAATCTAAGCGTTTTTTTCTTAATTTTTTTAAATCAATAATAATATTATATTGGTTCGATTTTCAAGATTTTAGTGCGTCTGTCCACACTGGTTACACCTGTTTTTTCAAACCTGTCTCGCGCGATTATGAATTCTTAACAACAATTATTATCATACGAATAATATTAATCGATGAATTATTTTTCATAAGAAATTAGAATAATCATCGTGGGAATTATTCGTCGCTCTCGCGCACGGGAGGTGCGTGACGAACGGTTCGCGGAGCGGCCATTTTGAAACAAACAACGAAGCGGCTCGCTCGAACATTCGTTGTTGGGTGGGTATCCTGATCGCGGCGCAATTCAGTTCGTCTCGTGCTCGCGAGCAAGTCAGGTTACCAAGTGTGAGCCGCCGTATTGCTCGAAATACCAAAAATTGAAATTCATCGAATTTTAAAACCGCGCTAAAAAATCGACAGCGAAATATTCACCCCCGTAAAAACATTTATTTTTATTTATATATAAACAAGTATTTCTCCCAGATACTCAAACCGCGGAGTAAATGTATTGGCGAGAAGACGAAATATTAAAGCTCATCGCGCTGTACAAAAGTAACAAACAGCTTTGGGACCCATCGAGCGGCAGGTATTATCAGAAAAATGCGAAAAACGCGGCGTGGAAGAGAATGGCGGCTCGATTGAAAAAGAAAGAGGACGATTGCCGGCGAAAAATGCAGTCGCTCCTTTCGTCCTATCGGAGGGAAAGAGTTCGAGAGAGAAAATGCACCGAACTCGGACAGGGTAATATATATTACACTAATGTAAATAAGGGAAGAGCTAATTTTCGCGTTAGGGCAAAAACTCTTATCTTCTGGGGAAAAATTTTTTCAATTTTTTTTTTTAATTTCAATTTTTTCAATTTTTCAAAATTTCACAAAAACTATGTGAAAATATTATTGTTACAGGGAATTACGTCAGCCATTGGTTCGCCTATGAGGCGATGAAATTCCTCAAATCCAGAGGGCCCTGCTATAAGTTTTTGAAAGAGGTAAAAAATAAGCGAAATCGATATTATACAAAATTAAATTATTATTAACTAAAGGGTGTAGAATGAATCATGCCGGGCTGGTGGAAGGACACCTGTTAGAGGGTGTTTACTTTGAAAGAATCCCAACAGAATTGCCGTGTGTATTTTGAGATAAAAGCCGCGAATTTTCGGCCATTATTTCCGTTTCGTGTTAATAACTCCTGAATGATATATCCTACAGAAAATTGTACACTTCCATTTTCGAAGAGCTTTAAATTCTGCGTCGAATGGCCATTTTGAATTTCAAAATCGGCCTGAAGACAATTTTTACGATTTTTTTTAACAAGTTGCAGTAAGTTGAAAACGACTGTTCCAATTTGAAAACGTCTAAGAACATGAGTGGTTCATTATTAAATTTGAAATGATGGAAACAACTTTGAAGCGGCCGGAAAATCAGTATGTTGAAAACATCGCAAAAATCAATGCAGACAATTCTTACAAATTCATGATTAAAAAAAAATAATAGTAATACGCGTTAAAAGTTTGCGTTTAGGTTAATTTCTTTCCTTTCAAGACATAAAATAGAAAAAAGTCCCCCAGCGTTAAAATATGTTGAATTTTAGCAGCCTGAAAAATCAAAACACTAAGAGAATAGTGAAAAACGCTATAACGTGGAAGTACAGTGCAATAAATAAAAAATCAAGCGTCATCTGTTCGTCATAGGGGTCATTTTAAGACCTCAAACGTTTAAAAATAATTACTTTTATAGCCTGTAAAAATCAATATATTAAAAGCTTGGAGCAGTTATATCCAGCACAATGTGTTATCCAAAATTCAATAAAAACTAATTTTGCACATTCGCATTTCCTGAAAATTTCATTGAGTTACATTGAAAGAAGTTTCATTGAAATTTCCGTTCTGAATTCGACTTTTCAGTCGATCGCAATACTTCCATTATAAACAACAATAATAAAATAAAAACAACAATAACGCACGGGAAAATTAGGGCAGAAATTTAATTTAGAGAGATTTTTTTGAAATCGCTTTCCTAACACTTTCGACATGCTGATGAGTTTTTAATGTAATTTTTCCCATTCTAGGAAGGGGACGACAATGATGAAGAAGATGACGAACCGTTCGAATTATATCCGATCCAAGATATCGAAGAAGGTCCATCGGAAGTGGAAGAAAACTCGAACGCCACATCCGTCAAACGTCCCGCTGAGGAGTATTCGGAAAACAAATGGCACCCAAGATTGAAAACCGAAGATTACCAACAGCAAACGAATTTCCACGAACAATCTGTCCTCGCGAGTGCGGCCGACTTATTAAAAACGGCAATTTCAGCTTTGAACGACAATAGGGAAAATTGCGAAGTGAAAACGTTCTGCGATTATTTGTCCGCGAAAATGGTCACGTACTCGACGGCGACGAAAAGATCTGTGCAGCATGCGATTTTTCAAATTGTGACTCGAGCAGATAATGGCGATTACGACGAAGAAAAGAAGCAGTGACAATGATGAACTATTAGCAAAATACGTTTAAAAAAAAATGCGATGGCAACTTATTCCCGGAATTTCCGTTTGTTCTACAATTCGTTAACAATAATAGAACTATTGTATATAGGTATATATTTTTTTTCTGAGTATAGTACTGTAAAAAATTCATCCAAACTCATCTCCGTTCCGAATTCGACTTTTCAGACGCTCACAATACTTCCATTTACTACGTAAACAAGTAATAAGAAATGGAAAAATGGGGGCGGTCAATATTTTCAACAGGAATCCCTTCAAAAGTGAAACAGAAACGCCCAACGCATGGGAAAAAATCGCCCAAGTCGATGTACCAATGATGCTTTGCCACGATAAGGGTAAAGCGTTCAACGTTTTATCTTTTTGAATTTCCTCAGGCAATTAAAATATTTTTGAAAAGTCAAGGACTTGAAACATTTGTTTTGAAAGTAGGTGGTTTTCGAATTATTACGGTTCGTCTCACACACTGTATTTCGAGTTAGAGCGCTATCTTATAGAGTATTTTCAATTTAGATTTCCATATGTGAATGTACAAGGCTTTGAAAAGTTCATTACCGCGAGTGCATAGCACTTGATTTGTATCGTTGAGGTCACACAGCGTACTTCCGAGCAATCTTTACGTGCTTATTTCTATTTTTGGGACTCCAGGGCAAAAAATGATACGATTTACACAAGATTCTACAACGAATAAAATATTTGAGCGAAGAGCTGAATTTTTCGAGAAATTAACTCAACGATGCCTAGAGAAAATTCCAAGTTAATACTCAAATCGTGTCTATAGCTGTAATACCGTGCGATTTATAGACACCTATTTTTCTCCAATGACGCCATCGATGCTAAATGTTCGAGAATGAGGGAAAACGAAGTAGGTCTTTGGGTCGGAAGAATCACCGGATGGATTCGGTTGACGAAAGCGCCCAAGTATATCAGATTAGTCGAGAGGTGACTGAAAACAATGCATCATTAAATCTTGCGACATCGCGTGACCGGTAACTCGAGGGACGTTGGCCTCATGACACGAGTCATCAAGTTAGCCCGATATACGATTGAGGCCATCGTGCGACAATTAGAAACAAAAATTATGAACCGATAAAGAGGACACGATTGTCAACCGCTTATTAGGCGGAGATTGCTTTGAAACCAGAACAGTTGAAGAGATGGGACAAAAATCGAAGGGGAAAAATTTGAAAAAGTAAGGAAACATTTGGGAAAAATCCTTAAAATGTATTAAGATAAAGGGAAAACGCTGCAAATGACTGTAAAGTTTATTTTGCTTCAACAATAATTTAAAAAGACCGAAAAGATTCCGAACATTCGTGAACGTTTCCACCTAACAATAGATTGGCGACAGAAAATTTGAAAAAAAAAATAGTGGTCAGGGGAACTAAGCAACTATTTTTTTATTTTATTTTTTTAACGGTTTTATTGTGTTTATTATAAGATTTCACAATGGTTGGAAATAAATGAAAATAATACAAGATACTTCATTGTAGAGTCTCATGAAACTATTGCAATTTCAATTATTTTCATTCTTTTATATAATCCAGCCTAGTTGAAGAACCACGCCTAATTTTAAAATATTCGCCAAACGTTAAAGCTTTTGTGTGTTTACGAGCATTCCTACGAGTAATGGAAAAATAAAATTGAAAAAATTTGGAATCAACACAGTTCAATGGTGGGAAATCATATGGCGACTTTTCTGTCGGCTAAAAATTTCAAGAAACCGAGTTCAAACCATTGCTTCCTCGTTGAGCATAGGAAATTGCAAAATCACGTTATTTCCAGGGGATAAAAATATAATAATCCGAATATAAAAAACTTCCAATCTCGAGGACGAAAGCAAGGCTTTTTCTTTGTTTCGCAGGGGCGAAGAAACCAACCGGGGTGACCACTTTTCCGCTATCTATTCCAAATGATTTTTTTAAAAACTGCGGCGATCGACTGGAAATTCTTCCAAGTATTGACGTAGAGTACACGGAGAAGAACAGACAGGAACGGTCACGCACGGGAAGCCAGGACGAAGCACAGGAAACCAACTGCCCGAGACGTGCTGCTTCCGCCAACGCTCCAGCACGGGAATCATGTTCTCAAACAATCCGATCCGACACTGAAATCACGGGCAAACGGCAAAAAACGGCCCGGAACAATATTTGTTTACGCGAGGGTGAAAATGCGGAAAATGGCCAGAAGGGAACGCTTTAACGAGAAAAACGGCGCAAATGATTGTACAGGTTTATTATTCCTACGCTTCAATAATTTTAAGAATATATATGTGATAGTAATTATTCCGAACATTCGGGAACGTTCTCACCGAATAACAGATTGTTAACTATAAGGGAAAACTCCGTAGCACTATTTGAATTTTAATTATTTTTATTTTTCTTATTTTCCAAATTAAAAGGTAATTATTCGTCTAAACGTACAGCTTGAAAAAAAAATTGTGAAAATCTTCCAAATTCAACCCAAAATCTGCGATAACTTGAAGACCAACCTGCTTCAGCGTCCATAATCTATGGAAATTGATACCAAAAATACACCATTTCAGAAAAACGTTGGGAACTACGCATTTTCTCCCATCAAAACCCCCCGAAATACAAATTGAGGTAGCAATTTGATTAAAGAATGGAAACGTTGTCAGACCAAGATTGATTCTTGGTGAAAATTTCAAGAATTTAGCTTCCATACTTTCGTCAGAAAAATGTTGACGGCGGACGGACAGAATTTTTATCATTGGATAATCGGATTCTACATGCCTTGAAACGTAAAACATCAAATTTTGAGGGGGGTTAGAAAAAAAAATTTTTTTTTTGAGCGATTACAAGGTTTATTATTGAATAATAAACCAAGAGGTTGAAAATTGAATAAAAGACAGTCTAGGTGAAAAACGCTGTTTTCAAATATTTTCAAGGTAAAGAAAAAAATTAGAACATGATAATTGGATGGCTGAAAGAAAATTAGAGCAAAGAAAGTACAACGAAGGAAATTTAGAATAATAAAATACCTAAGGGGAAAAGGAATCGAAGTATTTTTTAAAATATTGACCCGAGTTAAATAATAATTGCATTGGAACAACAGAAAATGGATGAATTATAGTAATATTGTGTAAAATTATAGTAATATTGTGTAAAAAACATTATTCGCCGAGCAAAAATAAATGCAGGAAAAGTCGAAAATTTATTAAACTAGCAATAAAATGATGCAGCAGATAATAAGTCAAAAAATATATATTTGGTAAAAAGTATACGAATAAAGTAAACTGAGTCTGGTGTAAATTAAAAACTAAGATAATGTTGACACCAACTTTGAATGTATTTTCGAAAGCCGAATCGAATGTGAACATAAAAATGGCCATCAATTTCGACAGTTCTCGTTTCTAGATAATTTTCGCAGTTCGTTACTTTTTCAATTATCAAAGATACGCCAATACACGGTTTATCAATTGAAAATAAATCAAACGAATGAGTCCAAACTAATTTACGATAAATTATAATACTCGAGTATAAAGTCTAGAACGGATTTTCTGTCTCGAAAGAAGGATGTCGTCGACATCTGGCGGGTTTCCCCGGACAAGGTCATTCGACGAATCTTGAGTTTAGCTGGGCTATCTTAGCGTCGATTTGCTAATATGGCAAACGAAATTATCGATGTCGGAGGTGCGATTTTGACAATGCGACAGGGAAAATACGACGATTGTTAATTTTTACAGCTCATTACTTCAACTAGAATAAAAAAACGAAGACTAATTCAAGGAAATTTGCAAAAAGATAAAAATTTATTCGACCGGTGCATTGAGCACTTGAAGCGAAATGAAGCCAAAATTTTGTGTTGAAATTGTCGGGATACTTATTCGAAACACTAGCGTGTACTCAGTTTATCTGTATTTGACAAAGGCGTCAGATAACATAGTTCATCGAGAAACGTGATCGTGAAATGCGAGCCGATGGTGTCATTTTATAAGTGAGCGGTTGTAACTTGTCTCAAACAACATGTTCTATTGAAAACGAACCCAAGTCGATATTTTATAAGCCAATGCCCAAGATAAAATTCGGAGTAAATTTCTGACATCCCAAAAATTTGAAGTCAAGATAAATTTATTTTAAAACATTTTTATTCATTCATTTGTTTAAGTTAAATATTGGCCTTGTTTTTGTATAGGTTTTGGTTAACATTTTATCATTTAATTCATTTTTGTTTTCTGTTAAATTGATTATTTTTTAATTTAATGTATTTTTATTTTTTATATTGATTTTTTTGTTAATTTAATTAATTTATTATATTTTTTAATTTTATGAATTTCATTTGTTTAAATTTTTATTCAATTATTTTTTTAAATTTAACGTCAAGATAAACAATTTTTGTGATAAGTAGACTGGTACAGTATATTACATTGAGGAGGAAATACTGGACCATTCTCACGATAACATTGCCACGATTTATAAATAATTTTCACAGTGTGTGTCAATGCCCAATAGACGGAATATATTTATTTTTAAATGTTTCATTGATATTTTTTGTGTATCAGACGAAACATATATATTTATTTTTGCAATTGATTTATTATTGTTTTGGAATGTTGAAGCGAGCGATAATTTCACAATTTGTGCCAGTGCGAAAAGAACATTCAACTATACACTTTTCCCGCCTATTTCTTCCAGGTACGAGGGCATTGCTATGCCTTTCAGTTCATAAATAGAACAGGCGGCCTAAAGTTTAAGAAAGTAGGACTTGAAGCGGTGACTCACTCAGGTGTGACGTATTGGAGCCGACGAAAGGACAAGTTCGGTTGAATTCGTAAGTTGGCCGCTCCTATTGACGCAAATCGCAAGATTGACGCCGAAGAGCGGATTCAAGGATCGAAGATTCTTTTTGAAAATTAGCCGACAATGGCGAGCGAATCAAGGCCAGATTAATAGAGAAATCACATTAGTGCGTCGTTACCTAAGGAACGATAGTTATTCATAATTCCTATTTCCTTGAGCCGGTTACAGAAATGAGGAAAAACCGAAGAAACTTCGCTGAAGATCGAAAAATCGTGGGAAGAATGGCGTTCGTCTAGTTTCAATAAATAGTAAGGAAATTGTGATGTGTGAGTGGTCTATACGCTGAAATTAGTTTTAAAAAATACCGTACCTACTTCAAACAGCTCCTGGTGTCATTAATTACGCATCAAAACTATCAGGACTCCGTGACTCGTTTTTAGCGGATCTTCGCAGAAAGTAACGGCTTTTGGCTCGTTCTGAAAGAATCGTCCTTCGAATTTCGACCAGAAAAAGCATACAAAATCCGTTTTACGCTTCAGAGAATCGAATTCTTGAGAGAAAAAACATTGTGAAGTGTATGCATTTTATGAAAATAAGTACCTACGCCATTACGCACAATAACTGGCGTAATTTTCGAGATAAAAAATTGATTTTTTTATGGAAAAATCCTCCCTGGCAGAAGAATTATGAGTTCGTTGACCAGCCAGAGTGAGTAGAGCTTAATTGTGTCAAATTTGAACTTCAACTCGCCAAAACAAAAAAAAAACTATCAGCACCCGATATAAAGGGGAAATTGGGGTATTGAAATCTACGTATTTTTTCACACTGAATCGAATGAGACGATAGCTGGGTGGGAAGCTTTAACGGTTTCCGAGTTATTGCTGAGTAGAGCTTTTAGGGGTTTTGAAATATTAAAAAATCGGGAACGTGATTGAAATTGTTAGGTTTTACTCTGAATCAAATGAGACTTAAGCGAGCTTTTGCGGCGGATTTTTGCGTTTTGGAAAAATAAATACCTACATAAATATAATGATGATATTACTCGAGCTTTTCAATAGCTAAAAATTGTTCTTCGTTCGTTTGAGTATTTTTAATCCCTTCTTTAATACTCTTCAATGCCATGCTGACTGGTTTGAAAATTTCCGACCAGAGGAAAATTCGAATTCGCACCACTTTCAGACGTGATTCATACGAAATGACCCTTTTCACGGTTCGACCGTTGGGAGGCAAACTACACTGCATCGGTTCAATCCGAGAGACTATTTCTGTCTCGTCTAATTTTACAACGCCGAACACGCGTTTTCCGGCTTGCCACGGCCGCTTAACGGATCCCAATTTCAAGTTGAACAGCTATGGCGTAAAATGATAGATTCGATTACAGCCAAAGTAGTTTCCGCGATTTGCAAAAAATATAAACGATAATAGAGTGCGGTACGATGAAAATCGTGTCTTACTCCGACCTTTCAGACGATCACAATACTACATAAACATGAGAGATAAATCGAGCTCTCGTTGCTAGAATTTTTTTTCTTCCATACGACGAACGAATCTTTCGATGTGATTTGGTCCAACAGGCGCCTCTCGGACTATAGATGATTTCGTGGAGGGGAATAACGGCGGGGAAGGCAGGACTGGCCTTAACCTCAAGGTCGTCGCTCACCGCATGGTCATCATGTTCTCACTAGCCGAGCCTCAGACCAACCGCTACCAACAGATGTGAGAATCGACTTCTTTGCTCTGTTTTCCTTAAGATTCGAGAAGTGCCCAGTTTCCCCTTTCAGGTCACTCGCCTACTCGTACGCCGGTTTTAAACGTCGCCTACGAAGTCACATCGCATTGACAAAACAACCACTCCCTACGCGGTTTTATTATGGACGGAAATTAATTGAAGGCTATGAAATGGACTGGAGAAACGGAAAATGACGAAGAGCCAAGATTTTTTCGACCCCGCGATGGTCTCTTTCGATTCAGCGCCCCAAAATACATGAAAATTGATAACAAACGCTAAAAAGAAATATTTTCTCCCCCTCAAAATCTCCCAAAAATATTTTTAAAATCGAGATAGCAATTTAATTTGCAATGTAATTTAGTTTAAGAATTGAGCCATTTTTGGGGCAAGAAAATTTCAAGAATTTAGCTTTTATAGTTTCATCAGAAAAGTGTTCACGGTGTACGGACACAATTTTGGTTTATTATTTACTAATACACCATTGTTAATAGCTCACGGAAAAAATGTTCTAACCCCTCAAGTTTTGAGTTTTTATGTTTCAAGATAAATTATGTAGAATCAGAATCAGAATATCGAATTAAAAAATTCCGTCCGCCCGCCGTCAATACTTTTCTGACGAAACAATAAAAGCTGTAATCTTGAAATTTTCACCAAAAATCAATCTTGACCTAACAATGTCTAAATTCTTTAACCAAATCGCTGTCTCAATTTTAGAATGGTCGTGAAGAATTTGCCAGACATTTCAGGAACTCGAGAGTTTTTGGAGCGATAAAAATTGTTCTCTAATCGTTGGAATTTTTGTCAAACACATGACAAAAATGTCATGCAATTTTTTTATTATTTTTATTAAAGCTGTAGGTACTTTTAGACGAATAATTTAGCTTTTAACTAGAAAATTGAGCAATTATTAAAATGATTAAAATTACCCCAGTTGCTACAGTTTTTCCTTTTAGTTACCAATCTGTTTACTGGTCGAAACGTTACCAAATCTATGGAATAATGGTTGGTCTTCTTACATTATTATTAAAGCAAAAGAATAATAAACCACTGTACAATCATTTGCAGCGTTTTTTTTTTTCTAATAGAATTCTACATGCCATGAAACGTAAAACATAAAATTTTGAGGGGTTGGTTTTTTTTCTTGGGTTTTATTATTCCCTTCTTGGGATTTTATTATTCATCATATTAACTTTTTATTATTCAATGATAAACTAAACTCGATCTTCTCGATTCGTACTAGGCATTTGAAGGCTCTTTTTCTACGACATGCTTCACCGACAGCCGTTCACACATGACAGCCAAGGCCGGTGACCTCGGGCAGTACACGCAATTTTTTCACTATCGGACAAGCCCCAAGACAGCTAGAAAATTACTATTACACTAGCCAAAGTTCTTCGATGACGAACATCTTTTTTCCGAGAAGAATCTATCGATAAATTGATTCTTTCAGTCACGTGCAGACCTGAAGGTCGAGATGATTGTATTCGAATAAAATAATAGACAGGATCACTTATCGATGCGATATGCACGTGGTTAGATTTCGACGCTGACCCAAGAGACAATAGAATCCATTTTACTGTTGAAGATAGCCGAAAAAAGGAAACCCTATACTAATAATTGTGCATTATATAGCCTTCGCTTTAGCTCTAAAAATATTTTTATTTTAGAAAGAATAATCGTCGAGCTGTCTTAATAATTGAGTCGAAGCGATCCATCCAATCCATTTTAACAAAGCGGTGAGACGAAGAGCTTTTTCTTTGCTTTTTCCATTGATGAATTATGGAAACTGTGATTTATTTTAATTCTTCCAAAATAACTTCAAATTATTTATTTCTTATAGATATTTCTTAGTGTTATTTCTTAGATATTTATTTATTTATATATTATATTTAATTATATAATATTCAATTATTTTAACATGAATTTATTAATTTTGGTTTATTATTCAATAATCCTCCAAGAAAAAAAATTTCTAACCCCACAAAATTTGATCTTTAACGTTTCAAGGGATGTAGAATCCGAATATCCAATAAAAAAAATTCTGTCTGTCCGCCGTAAGCCGTTAGCACTTTTCCGGCCAAACTATAGCTAAATTCTTGAAATTTTCACCAAAAATCTATCTCGATCTTACGACGGCCTAATTCTTGAACGACATTGCTAGCTCAATTTTAAGGGTATTTTTGGAGGGTTTTGAGAGAGAGAAAATTCGTATTTTCAAGGGTTTTTCAGACAAAATGTGTATTTGGTATCAAATTATATAGATTTTTGGACGCTGAATCGAATGTTCTACGTGGAACGGTCGTCAAACACTCTCCAGCTGTATCGTTCGGCAATAAGTTTAGCTTTTAATTAGGAAATTAAGAAAAATAAAAATGATTAAAATTACAATAGTCGCTACGGGGTTTTCCCAATCTGTTTTTCGGTAGAACGTTCACGAATGTTCGGAATAATTAAAATCACAAATGGATAGCCTTCATAAATCATTATTGAAGCGAAGGAATAATAAACCACTGTAGAATGATTTGCAGCGGTTTTTTTTTCCATTAATAGATCTGCTAAAATGAACTATATTACAGTCTCATTCGATTCAAAGACCAAAAACTAGCTTAAAACCTTGTACGATCGTCCGTTGAAAAGCCACGTTTTACAACCCGCATACGAATAGCTCGATTTTAAAATAACGTCGATATTTTTAGCCATTTATAGCGTCAAATCACCTCACTGTACAGTAAGCTAATTTGATAATGCTAATCGCCAAGGATAACGGAGCTGTAGTCATTCAGAATCCGTTGATAAGTCGAAGACGAATCGGATACCAATCAAAATCAAACGACAGTGGATAATTCATTTAGAGATTACAGCATCGCCGTCTTCCTAAGATAATCTTCGGATTAGAAATGTCTACACTACGTTTCCGATTTAACTTGACAATTATTCTCGAGACAAATAATTCGTGTAACGTTAGGATTTTCTCGGGAAACAGAAAATTTCTTGGTACGAGTCGAAGCTATTAGATGCGAGGAAAAAATTCCGCTCGCTCTTCGACGGAGAATGAGAGATATTTCCGGTTTTTGCGACTAGGAATTTCTACGAGCCTCGGTTAAAAATCAGATCTCTTTCAACTACGTAATGGGACAAAGAGGAAAACAATCCGTGGCGCAGGTAACCAGCCAATCGCAGATGACCTTACATGGAAAGACTTCAAACCTGATGCAACCTACCTGCCACACACGTTAACGTTGCGAATTAAATGAAAACCATTCCTTATAAATTATCCTATTTCCACTTTAAGCAACTCGATTTATCAATACTATTTGAATGAACGGATCAATTTTTTCTTGTGACTTACCGTTATGTGACGTCAGCGAGGCGGCGCTGCAGGAAAACCAGAAAATGAGAACCAGCGACGCAACATGAGCGGCGGAGGCCATTTCGCGGCGGTTGGCCAATTTCAAAAAGCCACAACACTCGAAACACAAAACACTAAACGACGACGAACGACGCGAAAAACGACGGCCCCGAATAGCTCAACTGTACTGAACGCGAACGGAGAACGGAGACGAGACAAGTAGTGTGCGCCTGTTGAGCATCCCCTTCTTCGTAACCATTGGCCTTCCAACAGGTGCGGCAACCTCGAGTGAAAATTTCCCTCATTAACGATTCGTCCCGAAACAACTTTCACGCCCGATTTAAATTTTCAAGAATATCTATATAAATAACGATCGACCCTTAATATATATTTTTTGTAATCGTTAATGTAAATTTCTACGAATTAAAAATATATTTTGCCTAGTTTTCGGATATTAGGGAGTTTTTGCTTTTAGCGTTGTTTTCCCACGGTGGCCGTGAGGGGTTTTGGATACTTAGAAAAATTATAATACGTCTCTAATAGAAACAATATACTGTTAAAAATACAAATTTCAAGCACATACTATTATTATAAATTTATATTTTATTCTTTACTTAATTTATTAAAATATAAGGAAATATATTATTTTTAAAACCAATACTTCAATACCATCAGATTCTTCTTGTTGAAAATCTCCCTAAAAAAAGTTATTTATTTATTATTAAATAAATAAATACTTGGAAAAATTATAATACGTCTCTAATAGAAACAATTCACGGTCCATATGACGGTAATTATTAGAAACGTATATTACCAAAACTCCCCACGGCCACCATGGGAAAACAACGATAAAAACAAATACTCCCTAGGTATTATATTTCCTTAGAGTTAGAGCTTAGAAACCGGTTAACATTGCTATCTAATAGCCAGCGTCGAACCTTGTAGTATAATTGTCCATATTGGTTTATTCTTCATTATTCACTAAGGGCTCCGCCCCCGGCACGGCCCTTCGGAGGAGCTGCGCCCCTCCTGCCATGCCTCTCCATAGTCGGGGCTAGTGCCCTTTTCACTACCTACTATATATATATAGTGGTTTATTTCCGTATGGAGAGGTGTAATGTATAGTTTTTATAGTGGTTACTATAATTTTGTACGTAGGTCGTGAGTATTGCAAGAACTTTGTATCATAAAGTATTCATGTTTCAACTTGCAAATATTTTCAGCCCAGATAACAAGTCCAACTTTAAGTTTTCCAAGATTTGTAACTTGAACAGTGGATAATTTTAACAAAAATTCGTCAATTCAGATGTTCAAATATACTAAAAGGTAGGTAATTTAAATGTCCACATTTTCCTAATGTAATGTACCTATCCATTTTTCAACCGTTTCTGCGTTATTCAACAATATTAGTAGACTATACACGAAAACATCACATTTTTCAACTTTAAACATTATTTTCATCAATTTAGGGCAAAAGAAACAACGAACGAAGCATATATTATTGATATACACAGCATCAACTATCATTATGCTGAATTTGAGCGAAATCGATTACAAAAAATTTTTCACAAAAAATCCAAGGCGGACCCCTGCGATTTTGTTGAACCGATCAGTTAACGATTTTTTACTCCTGTCCCAATTGAGATAAAAATCTGAAATTTTCAGGAAAGTTGTGTCTTACCAAGATTTATTTTTGTGATTTTTTTCAATTCTCGGAAAAATCTGCAAGTGGTCCAAAAAAATCGGTTTTTGAAAGCTCGAAAATTGGACTAAAACTGTGATTTTCGGGGTTAAAATCTATGTAAATCGATTGTTTTATTATGCAGAAATCTTCATTTGAACGCCTTACACACGTACATAGCAAAAAATTTGGTGAAATAAATTTAAACAGCGCCACAGAAATTGTTTTCCGTAAATCGAGTTTTAAAACGGTCCGCTGGCATCGGCAAGGGTGGAAAATTAAACTGTCGTTTTTAAGTGATTTTGAAAGCTATTCTTATAGGAAATTTAACGCTGAATCCGAATTTGACGTCAAAACGGCGGAAATTTGACAACAAATGTAAGTTTTTAGTTATTTTAATACTAAACGTTTTTTATGTTTTTCAACTTTGAAAATTCGTTGCTATCACTTACTGTAATGTTCACTGTTATTTTATTACTCATTCCTTCGGCATGTTTTGTGGAGGTTAGGAAAAGTATTAACGTCGCATTCTAGTGACGATCAAGAGAACTAATATTGAGCTAACTACACTATCAAAATGAAGAATGAGCAAAAAAACTCTGCAAGCTCTTTCTATTGTTGCCACAGAGGAAAAAACACAGACACAATGTATAATTTAAGTTTTACTCCAAAAGCTTTTACAGGAGTGGTTTTCGGCACTAATTTTTAGCAAAATATCGCTTGACATCCATGTGACGACAAATTTCCCACGCGATGTCGAAATGACGTTGGGTTATGGCAATATAAAACGGCAAATAACCGCCACCGTCGAGTAAATGTGGATCAGCGCCGTTTTCAAACAATAGTTTCACCATCTCCAGCTGCCCAGTTTCAATTGCAATGTGAAGAGCTGCTTGGCAAGAGTCATTGACAACATTTACGTCTCCCAACTGTGCAAGAACTTTGGCCACGTGCTCTTTTCCGAATTTAACCGCAAGCATGAGAGGAGTGTAGTTTTCTATATCCCTCGCGTTCGGGTTAGCTCCCTTTGAAAGTAGAAGTTCCGTAGCTGCTAAACGCCCTTCAACGGCAGACACGTGCAAAGGCGTTTCCAGATCTTCGTTTGTGTGGTGCACTTGGTCCGGGTCGCTTTGGCAAATAACGAGCATTTCCTGGATGGAATCGGCAGCTGCCAACTCGTGAAGGCAACGATCATTGCAAGATACCTCACTTTCCGTCTTGTTCACGTGGCCTGGCATTTTATTTTCAAAACTTGTTCCACCTGATAAAATCATACGGAATCAGAGATTGATTAAACAATTCGGTGATTTAATTTCTAAGAACTTTGGTAATTGGGAGTGGATGGAAATCATGTTTCGGCAAGGATAGTTCAAGAATTGGGCCGTCGTAGGACCGAGATAGATTTTTGGTGAAAATTTCCCCATTTTCCCATTGTTTTTTTTTTTGTGTGAATTTTTTTTTCTGGTGATTTTTTTTAAATTTTTTTTGGTGTGAAATTTGGTGAATTTTTGGGTTTGATTTTATTGTGGTTTGGCCGGAAAAGTTTTGTCGGCGTACAGCGGACAGACAGAATTTTTTTTATTGGATATTTGGGTTCTAGGTACATGCCTTGAAACGTAAAACATCAAATTTTGAGGGGGAGTTAGCAATTTTTTTCCAGGGCGATTACAATGGTTTATTATTGAATAATAAACCAATATGCTATATAAAGACATGAATATTAATAATATCATTAATATAAATTCTATGATTATAAATAAATCGATTTATATCTTATAATTCTATTAATGTATACTAAAATTGTTACAAAAACATTTATTCACTAAACAGTTTATGATAAAATGTATTTTATTACTTACAATCAACTTTGAAAAAAGTTATTACGTATACAAATATGTTTGTAATGTGTGCGTAAGGTTACTTTGTACAAACAAGGTTCAAATATTATTTAGATGCACTGCTGTTTAAAAAAAAATGGTTCTAATGTACTGAAAACGAAAAACTTTACCCAACACGGCGCTCCAGGGCTGAATTGAAAAAAACACACATTTATTCTGGTTGTCTTAAATTTATTTCCACTCCTACCCAAGGCTTGTGTTGGACATTGACAACAAGTAGATAGTAGACAAGGTGTATAAATGACAAGGTGGGCTCGATCATTAAGGGGCAGCTTTCTGTGACGTTACTGGTATAAACTTTCCTCATACGAATTTCATTGCAACAACGTTACTTCTCCGCTTTCCTTTCAATGAGAATGTTTTGTGTACGCCAAGTTTTTTTTATTACAGTTTATCAGTTTTAATAGAGAGTTTCATCGAGGTTTTTTAAAATCATTTTTAATAAGAAATGGGAAAACCAGTGTATTATAGTGTGTGCGATTGCGGAATGCCGGGACACGTCTTCTCTTCGCAATGATATTTCTTTTCACCGGTAAGTTTACTATTTTAATTATTTATTGCCCGTAGATCCATTCTAAAATGTATAATTATGTTTTATCATGATTACCGTTATTAAATTATTTGAAGAATGTATTGGCTGTAATATTAATTGTGGAAAACTCTGAATCCTAAACATGCCTCGACAAGTTTGTCAGCGTATTTTTCTCTCAACTCTTGTGTTTTAAATATGTGTATTACTTAAATAATTGCTATTTTGTCAGATTTCCTACCGATAAATCCATTAGGAAGCAATGGATCGCTAAGTGCCGGAGAAAATGACGATTGGAATCCCAATACCAGTAGGATTTATTTGCTCCGAGCATTTTGCTGCAGAAAATTTCGAACGAGATTTAAAGGTGTATAACTAGGATGGGGTATCATAACCAGATCAAAGAAGAGGACAATAAAAAAAAAGAAGATTTTCTTCTGACAACAAAACCCCAAAGAAAATGGGAAAAATGATCAATCTAGCAATTTATATACTCATTTTTATATACACATTTATATATACATTTTTTATTTTATTTTAGCTTTTTTTCTGTCTAGTAGTTTATTTTTTAATAAAGTTTTTTGTTGTCGTAGGACCGAGATTGATTTTTGGTGAAAATTTCAAAAATTTAGCTATTATGGTTTGGCCGGAAAAGTGTTGACGGCGTACGGCGGACAGACAGAATTTTTTTATTGGATACTCAGATTCTACATGCCTTGAAACGTAAAACATCAAATTTCGAGGGGGGTTATAAAATTTTTTTTCTAGGGCGATTACAATGGTTAATTATTGAATAATAAACCAAAATTTAGGATCATTAAAGGTTCAAAAAATATGCTAAATACCGAACAACTGATGTATGAAAAAAAGTATATTATAACGAAGAAACTAATTGTAGAAAAATTGCTATTATGATAGTTTTTTTTTTTCAGTCTCTAGCCACCAAGTAATTAATAAAAACCGAGAATTAAAAATTTCTAAAAGTCTTAAAATTATTCACGAGGATCTACGATGTCCAAAAAATTTAAATTCGACCGAAACGCTGGGTCACCGGAGGGAAATAAATCGTTACGTGCGCCTTCATACGAAATACAGCACGACCCGCAATACATAGCTGCAGTTGCGGGCGTTGCCTATGCCGATGATTAAGGAGTCGAGCGGACGCCGGATAGGATTTTCCGATTGTACGGTATCGCGATCGATACTTCCTCAGGCTCAAATATAAATCGAGCATTTTTACTCGGTATTTTCAAGAAATATTGCGGAATTATTCTTCTCAAGAGTTTCGATATTATTATGGTGAAGTTTGAACAGAGTGGAAAAATTGCTATTGTGATTGGTTTTTCTACCTCTAGCCACCAAATAAATAAAAAACGAGAATTACGCATTTCTAAAAGTTATTCAAGAGGATCCACGTTGTCCCAAAAATTCGACCGAAACGCTCGGTCAGCGGAGGGAAATAAATCGTTACGTGCGCCTTCAATTGAAATACAGCAGTACCCGCAATACATAGCTGCAGTTGCTGGCGTTGCCTATTCCGATTATTAAGGCGTCGAGCGGACGTCGGATAGGATTTTTTCCGATTGTACGGTATCGCGATCGATACTTCCTCAGTCTCAAATATAAATAGAGCATTTTTACTCGGTATTTTCAAGAAATATTGAGGAATTATTCTTCTCAAGAGTTTCGATATTATTATGGTGAAGTTTGAACAGAGTAGATAAATTGCTATTATTGCTATTGCTATGTTTTTGGTTTATTATTCAATAATAAATAAACCATTGTAATCGCGCAATTTTAAAACTTTAAAAAAATTGTTTTCAAGTATTCTTTAAAGTTTTAAGAAAAAAGAGGCGTATTTAGTATCAATTTCTATACCTAGATGTTTAGACGCTGAATCGAATGAAACCATCGCGGGGTCGATAGCTTTATTGGTTTTTAAGTTATAGCAGCTTTTCTGTCGAATTGGGACTATTTTCAGAAATTTGTCATGAGGGTATAATTTGAGCGTTCTTGTTCGGAGCTATAAAAATCGTTCTATATTCGTTGGAATGCTTGTAAAACAATACCTTCAGCTGTACCTTTAGGCAAAAAATTTCGCTTATAATTTGGAAATTAAGAAAAATTAGAATGTTTAAAATTACGATTGTGATAATTAAACTTATGATAATTCAAGAGGGAAAATTCGCACACAATTAAAAAATAATTTCTTACTTTCGCTATTTAATTTGAGCCAATATAAAAATCTAGGGAATTCTGATTCTACCACCATTCGTGGAGAGTACTATTGTTTGTAATCGTCGTTTTTAGTTCTCCCGTGAACCGCTAGATGGAATTCTCGGGCGGAAAATCAATCACACTTTACTTCATTTATCGCAGAGAAATTATATCAAACTCGTGTTGCTTGAATTTCCATTTCAACGCGAGCAAGTCGTCGATCGAGGCGAAATCTATTCGCACTCGAACGGGACATCGATAAATAATAATTTTAGCTTGGGGAAATTAACGAGAATTTAACAATTCCATAGGAACAGTCCGCAGTCTTCTGTAGACACTTTTTCTAAAATATGACCGCAATTTTAAATATCATAGCATCAATAGAACAAATATGATAAAAACAAAAATTCGAATACAGATATATTTAGAAAAAGAAGGTGTATTATTGGTTGAAAGAGGTCATTCCATTGCTACTGTTAATACAATGAGACTGAAGAGCTCGGAATTAAACACCTTCAACCGCCCATCGGGCATAGCCGTGATCGTCTAGTGGTTAGGACATTGCGTTGTGGCCGCAATAACCCAGGTTCGAATCCTGGTCACGGCACACAAAATTTTTGTCTCGCCAGCGCGCTAGGTGATACATTGATTACATTATTCCGTCGTTTTAAGATCGATACCATGATAAATTATTTATTCTGTTAAGTATGAAATTATTTTTTGCAGGTATAGCTCCGCTAATGAAATAGGTTAAAAATGAATTCCCTTGAACGCCGTCGGTATAGAACGATTTTCGCTGCTTTACATGAATTCTCCTCATCGTTCAGTTTTTGTAACTCATTTTCAATTTATTTATTATTATATTATAACTTATTTATTATCATATTATTTTTGCTAAGAAATGCTGACCAATGCCATGCATTTTTAGTTCAAGGGACCCGACACCAAAAGGAACCATAGGAACTGATTGGGCAGGCAAGACGAAATTGCGCGGTTATCTTGTCATATCGCGCAATTCAACGAACTATCTGATCGACGGCAAAACGGACCAATCTTGGTTCAGGGAACGGGCGAACTTCTGGTCATTTCTTCCGTTCCGTCCTGCCTGAAATCGCCGAATTGAATGGATCACACACCGTACTCCTGCTTTGTGCGGTTTATTGGCTATTTCAATTTTTACACGCCGCGGAAAAATCAATATCTGACGCTGGAACTTCATAGAAACTCACAAAACTTGCCTTGTATCGTTATGTTAGGCTCACATACTGCACTTCCGCGTCATCAATTCGTGCGTTTTTCTATTTTTGCGTTCTCCTGGCTAGTTTTTCAATAACAGTTGTAAACTAACTCGGCAGCTTTCGTACGAGCTTGTTGATTTTATAATTGGTTTTTCCCGTTACTCAAGGAAGTACTGTGTGATCTATACGCGCCGCTGGTTTTTCTTGAAGTTTCTAGAGCTTCAAGTTTTTTTCCCTCAAAACTGCAAATTCCGTGCAGTCGGAAAAATCTTCTTTTTTTAGGACATAAATACCACCGACTTCAGTTCTATGCTTATATTTTCCTCCAACTATCGATTTCGACCCGTCTCAGGCCATCATCAGGTCCATCCACTGAAAAAATTCACCCATCATTAGTGTTTAAGCAGGAAACCAGGTAAGTAGTTAGAACTATAGTTTAAATTAGCTAGTACCTAATATCACTTTTTTTTCCTAAGAATTATAAATACTTTTTGGTTCATTTGAGCAGGTACATACCGTCACATGAGATTCATATGGTTCTCATGTTTTAAACATATGAATCTCATGTGACGGTATGTACCTGCTCAAAGGAACCAAAAAGTATTTTATAATTCTAAGGAAAAAAAATTAATGTGATATTAGGTACTAGCTAATTTAAACTATAGGACTTATTCTATTTACCTGGTTACCTGCTTAAACACTAATGATGGGTGAATTCTTTCAGTGGATGGACCTGAGACGGGTCGAAATCGATAGTTGGAGGAAAATTATAACCATAGAACCGAAGTCGGTGGTATTTATGTCCTAAAATGGACTTCTATGAAGTGAAGACAGCTACTCTCACAAAATTGAAAGTCGGAAAATCTCGGATTTTTTAGTTTCCACGTGGTTTTCAATTGATTGAAAGAGAATTCGCTATATCGCATAGCGGAGATCGGGGGAGGGAGCCCTCGGAGGAGCCTTCGGCGGATCAACTCTTCAGTCATGTGCGGGAGCCCGGTTCAACAACAGATGTACGCCTGGCTCCTATTGGCGTTCGCGTTGGCGCCAACGGCGCTCGGTCGGTTCATGTCGGCGCCTGCGCCGGTGGTCAATTGCTCCGCAGGAGCCTTCCTCGGCTATGAGATGCTTTCGAGCGACGGCCGACCGTTTTGGGCATTTTCCGGCATAAGATACGCAAAACCTCCGATCGGAGAGCTCAGATTTGAGGTAACGAGCGTCGAACCGATAATTTCACAATTAAACGTAGAAATTGTTTTCGAAATGATGAAAAATGTCTGAGAATGAAAATAACTGGCTTGGAAAATACGTTCAAAAGACAGGAATTGTGAAAATGTTCGTTTTGAAAATCGGTAGCCGAAACGGGATAATGAAATGCCAATGTACAGTAACGAAAATCGCTATTCATTAGTTTATACATATAGCTGACAGCCATGGGTGGAAATATTAATAAAATTATTATTAAAAAATATTAAAAATTGAAAATATTATATTACAAAAAAATAATAAAAAATATTATTAATATATTATTAAAATTGTTTCACTATAATATAAAAGATAAATTCGTCATGAAAATATTCTTTGAAATAAATGACAAAAGAATATAAGCAAGAAATTCGCGCGAAAAAGTGGAATCACGATAATCAGACGTGACTAAACACTCGAGAGAATTAAAAAAAAATTTTTTTTTAGAAAAATGCAATTTTGACACAAAAGGAAATAAAGTTAAAAAACTCAATTGAAAAAAATATCAAAACAAAATAAGAAAAAAAAACTAAAAAATAATTAATAAAAAATTGACCGCGATCAAAAACGATTTAATAACTATTAAATTATTATTAAACAATTACATTATTGACTACTATTAAATTATTATTACTATATTTATTTTAATTTATTGGTACATTAAATTACACTTAAAAAAAAGTAGTCTTCTAACGCGCAATTTTTCTGTACAGAACTACGTTGTTATGATTGAATAAGTGTGGCTCATAACGATATGTATTTCTGGCAGTATTAGGCTAGACCTATTTCTACGCTATTCAACACTGACGAATTTGTCAGAAACGATTGTAACTAGATTGTATAAGAACCGATTACCGGGCAATTTTTGAAACGAAAATCCGCCAGTCCATTGAGCGCACAACAAAGCGATAATACTGAAAACGGCGGAAACACGTTCGGAATTGATATGTTTGAACCGCCAGACCGGTTTTACCTCTGCGGCCTCTAGTTTTTGCTTTTATTGATGACGGCTTGGTCCAGGTATTTGAGACAAATAAATCGCGTAAGAGATCATTAGTATTATTAAACCGACTCCAGAAAACGATTAGATTGAATTGAATTTTCAATAAGTTGTCCTAAGCCGTTCAACAGTTTTTTATTTGTGTGTTTATTTTTTGTCGTTGGCGTTTTATTTTTATTTTTTGTTAAATTTGTTTTTCTTTTTTGGTTGTTATTTTATTAGTAGTTGATTTTTATTTTTAGTATTGCGATCGTCTGAAAAGTCTATGGATAGTCTTCTTAAATAATTATTGAGGCGAAGGAATAATAAACCACTGTACAATCATTTGCAGCGTTTTTAACGTTGGTTCACATACAGTACTTCCGCAATTTGAGAATTTTTCTTCTTTAGAGACAAAATAATAATAATAACGGGAAAATAAAAATGGTTCATTATTAAATAATAAACCAAATACAGCCCAGGTATTTTATTTTCGACGTTTTCGATACAAAAAGCTTACACCGCATTTTTTCTTTGTTTGCCTTACAGCAAAGGCCGAGGACTGTCTAAATAAAAACAAAATGTCAACGTTGCTTTCCATAACAGTTGTTGATAAATTAAAAATGGATCGACCTTGCCGCGATTGTGGAAAAGACGAAAATTGCTTTCAAAATTCAACAAAGCCGTCGGTTGGATATTGTTTTCTGTTTTCAAATCACCGTTTACACGCGGTCTCGTAACAATAATGAGTAGAATCGCCGAAGACAAGGCTAATAATAGCAGGCTTGTGAAATCGTACAATTTTACAGTCATTTTCCTGGTGACAGTATACGGGGAAAATACTCAACCGGGTAAAACCACTGTGCGGCGATTTGAAAAGATTTCGTCCCCATTTTATTGTCATTAGTTTGGTAATGGCCGGTTTCCTTTGCTAGTAGACGATGACTAATTCGCGATAACTGATCTGAAAGGGAATTTATAATTAACTGTTTGCTCGTTCGTAATTTTGATTGTATTGTATTCATTAACTGACTTCAAAAGAAGAAGGTTATTGTGGTTGACTAGATGTTTTTTAATTTTTTTATTATTATTTTTATTTTATTTTTTTTTTTTTTAATTTTTATGTGTTGTCCGATGGCGTTCAGCTCCTGTACGTCCGATCGGGTTACTTTTTTTTTGTTTGAAAGGGTTACGATCCAGGTAGGTCCCATAATTTTTTCAATCGAGTCCATCGAGTAGTTCCGTCCCCAGACGCGGAGAAATGCCTGAAAACGTGATTTTCGCGAAAAGAGGAAGCGTTGACTTTGCAAGCTCATAACTTCTAGAAAAATTGCTCCATTGTTTTGTTTTTTGTGTCATTTTGTTCATGATTTTTATAGTTAACCGTTCAATTATAAACTGCTAAGCATTTTTTCTTTTTTTTGGTTTATTATAATAAACCATTGTAATTGCCCGAGAAAAAAACACTTTCAACCCCCCTCAAAATTTGATGTTTTACGTTTCAAGGTACGTAAAATCCGATTATCCAATTCAAAAAATTGTGTTCAATTTCGAAGATTTTCAGAAATTCGGCACGGTAAGTATAACTCGTTTGTACACTCAATTGCACTCAATGCCTGTAATTAATCCTAGCTTTTCTGCGATTAATTACATGAAAAATCAATAATAAACTTTTAATCGCAGAATTATCGCGACTAAATGTACATTCTTATCCTTACAGTGATTAAGGTATTATTCTTGTCCATAGATGTAATATTAATTTTAATCGTACAGCGTTATGGGAGAACGACCTGGCTTTAACGCCCAAATTATCCATAAAATAACCCCACCTTAGTTCAATAATTTGCCTATACCCAGCGAAATTATTTTACCCTCAAACATTTCAGACAATACTTCAGTGCAACGGTTATCGAACAGCGTAGTGTACTTTTTAATGACAAAGTGCCGAACGCGACCGATTTCACGGTCGTATCGAGCGGCGAAGGAAAAATTTCCGGCATCGCGGCAAGAACGGAAATGCCAAACCTGCGTTGTTTGGGCACGATTGATTTTTGTAGGTGACCGCTTTTCGCGCGCTACGGGAATTTTTACCGATCAGTTCCAGTCGCTACGCAGGGCTATTGTATTCGATCTGGCTTTCTCCATAATGCCCGTATTCAATATTCAAGCTCTGGAATAAAAAAAAAAATTATTAACCTTTGAAAAGGAAAAGCACTGTCATTAATGACTAGATGTGCCAGAAATTGTGCATAGGACAAAAAAGCCTCAAAATGGGCTAGAAAAATTTATTCTACGCAATTTCACCCTACAATGATTTTATTTGATAGAATCAACTGCCAAGTGAACGGTGGACGATGTTTTTTTCGAATTATGAGGAACCAGTGCGCTCTAGAGATCTCTAATTAAATTCGGGGGTTGTAAAATGATTTCCTTCAGGTAGTAAAATAATTTCAAGAAGCCTAACCTTCAACTTGCATCCGTAAAAAATCCTTCTAGAGTCTTTAGCTGGTTCTCTCGTTTGATTAACCGGTAGGTTAAGATTTACCGTTGAATTAAAGAAAAAAATGTTTAAAATTAAGTATTTAAAAGAAATATTTCACTTAAACCAAAGTACTCAGAAAACTCCGTTTTGTAACTAGAAGAGTAGAAGACTTATTTGTGCTGAAAGTATTTCAGCCGTAATTGGGATAAAGTTTTCGAAATAAAGCCATCCCAATTCAGAAGCTGAAGTTCAAACATGTCGAGCCCTACTGCTTTCATTCACTGAGCTTGTTCTTTCGATTCTATAGCCGTTGAAGTTTCCGCTCAACCTTCAAAACCAGCGTGTTTCGGTTCACCGACTTGTCATACTTCCTATCCTTTTAATTCTAAGCCGGCCGTTGGTCGTTAGCAGAAGGAAGCGACCTTGACGTCTCCCGTTATCTAAAAAAAAAAAAAAAACAATCCCTGCTACCAATATAGCACCTTATAACGTCTCCTGGTACAACTCTATAAATAAAACTGCTGCTAATAGCGTTTAAAACTACGCAAAAAAGTTTTTTTTTTTTTTTTTAATTATTTAAAAATTAAATTGAATTGAAACCGAGATGGTTTTTACTCTTTTTTGATTCCCAAACTGATTTACCGACGAATTCTATAGCAGAATCCATTTTATTCCCCAATTTGAAACTTCAAAAATGGAGAACTCGAGAATATGTTAAAATTCGATTAGCAATTGTCGGAATTTCGACCTCATTAATTTAAAAAATCTTTTCAAAAAATTTTTTTTTTTCAATAACTGAAGAGAAAAAATTGGAGGCTTCGCTTGAAATTCAGGCGACGTCGTGTTAATGTGCCGTTTTATTTCACCGAAATTGAAAAAATAAAAAGTTCCACCTCTTGGAGGAGCTATAAGTCTTCAAAGCCACATAAGTGGAAAAAGTTATTACTAGACGGACGGTATTCGTTTTTGTTTTCGCTCGAAAGCGAAAAAATATAGCGGGAATTTTAAGTACTTCATTTCGGACGTTTACATATTCATGTAACGCAGATAACCTATTTGTGGCCTTATCGTTGCTGCTGGTGCCCCTCTAGTTTATTGTCGTTCGATGATGGACGACTGTCGTCGAGCCGTAAAATTATGAAATGCACTATTGGCGATGAGGGCTATCACGAGCCCTCGGCGATAAGAAAAGTCGTTGCCCCTATTTGGATTTTCTGGACTACCGATTTCACCGAATTCGCCTTGACGTTCGATCATTAATGTTTCCATGGGAAATCGTTTGGCGTTTGAGCGAAAAATGAGAGTTTATAAATTCCAAAAAAGTCAATAGCCCATAAAAAATATTAAAAATAAATAAAAATATTATTATTATTATTATATTATTTATTAAGCAAATGTATAATATTATTCCTACATGTAAATATAAGCCGATAAAAAATATTGATGCTCCATTTGCATGAAGATTTCGTATAACCCACCAATTATTAATTTCTCGAGTGATTATGTATAATTCTATTAAAGGCCATTTCAATATTTGCGGTGTAATGTATTGAAAGAAAAATTCCTGTAATAATTTGGATTAATAATTTTTTCTTTACAAGTGGATTGTTTTCTCCGATCACAATTGAAGCTTAGGAATACCGCTGTACAATAATTTGCAGCGTGTTTTCAAATTTTTCTATTCCTCGTTTCGTCGTCACATAATCGTTCAAATTCTTACTCAACGGGAATCGTCAGCGGTTTTTATTCTGTAGAATCATTCCTCAGCTAAAGCAATTCCTCGCCAATTAGTAGTCGGATGATGTGTCAAGTTCGAGTGTCCTTGACGTGACCGCGGTAGGAAGAATAGAGTACGGGAGATTTCGAACTAGCATGACATCCGGACGTCTTTTCATTAGCACAAACGAACCTTCCAGGCGATTAAAGTAGGTTTCCACGACTTGAAAGACAGCGTGTGCAGAACACAGGCTCGTAGAATCGTCTGTAAAGTGCGACACGGGTACAATCCCAAATATTATCAAACGATCAGTCATGAATTCAACGGGAACATGATGAGTTTCGCAATAGTTCAACGTATTCTAAAAAAAAAGAAAAAAGTGTCCTATAAAGTTTTTCCTAGTCTCCTATTTTCCAGAGTAACTTTTATGATTTTTCTTGAATTTCACTTAGAGTCAGACTTATGGAAAAAATGAAAAATGTTGTGTCTTTTAATAATTCGAGTAGGTTACAGCATTCGGGTGAAGTGAATAACGTAACATTGCCAGAAATGTGTCACGTTCCGCGCTGAGAATTTTGGAAAAATTGTCAAGTCGTGAGATTTAAAACTAGTTCTGAAATAAAATAAAAAACGCTGCAAATGATTTCACAGTCCATTTGGGATAGTATTTATTCCGCTAACATTTGCAAACGTTTCCAAAAAAAAAAAAAAAAAAAAAAAAAAATTGGTAGGTAACTATAGGAGAACTTGCAGCACTATTGTAATTTTAGTCATTTTTATTTATATTAATTTCGAAATGAATTGCTAAATTGTACCGTAAGGCGAAAGAAAGAGTTGGACGAGAAAACGATTTTCAATGATTTTTTCCTCATGCCAAATTTCTGAAAATCTCCCCAATTTAATGCAAAAGAGGTAATAACCTCGAAAACCAATAAAGTAGGTTTCGAACACTTACGTTTTAAAAATCGTGGAAAATGCGAATTTTCCCCCCTTTGAAACTTCCAAAAAAATCTAAAAAATTGAGGAAGGGGTTCTGCCAAAGAGATGAGCCATTTTCAGACCAAGAATGATTTTTGTTGAAAGTTTCAATAATTCAATTTTACGCCATTAAAAACCTGGAGAATAAGTCGCCTAGTTTTTCTCCCCCTCACAACCCCTCTACGAATTCAATTTTAGTTTCCTCAGTAAAGTGTTGACGACGGACCCCAGAAGACACCAAAAACCGGGAAAATCGAGGTGGTAAATAAAGGTTTTGTAAAATAGTTGTAGAATACGAAATTGAAATGCATTGCGTACCAGCAGATTGAGCTTTTCTTGTGAAAAAATGCTATAATTTTCTTGTGAAAAAATTATATAATTTTCTTGTGAAAAAATTATATAATTTTCTTGTGAAAAAATTATATAATTTTCTTGTGAAAAAATTATATAATTTTCTTGTGAAAAAATCCTCTAATTTTCTTGTGAAAAAATTATACAATTTTCTTGTGAAAAAATTATACAATTTTCTTGTGAAAAAATTATACAATTTTTTTGTGAAAAAATTATACAATTTTCTTGTGAAAAAATTATACAATTTTCTTGTGAAAAAATTATATAATTTTCTTGTGAAAAAATTATATAATTTTTTCCAATGAGTTTACCATTTTTGTTCGAGCATTGTGCGGTGATATTTTCCTTCGGTTTATAACATATAAACGGAAACGAAACAATATTTTTGCAACCAATTAGACGGTTAACCTGGGCATCGATCGCAAGGCCGCTGCCACGAGTAAGTTCTAAGCAGAACCAATAATTTATGGCCATTGAAGGATATCGACGGAATTATTAACGTGTTCTTGACGTCTTCTTCATTACTTTTGCCCTTTCTCCAAAGTAAATACGTTCAATTTTTTTATTTATTTAAATCAATGGAAGTATTGTGTTCGTCCGAAAAATCGAGTTTGGTACAGAGGTGAATTTGGAAGAAATTTTCGTAGTACATCACTCACAAAAAACACTTTCTGAACAAATGTCTGCTGTATAAAAATGACATCGTTCGGTGAAAAATGAATGAAACACAACGAAAGTTTCGGAAAATGTTCTCACAAATTAAGCCGATCCGAATTTCGGACAACACACAGTACTTCCGAGATATAACCGTTCAAAGTTTCAACTGTTTTGATTTTCAGAGGCTAAAGGAGTCATTATTTTTCAACGTTTGAGATCTTTTATTATTCATTATGGCCGGCAGATGAAGCCTGATTTTTTGTCTATTGGCTCACACACCGTACTTCCACGTTATGAGTTTTTTTTCTCAATATTTCGCTAGTGCGTATTCTATTTTGATTTTTACAGACCGCAAAAGTCAATACATTTAAACTGTTACATTTTACTTTATGTCAGCTGAATGTGGCGTGATTTTGGATCGTTATTGAATAATAACAAAATTCTGTCCACCCGCTGTGAATTTTTCCGGCTGAACTATAAAAACTAAATTTTTGAAATTTTCACCAAAAATCAATTTTGGCCAGACAATGGCCCAATTCTTTAACCAAATCGCTACTTCGATTTTAAGGATTTTTGGGGGAGAAAATCTTTTTCAGACAAATGATTTGGTATTAATTTTATAGATTTTTGGACGCTGAATCGAATGAAGCCATCTCGGCGTCGATAGCATTATTGGTTCTCGAGTTATCTTCTGTGGTAAATTTGGGAGATTTTCAGAAATTTGGCATAAAAGTATAATTTATTGGAGAATTTTTTGAGCTATAAAAATCGTTTTATACTCGTTGGAATGATCGTCAAAGATTCTCTTCTGCTGTAATGTTAGGCGAAAAATTCAACGTTTAATTTGGAAATTAAGAAAAGTAAAATTGATTAAAATTACAATAGTAGCGGAATCTTCTCTTATAGCTATCACTCTGTTTTGGATGGAAACGTTCGCAAATGTCTTCTTAAATCATTATTGAAGCGAAGGAATAATAAACCACTATAGAATCATTTGCAGCGTTTTTTACGGAGCGTGGATTGCACGTTTCATCAATAGTTAATTAACCATGGTAGCAAATGCGACAGAATCGCCTTGTTTTCGACGAACAGAAGACGTTTAATTGCCTACATTCGATTTTCGTCTTGTTATTCGTCAATTAGGAAAGGATCGACCTTCAAATTAGCTCTGCATTTTACTCGTGGTTCGAAAAAACGCCTTTCGTGTTGGCTCGACTAGTTTGGTATTATAATTTATACCCAGCGCTGGCGGAAATAATTGTTTTCGCGCGATGGAAATCTATTTTACCGCGAATATGAAGCAAAACTCGATTCTCGTGTGTGGCAAAACAAATTATATGGCGAATAATAAATTATAATTCTGTTCATAGCCTCCGGTGCCAGCGGATCGCATTGAAGGTGTACAAAATGCATTCGAAGAAGGACCGTTTTGTTTGCAAATCGAGCCGGGCCAAAAAGTCGTCAACGGCTCGGAGGACTGCCTATTTCTCAACATTTATACACTCGATGTAAGTTAATAGGTATCTTGTATTGAAGGAGAGAAAATGTTGAGCGTGAAAGCGAAGGGAGGAGTCATGAAAAAAATATAGAGGAGTCAAATAGTGAAAAAAAAATAATAATAATAGTGAAATAGAGAAATAGTGAAGAAGAAAAGAGAAGGCAAAAGTATACTAGGTTGGGAAGAAGGTAGAAAAATTATGGTGAGCGAAAATTAAAGCATACATCATGTCAATAATTAATATTTTTCGTTCCAGGTTGAGCAAAAATTGCCAGTGATGCTTTGGATTCACGGAGGAGGTTGGAAATTCGGCTCCGGCTCGAAAAACCATTACGGTCCTGATTTTTTGATGAACGAAGATATCGTTTTGGTCACTATCAACTACAGACTGGGACCGTTGGGCAAGTAGCCGAATTGGTCATCTTTATTCGTTCGCGAAAAACCAATCGCACAAATAACGGACTAAAAGTCATTGTTTCTAAAATTCATTAAAATTAAATTTAATAAAATTAAAATTAAATTAATTCATTCATTCTAAAATTAATTGTTTCAGGGTTCGCCAGCCTTGAAAATGAAGTATTGCCAGGCAATATGGGGTTGAAAGATCAAGAAGAAGCCATCAGGTATTTATTTAGAGCAATAGGACCAACTAATGATAGATTTTTATTTTCATGCTCAAAATAAAAAATGCAAATTGGGAAAATATTTATAGTACTATACTCAGAATCAATTTCTGAACATGTGGTTTTTTTCCTATACTTGTAAAAACAGCACAACCAGGAAGAGGAGAGGGATACGATTGATTGAAGATTCGTAGGATTTGGATGAGAAAAAAAAATAGGATAGGTATGGTTAAAAGGCCGCCGTCTGAAAAAATCTAAGAATTTTGAATTTCGCCCTTGAAAAATTTACAAAATATGAAACATAACGAAAAACGTAGTTTTTGGGAAAAGTAGCTTTTTAGGTTTTCGGTGTTTGCAGCCCTCTAGCCGCTAAAATACCATTTTTCGTACATACTAAATGCGTTGGAAAGTTGTAGTCAGATAAATTTCCAACGTTTTTCGTCTGTAGAAGTTGTAGGTTTACTCTCCCCTCCGCGGAGCTAGAGCCGTCCAAAGTCGGAACTTGAGAAGATTTACAAAGTTGATTTGAAATAGGGGCCTAAAATTAAAATGCGTGTTCACATTTTCTGCGAAAAGAAAATTGCAGGCAGGCCTAAACGCTATTGCGATAAGTGAATTTAAAAACTGTTTCCAACGATGGAAAAAAGATTGGACAATTGTATTGTGGTCAATGGTAATTACTTTGAAAGTGACCAAAATTTGGTGAAAAAATACTGAATAATAAACGTTATAGAAGGACATTCCGGTTACTTTTGGGTCCCCCTCGTATTTTTGTGCATTGTCTCTCCTGAGCTTTAAAAATCTGACGCGTTTTTAAGGTTGCAAGGGGCGACTGAAATTCGAACAGAATGTTGCCCACGCCAAGTATGAATTGCTCCATTTAAATCTGCTTGTTGTCTCTTACTGCCAAAGAGCCGCGTCGACTCAACAGTGTTTTGCCGCTTGACAAAAAAGGTGAAATGGGCTAAATTTGGCCACATTGAGTGGTCAAGCTTCTATTCCCCAAGCACCGACCAAATCGCATCTCTGCCCTTTCCCTAGGGCTAGGGAACAGCTGACGTAGGCCACGTGGTAGCTCCCCCTCTTCCTTTTGGTTCTAGTTATTTAACAAACATCACAGGAAATTTTGATTTTTTACAGTTGAAATTTCATACCTTTCATCCATCAATTGCCTGAGGCATGAAGTTAAGGGAAAAACAAATCAAATCTACGTGATTTCCTATTTTTATTCATTCAGACAATTTCTTTGCAGATGGGTCAAAGCGAATATTGCGGCATTTGGAGGTGATCCAGATCGAATCACTTTATTCGGCCAAAGCGCAGGGGCGGCTTCGGTCTCATTTCACGTAAAAGGCAGAATACAAGGTATATATTTTTTTTCAAAAAACAACACAAATTAGTCCGCAAACATAGAATACATGGGTTTGAAATTAATTCATATAAGCCTATTCTGTTTTAAAAGCGTTACTGAACTAAGGAAGTCTTCTGATGTCTGGGTCGTTGCCATTTTGAAATATTTTTCGTCCTCAGGTTTGATACGAGGTGGTATTGCGCAGAGCGGCTGCAGCCTCGCGCCTTGGGCAGTTGGCCGAGCTCACTACGTCCGCAATTCGACCCTTGAAGTCGCAGAATCGGCCGGTTGCAATCCACAAGCATCGAGCGACATAGAAATTCGAGATTGCCTCATGAAAAAAACTGGACCAGAGTTGATAAAAGCTGTTCAAGATCTTCCAGTTAGTAGGCAATGAGGCTGCGAAATTGGCCACCCATGAATTTCATGGGATAGGCTTGGGAAATATTGCGATTGGAATAGCTTGGAAGACAGTGCTGTAGAGCAGGGGTCTCCAACCTACAGCCTGCGGGCCACATCCGGCTCACGAACAGATTTTTTACGGCCCGCAAAAAATTAGCTTACTGAAAAACAAAAGCTATTTTTATCTGATAATATACTTTTTTAAGCATTCACCTTTAAGTAAATACAGCACTTATCTCTAACTTGCCACTTATGTTGCAAGAATGCAAGAAACTCAAAAACCACCACTGAGCTCTCAGTTATAAAAAATAAATTCTGGGTGAACGGCGGTGGGGAAGAGGGCCCTACTTTCAGCCTTGAAACATTGCTGGCCCGCCTATCCCCCAAAAATTTACAATGCGGCCCTTGAGTAAAAAAGGATGGAGCCCCTTGCTATAGAGATTGAGGAATTTTGATTCCATTTCATCAGTTATATGCTGCTTTCACTGAATTATAATTCTATTGCAGTTGATCGACCAGGAAAAAATGCCATTTCGTCCGGTCATCGAGCCAGAAGGTGTGATCCCTGTGGACCCATGGGATCAGACTCCAGGTCATCTTCCATTAATGACTGGATACACCTCGGCTGAAGGAGGTTTCTTCGTTGCAGTACGTAAGTATGGCAACTGCTTCCCAGCGCTCCTACCGTTCAGCCCTGCAATTTTAACACAGTTAGGCAACGATTGATCTTAAATAAAGAAATATTGTCCGGGGGTGGTGAGGTGGAGAAAAACCAGGCGACTCATTCTCCAATTCTTTATTAGCTGGCCGAGCACTTTCGCCCATTTGGGCATCCTCAGGGCGACGTGGAGCCATAGGGTCCACAGACCCTTGTCGCCTGGTTTTTCTTCCCGTCACAATCTCCGACATAAAGAAATAATTTTTCAGTTAACCTGATCTCGGTTTCTGCTTTAATTTTCTCCTGGCTGGTTCGACTCTCTTCAATTGGTAGCTTGCCTTGTGTTTTCATTTTTTATCCAGACTATATAGTACCAAAAAGTACCAAAAGTACCAAAAATTATTATCATTATTTCAAATCATTATGAAATCTGATGATAACCACGATAAACTCTTTAAAAAAATATATATCATCCTTCTGTGCTGGAATTTCATGACTGGTGAAACATTTGAAGAGGCTCTTCTTGCTGTGGCCATCCATAATGTTAAAACAGATAGGTTTGTATGCTCAGTTGATATAAAAGAGAACATTTTGCATAATCGCAGCCAAAATAACCTTCCAATCTAACATTGCAGGAATCACCTTTTTGAATTCATCGCTGATTCACCATAGTTAGCAGCTGTAGTAAATTTAGCTCATAACAATGATATGAGATGAGACTAATTTTTCCTGGTCATTCTTCTTTCCAGTGCTCAAAGCAGGGGATTTCCTGATAACGCTTATCGACAAAGCGTTTCGACGACTAGCTCCAGAAATGCTGATGTTTGAATCTACAGCATCAGATCCTGAAGCAGTGGCCGATCAAATCCGCAAATTCTACTTCGGCAATAAGACCATCACAAAAAATGAAATCAAACCTTTAGTCGATGTGAGTGTTATTTCGACTACCAAATAATATCGCTCAGAACAGTACAGATGGTTGAAAGCGGTCAACTAGTTTAACAAAGATATTTTAACATTATTATTACATCCTTCAGTTGTTGTCTGATGCCTGGTTCACCCATCCGATTCGGGCGGAAATCGAACAGTACCAGGGACCTGTTTACTCTTACATTTTTGACTACGTCGGCTCGAAAACGGTCTACGACGTTGTCAACATCAGTCAAGAACTCCGTTTTGGTAAGTTTTCCAATAGAGTTAAAATTACAGTGAACCGAAGAATGTAAAACTAACAACAAAATATAAACGAGAGTATGTTTCTTCGTTGAAACTCTTTTTTAAGGTTTGAGGTTAGAAAAAAATTAAGAGGCTGGATAGGTTAGAAAAAATAATAAAAGTTTTAATTGAATTCTAAACCGGCTCTTCAGAACTTTTACTCCCTTGCGGCAACCAAAATTAGTGCGCCTTTCAAAATGATGCCAGAGTTTGTTGTTATTGTTTTTTTTTCCTCAGTCCATGCAATAGGTATCTCTTATCAGTTGAACAGTTGCTCGCCTATTTGCTTCAATATTGAACTTTGGAACGATCAATTTCAGGTCCTGGACATGTTGACGATCTATTGTACCTGTTTAGGGCGACGCATCCCGATTTTCTAGCCGAAGGCAACTACAAAGATCTTCTCAAAGTGAAAGAAATGGTCAAGATTTGGACCGATTTCGCCAAAGGGTTGTAAGTTGGAAAAATGAAGAAACCGCTCACCTTCCGTGTCTTAAGCGTTATTACACTAATTCAATTAAAAAAATATCCATATATAAAATACGACAATCTCCATATGTTGCAGAGACCCGACACCAGGAGTTGTCGAAGGAAGTAGTTGGCGGGAAAAATCGCAAAATGGCGGATTCCTTTTGATTTCGAACAACGTGTCAAAAATCGTCGATGGCACTGACAGTCCAACGTGGGAAAGACAACGGTTGGACTTTTGGTCGGCTTTGCCCTACAGGCAAACATCTGGCAAAAAGATACTATCGTGATGCAAGATATAAAAAATGTTGTCCGAAGGTAGAAAAAGTTGAAAATCTGGTCATCGAAGCTGTTGGTCTGTTGAGATGAATGACGAATCCAAGTGCTAACAGGAACTATCACGAAGTGCTGTGTAAATTGAAAACCAAAATTTCAATCAAAAGATCTAGAGTTCGAGGGCTCAATTTTGCTCATGAGTAATGTGATTTTGTAATGCGAATTTGACTTCGCATTTTTGTGAATAAACGCTCTTAGTATTTTTGTTATATTATCGAGTATTTATCCTTGCGAGAATAATATTCAAAATAGAATTATTCATAGTTTTGTGCACGAATTAATGAGAGCATGACAGGGTGTAATTGTGACGCATTGAGGGCCTACGAGCCGCAGCTTGGTGAGCAAATCAGCGAGAATGCCTTACTTCCATGATAGCGAATTTTTAAACGTAAAAAAAAATTGGTTCAACAGTTTGTTGGAAAAATTAATTCTCGCAATTTCGCCCCCATAGCTGACAGAAAAAAAAAAATAATAAAATAAATAAAAATAATAGATACAATGAAAATTACGGTGACAAATAATTGCAAATTTACGTATTCCATGTTAATAACCTGAAGCGGCTTGCTAATCATGTTTCTAGAACAGTAATACTGAAAAGTACTACTCGTTATTATATTTACATACCTTGGCCAACCTGATGAATCCTCATTCTTCATATAAAAGGCCATGTCTGTTATTCTTCCACGATCGATCATATGATGCTGAAATTTTACAAGGTAGCTCATTGAAACCTGGAGCAGATTTTTTGAATATTGAAAGTGGGTTTAATTGAATTTTTAAGGTGATGTTTAATTGGATTTCAACCGGTTTTTAGCGCATAACTTTACAAAGGGGAGGAACTCTATAGGGATGTAAAGATAAAGCTTTGAAAACCTTTGAGTTGATGTTCTACAAAATATTACGAGTATTCGATTTTCTTCTTAACTGGCAATATTCCTTAAAAATTATTGCTAGGGACAAGAAAATCAGAGGACAGATTTTCGTCATGGTTCTGCTCCCGACCAGGAATGAAGTTTAGATTCTGATTTTATTAAGTCTTAGACTACGTTCTTGCTCCTTGGCAAAACGAGTGATTGGTTCATGAAACTCAGAGAACAACTGCAGTGTATGAACAAGTTGTGTGTTCTCCATCAGTTGGTAGATTTTTTCATTTTTCCATCTCACAATGGGATTTTTTTCCAGTCCTTTATGCCTTTCGTCTGCCATGAAAGATAATCCTTCCGAAATTTAGGGCAAATTTTACGTCGGTGTCTAGCAGTTAAACAAATTTCGCAGGTGTACAGCTTGAACTGATCCAAAGCATGGGGACCACCCTTGACAAATTATTTTACTAACCGGTTCCATAATAACCTTAAAATTGAGCTGGCAATGTGGTTCAAGAATTGGGCCGTCGTAGGACCGAGATTGATTTTTGGTGAAAATTTCAAGAATTTAGCAATTATAGTTTGGCCGGAAAACTGCTAACGGCGTACAGAATTTTTTTTTATTGGATATTCGGATTCTACATCCCTTGAAATGTAAAACATCAAATTTTGAGGCGGGGTTAGGAAAAAAAATTTTCTTGGGCGATAATGGTTTATTATTGATAATAAACCAATAAAATTGATTAATATTGCAATTTTTTTTTCTTGGTTGAGTCGTCGCATTTCTCATTTCAATATTGCAATAGTTTCAACGGTGTTTTCTCTTACAGTTACCAATCTCTTTTTCGGTAGGAACGTACACAAATTTTCAGAATATAATTACTATCGTAAATTAAATCATTATTGAAGCGAATGAATAATAATCTACTGCTCAATAATTGGCGGCGTTGTTTTTAATTTTATTCTAACAAATTACATTTATCTAGCTAAGATGGGAGACTATCAAAATTGCATATCCTTAGCGATGATTTGCGAATTTCCGCAGATTCGTCGCCAAGTCAAAAGCCGGTTTATATCTGATTTATTGAGGTAATTATCGAACTTCATCCTTGATTCCGTTGAGGTGGCGAGTTTATGCCCGATTACACGCACGATTCTCCCCGTCCAATTGCAAGGCCATGCTAGGCAATCCTATTTACTACCAGCGGATCTCACAGATGCCTCAGTCAGTCTGCAACCAGTGTCCTATAAGTTGCGAACGAGCTGTGAAGAAACAGGGGAAATCATGCCGGTCGCACCATTCGCAATATTGGTGACGTTAATATACAAAATTGAAGCATTTTCATCACCAGTGGCCACAGCTCCGGACGGTGCTTACACAGGCTACGCAATGGAGTCATCTTCGGGCAGAGAGTTTTGGGCGTTTTCTGGCATCAGATACGCTCAACCGCCAATCGGCGAACTCAGATTCAAGGTAATCATGTTTAAGGTAAAAAAAAAAAAAAAAAAAAAAAAAAAAAAAAAAAAAAAAAAAAAAAAAAAAAAAAAACTGCAAATGATTTATTATTCCTTTGCTTCAATAATGATTTAACAACACTATCCATTTCTGATAGTAATTATTCCGAACATTTGCGAACGTTTCCACCTGAAAACAGATTGGTAACTACGAGAGAAAATTCCGCTATTATTGAAATTATAATCAAATTTTATTTTTCTTAATTTCCGAATTAAAAGATACATTTTTCGCCTAACGGTGCAGTAGAAGATGTCAACCATTCCAACGAGCATAGAACGATTTTTATAGCTCAAAAAAATCTACAATTATACCTTTATGCAAAATTTCTGGAAATCTCCCAAATTCGACACAAAAGCTGCGATAACTCTTCATATTATTATATTTATTTGAGCAGTTATAAAACGGTTTATTATTGTAAATTTCTATAGATCCTCCAACACTTTTATGACGAAACAATAAAAGCTAAATTCTTGAAATTTTAACCAAAAATCAATCTTGGTCTGACAATGACTCAATACTTTAACCATATCGCCATCTCAATTTTAAGGGGGTTTTGGAGAGGAGAAAGTTCCTATTTCCAATTTTTTTTTTTAGAAAAATGTGTATTTGGAATCAATTTCTATAGATTTTTAGATTATTGGGAGATGAGTTACATTCTTGGTCTGAAACAAATTCGGTAAATTCTCAGCAATGATCACAAATTTTCTGATATACTCTGTCCCCAAGAGAACGCCTAGCTTTTCTAATCTGACTCGCCCAAGAAATTCGGAATTTCTTGGTTTGAGCTCGAACCAATGCTGATCAAGTGATGAAACGTGGGCTAGACATTCTCCTTATTGACAATGAATAATTCGTAAAATAAAAATATATTTAAAAATAAAGTAAATATATAAGAAAGAAAGTAAATATATTTAAAAATATTTAATATACCAACTGAGAGATGGGATAAAAAAATATAATTAATAGTAATATATTTAAAGATATTCAATATATAGCAATAGAGATAAAAAATATATTTTAAAATCTTTAATAGACCAATAGAGAGATGGGATAAAAAATATAATTAATAGTAATATATTTAAAAATATTCAATACGCCTATAGAGATAAAATATATATTTTAAAATATTTAATATAACAATAGAGAGATGGGATAAAAAATATAATAATATTAAAAATGGATTAGTGGGAGGACAATAAACTGATTTCTCCTTATTCTAAAATGACGACTGTCACTGGCAGGTTCAGAGTTGATCGAAAGAATCTAAGGAACTCTGAGAGATTATCATCCTCATTCTGAAGGAGTAAGACCACACTAATATATCAGTTATATTCACGATATTTAATAGCATGCTCTTTCGATTAACATAGAAGAGAATGCAGATGGACATCATGCGAAAAGCAAACGTCCTTGATGAGCAATACAACACAAAAGCCAACACCTGACCTCAAGGATGGAGCGTTAAAAAAATGATGTTGAGTTTCTACGAGCAGGTTTCGAGCGAGGATGATTTGCTAATATTCTCCTCCCTATTTGCACAGATAATTAACACGACACAAGAATTCACAAGATCCTTTCGGCTTTTGCTCCGCAGTATGAACTTAGTTAATTTGAAATAACTGACTCCGTTGATAGCACGAATACGACTGAATTTATTAAGCATTTTTTGTAATTAAGAAAATTCGAATTTGGAGACCAGATGCTCGAAAAATGAAAATTATAAAACTGAAACTAAGCGATTGGAAAACGATAATTTTGAGTCGAAATATGAAACGAAAATAAACTGAAGTTGGAAATTAACGAGGGTAGCCATAAACTCGCGGGTATTTCAATTATACAAGCTAAAGACGTTTTGATTTCAATGCCTTTTGTGACAAATGCAAATTTTCAAAGTGGACAGAATTGCGTACGAATGTATAAATTATTTGCTGACAAATTATTTCCCTCAAAACCGTATCCAATCGGTTTGACAATTATTCCTCAATATCAGCCTTGTAATTGAGCCAATTGTAATTGCTCGAATACTGAATATATTTGTTTGTTTTTCAGTAATATAAGCGTTCAACTTTGTTTTCAATATTTTTCTCTCAATTTCGTTTATTGGCTTTTATTAATTTTTTTTTTTTACTGGCGGCAAAAAGCAGCACATTTGAATGTTAAGGTGCTGCAATGCTCGTATCTAAGTGCAAAAAAAAAACAAGTACCTAGCCAAAAATCTGCCACGGGATTCAATAAGCAACCGTGTAAAATGTCAGCATCGTGAGACCATCCGTTTGATCGTGAAAGAGTAACAGACATCCTTCGGCAAAAATGTAAAAGGATAGTTCCCAATTATTTTCCTGAAGAGACCCGAGTTCTTTTAGAAAAATAAGCCAACAAACACTATCTAAACGATCTTGTAGCGGATAATTAGGACAATTTGCAAACACGTCAGTGCTTCTAGAATCGTTATCGAGGCGGAGAAAAATTGCCACGATTATCTGATGACTGTCTACCGTGAAGTTTACAGCGTGTACATCGTTTCAGGACACGCAACGAAAAACATCTTTAAACCGTTAACTCAGAAAAAAAAAAAAAAAAATACAACGAACTCTCGTAGACCGAATAGTCTATTTGGTGGTTAATAATTTTTAAAATAAAAAGTAGGAAGTTGACAGCTCTTATTAAAAAAAAAAAAAAAAAAATTAAGCGATTAAGCAAAAGCGAAAGCAATATCATCAGTCTCACTTTGAGATTCAAATAAAGCGAAATTCACTAGTTGGAACCTACACTAATTTTATACCTACGAGAGTGGCGTAATTTCCTTTTCGAAAGCAAGTGTAGGTAATTGATTAGTGGAAGGTAGGGCTCGATTTCGACGTCACTTTCTACAGCCACCAATTTGGTTAAAAAAAACTTCAAGGCCTTTTAGTACTCACTTGATTCCAATTACACTGCGACGAACGTTCAAAATAAGACCGCTATTATTATTTATTATTCAATAATAAACCCCTAAAATCGCTCTTAAAAAAAAAAAAAAAAAAATACGTCAAATCCGAAATATCCGATAAAAAATTTCTGTCCGTCCACCGTCAATTTTTCTGAAAAAAAAACCGTAAAGCCTACTCGAAATTTTCAACCAAAAATCAGTTTTGGCCTGACGATATAGCTCTAGCCAAATAGCTACCTTGATTTGTAAAAATGGAGGTTGAAATTAGGATCTGCAGACAAAAATTTGTGTATATAATTTTCTATCGATTTATCAGCATACTCTCTTACCTTTAAATTGTGTGTTATTCCTGCAATTTACCAAAAAAAAGCGATATTATTTTGTGGTATTTAACTTCAAGGAAAGTAAATTCCCTCAAACCGCTCAGGACTGGTCCTTGGCTTGAGGTATATTCCTACGTAATGTGCTGAACAACTTTAATTTTTGTAATACTACATGGAATAAAATTATTAATTCATTCATTCATCAAGTCCTTTGTGTTACTTAGCTTCAACGGTTTTAGTATAAACAATTTATAAATCGAAATCAGTTTGTTCTAAAACGTTGACCAAGTTGGCTGCTTATTATTTTTTTTATAGGTAATTTTATTGTTTATTCATCACAGTTGGGAACACAACAAGAGCTCCTTCTATCAATTTAAAATGAACACAAAACAAGTCCAAAGCTAAGTCGATAGCTTTGATTCTCAAGTTATAACAGCTTTAATGAGGAATTGGAGAGATTTGGAGAAATTGTACAACTCGATCATTTGCGGTGCTATAAAAACCGCTCTATACTCGTCAAAAGTGCTTGTCATAATTCTCTTCAGTCGTACCGTTAAGCTATTAGTGTCACTGTAAATTAAGTAGTTAGGAAAAATGAAAAAAAAAAAATTTACCGAAGAGTTCTTCATTAGTTACCAATATTTTGCGAGAGTTTGGGCTAGCTGCTAATATCAAGCGGATGGTCTTCTCAATATAATAATGATCGAAGCAAAGGAATAATAAAGCACAGTTTTGCTATAAATTTTTTCGCGTTTTTCTCGTGTGGAGCTGAATAATTTGGACTAAATTGATTCGCAGGAACCTAAGCCGGTGGAACCGTTCGATGGAGTCTACGAAGCTATCGAAGAAGGACCACCTTGTCTCCAGATAGACCCTTTGACGAGCATTGCCGACGTCACCGGATCGGAGGACTGCCTATACTTGAACATTTACACTCATTCGGTGAGCTTTCCATATTTCCACCATAAACCGACCTACACTATCAAGGCCAATTTCGTACATTGAAGTATAAATCGAAATTATTAACTTCGCTAAATTGCAATATCCGATCTTTGCTTTAAGAGTCTAGAAACGCAACAGTTCAAAACAGCTTAATTGAACGACGGTATATATTATTTCACGTATATGCTATTTACACGGTATATTATTTCTTCGCTTACATCATGGTTTGGTAAGACCAATACGTATCCCAAACTCTCGTGAACGCTTCCACCTGCAAACTTATTGGTAAGAGCGAATATCTTGGCGGCAATGGTTTTTTAAAATATTTTTATTTCTCCCAATTACTAAATTTCAATTAAAATTAACTGACGAACTGAACAACATGATACTGTTTGACGAGCTTTCTAATCATTATACAACCATTGTAGAACGATTCCCCAAAAAAAAAAAAAAAAAATTTAACACCCCCTCAAAATTTGACGTTTCACATTTCAAGGCATGTAGAATCCGAATATCCAATAAAAAAATTCTGTCCGTCCGCCGTCAGCAGTTTTCCGGCCAAACTATAATAGCTAAATTCTTGAAATTTTCACCAAAAATCAATCTCGGTCCTACGACGGCCCAATTCTTGAACCAACTTGCTAGCTCAATTTTAAGGGTGTTTTTGGAGGGTTTTGAGGGGGAGAAAATGCATATTTTCCAAGGTTTCTCATAAAATTGTGTATTTGGTATCAAATTATATAGATTTTTGGACGCTGAATCGAATGAGACCATCGCGGGGTCGATAGCTTTATTGGTTCTCGAGTTATCGCAGCTTTTGTGTCTAATTTGGGAGATTTTCAGAAATTTGACATGAGGGTATAACTCGAGAGTTCTTGGAGCTATAAAAATTGTTTTATACGCGTTGGAATGCTCGTCGAACACTCTTCAACTACACCATAAGGCGAAAAATTCTGTTTTCAATTAGGAAATTAAGAAAAATAAAAATGATTATAATTAGAATAGTTGCTACGGAGTTTTCCCCTATAGTTACCAATCTGTTTTTCGGTGGGAACGTTCACAAATGTTCGGAACAATTACTAAATTACATCAGTAATCGAATAAGATATACGTATAAAATATTAAATCATTATTGTTTTGCGAAAAATTCAGATTTTAATCTGGAAATTAAGAAAATTTGAAAATGGAATTTGGAAATTTTAAGGGAATTCGGAAATAAAAATGATTAAAATTACAATAGTAGCTAAGGAATTTTCCCTTAGAGTTACCAATCTGTTTTTCGGTGGGAACGTTCACAAATGTTCGGAACAATTACTATCACTAATGGATAATCTTCTTAATTATTATTGTAGCGAAATTATAATAAACGACTGAACAATTTGCAGCGTTTTTTAATTTTACATTTTTTAAGGCATTATTTCTGCATCCTCGTTCGACAGGTGAATTCAAGTGTTCCTGTGATGCTGTGGATCCACGGAGGAGGCTGGATGTGGGGCAGCGGAACGAAAACCTTCTACGGCCCCGATTACCTCATGAACGAAGACATCGTGCTCATAAGCATAAACTACAGGCTTGGGCCAATAGGTGAAAAACTTTGATCCAATCACGACCAAAAATTACAGCGGTAAGCCAGAAAAAAAATCAGAATTTTTTTTTTGTGGGATTCATCGAATAATAAAATCGTCGCAGGTTTTGCCAGTTTGGAAAACAAAATAATGACCGGCAATTACGGCTTGAAAGATCAAGAAGAGGCCATCCGGTTAGTGCGCTTTGCCAGTATCGCGACAATAGAATATTTTACCGATGGCAAACGGCTGACAATTATTTCGATCGCAGGTGGACCAAAAGGAACGTAGCAGCGTTTGGAGGTGATCCTGAGGCGATTACGATATTCGGACAAAGCGCGGGCGCGGAAGCGGTGACTTTACTCCTCAAAGGTCCAGTCGCTAGTAAGTTAGCATGAGCGCAAATTCGAGCTATGAGGATGTCAGCCAGGCATTATGAAAATCAATGGCTATCAATTCCCTCGCACTCTGGAGCCGATTAGTCGGACGACTGACGTCTTAATTGAACAGAAAAAATTACTTATATTGTAAATTAAAAATAATTTCTCACGTCAAGCAGACGAAAAAAATTAACAAATACACTTCTAAAAATAAAACACTTTAAATCAATAAACATAAAAAATATTTTTTTTTACAAATAAATAAAATTTGTTACAAATAAATAAAATTTGTTACAAATAAATAACATTTGTTACAAATAAATAAACTTTGTTACAAATAAATAAAATTGGTTACAAATAAATAACATTTTTTGTTACAAATAAAAAACATTTGTGAAAAATAAATAACATTTTTGTTACAAATAAATAAACTTTGTTAAAAATAAATAACATTTGTTACAAATAAATAAAATTGGTTACAAATAAATAACATTTTTTGTTACAAATAAATAAAATTTGTTAAAAATAAATAACATTTGTTACAAATAAATAAAATTCGTTACAAATAAATAATATTTGTTACAAATAAATAAAATTGGTTACAAATAAATAAAATTTGTTACAAATAAATAACATTTGTTACAAATGAATAAAATTCGTTACAAATAAATAACATTTTTTGTTACAAATAAATAAAATTGGTTACAAATAAATAAAATTAGTTAGAAATAAATAACATTTTTTGTTACAAATAAATAAAATTGGTTACAAATAAATAAAATTTGTTACAGAGAAATACAATTTGTTACGAATAAAAATTCTACTTTACTACTCGTATTGACCTGACCACTTCCTGATTTTTTCTGATTCTTCTTCTTCCAGATTCCCTACAAATATAAAAATTACTATTTCTCATTACCCAAACGAATAACAACAAAAATGGAATCTATTTCAATTTTTTTAAATTTCTGTGCAATCGGAACTGAGAGCAGTGTTGCCCTAAACTGTACAGAAAATAAATGCATTTATTAATTAATTTTAGATCTCGTCCAGGCCGGCATAGCAATGAGCGGGAGTTCTCTGACGCCCAACGGCCCAACAGCACCATCCTACGTTAAAAGTTCGACTCTAATCATGGCCAGATTAGTCGGCTGTAATGACAAAGCTCCCGATCCGATTATACACCGATGTCTGCAAAAAGCCGACGCCAAGCGAATGATTTGGGCATTGGTTTTTGCACCGGTAAGTGCACATTCAACGGCAATTGCAATATCAATGAGAAAACGAGAGCGATTGAAGTAAGTAATTTAATATGGTGCAAAACCTTACTTCCATTTCGAAATGCTCTAAAAAAAAAAATTATAAATTAAATAAAATAATATTAATTTTTAAATTATTAAATATGTAAATATATGATATAAAAGTATATAAATTAAATACATTTAAATATATTAAATAAATGTAAATACATTTAAATATATGTAAATATATGAAATAAATGTAAATATATGAAATAAATGTAAATATATTAAATAAATGTAAATATATTAAATATGTAGATATATGAAATAAATGGAAATAAATTAAATGCATTTAAATATATTAAATAAATGTAAATATATTAAATACATTTAAATATGTAAATATATGAAATAAATGTAAATATATTAAATACATTTAAACATATTAAATTATATCAATTAACTTAAATAAGAAAAAATTAAATTTTTAAATTAATTAATACAAGATTTTCAGTGGGTACTCCTCGATCGTCTGCCTCCCTTCAAGCCAATCGTGGAGCCAGGCGGTTCGATTCCTGTCGACCCCCGCAAGGCGAACACATCCTCCAAAATTCGACTGATGGCCGGTCATACGACGGCTGAATTAGGTTTCTTCTCTTCTCTCGGTAAGCCTTTCTGAAATATTTTGAGTCCAAATCGAAATTCGTCAATTACCCAACTCGCCTTTCCAGTTTCGCGAACGGGAGGCCTTTTGACGCCGTTTTTGTCGGCCGGTTTCAACATTCTGGCACCGTCGTTGCTCATGTATCGCCGTTTAGCCTCAAACCCGGACAAGATATCGGATAAAATTCGCTCCTTCTATTTCAAAAAAGGCGCCAACACGTACGAATTGCTCGAGCAGGTACGTTTTCTGTGGAGTAAGAATATTCTTAGATTGATCGATTTCTACTAGTCGATGGACTCTTTTACCAACATCCAGGCGATGACGGATTCTTGGTTCGCTTATCCGGCGAGAGAGGAAATAGAAAACTACCAAGGCCCTGTTTATTCGTACGTGTTCGACTACAAAGGAACGCCAAGTTTGTACGATCTTCTGAACATCACAAGCGGCAGAACGGGTAAATAAATTTCAAAATTACGCCCAACTTGCCATCGTTGACTCAATTAATAAAAACTAGTCAATTTCCAGGTCCAGGCCACGCTGACGACTTGGTCTACCTGTTCAGGATTAAAATCGCCGGTCGAATTTTAGACCTATCTCAACGCGGGACAGCTTCCGACGAACAATTGTCGAAAACAATGGTGCGAATGTGGACCAGATTCGCCAAAGGATTGTAAGTGAATAATCTTAGTAAGTAATCTGAGTAAGTCAACAATAGTTATTTGTTCAGAAGGTTAATGGTACGTTTGAGCTTTGAGGTCATCCGAGAAGTGGGTGATTCTCCGAAAGTAATGATATCTCAGTCCAGTCAGGATTTTGACTCTCCCCTTTGGGTTTTTGAATTTTTTTTTCATGAATATTGTTGGTAGGGATGAAAGTAAGGTATTCTTTCATTTACCATCATTCAAAAGCTGCATTTGGTATTTTTAAATTCGTTGTAAATCTGACAATTCTCAGTCCTTCACATGTCCCACTTTGTAGGATTTTGATTTCAAAAATCCAAAACTCGTTCCATTATGCTCCCTAAAAATTGGGAGAAAGCACTTTTTGATCCAAAAAGCTTTTAGGTATCAAATATCGTAGGAATATACGTCTGAAGTTCATTATACCAGACCTACGTTATATCAATGTAAGTCCCGTGGGTACTCTCTCAGTCCTTCACAAAATTTCAAAAGATGGCACCATGCCTGAGTACTTGCCTTTTGCCCGAAGCTGTAATGTTGGCTACATTGCTTCTTCCCACCAGAACTGCGTGATAACTGGAAACGCCATACATGATCAGTGTTGCCAAGTGCGTTTCTGGAAAGCCGAGAACCGAGTTGAAAAATTCCCCTTAATTTTCGAATGAATGAATGAATATATATTATTTCCACGAATGATGAATATTGTTAAATGAATGATAGTTTTACAGATTAGGATATTATCCCACCACCAGGATAAAAATCTATGCAGGGTGGGGGAAAATTGAAGAAAAATCCCCCAACCATCAAAAACTGCAAAAATATCCACCAATATGTAAATTTGATTCTACTTAGGGCTTCTTAAGAAATTTAAATTGGCTCTTGACTATAAAAGTAGCCAAGGATGTGGTTAACGGGCGAGCTATATTGAAAGTCAAAATCGAGAACATTAATCATGAATATTGGTCAGTAATTGGGAGTAGGTCTAACAGGTTCTATTTTGAATTTTAACCATTTCGGTTGAAGTCGATCCTCTTATTTGGTCCTGGATATCTGCATGGCAGCTACATTACATATTTGACAGTGGACCAGTTGATTTCTAACAAAATAAAACTGGAATACCTTAGAAAAAGTGAGCATTTCTTCAAAAAGTCTGTAAAAAAATAAACAAATAAAAAAAACCGCTGCAAATGATTTGTGTCTTGTGTATGAGTGATGAGTGTCAAAAAATCTATAGAAATCGATATCAAACACACCTATGTTTTAGAAACCTGGGAAAATGCAAATTCCCCTAAAAAAATACCCTTAAAATTTGGGTAGCGGTTTGACTTAGGGATTGAGCAATTGTGTAAAAAAAAAGCCAAACAAATTTTTTCTTAACGCTCAAAATTTGATCTTTTACGTTTCAAGGCATGTAAAATCCTAATGTCCAATGTAAAAAAAAAATAATACCGTCCGCCCGCCGTCAACGCTATTCTGACAAAAAGAGCCGAGTTCTAGAAATTTCTAGCAGAAATCAATCTTGGCCTGCCAATGACTCAATTCTTCTACCAACTCGCTACCTAAATTGTGAAGGTATTTTCGGGGGGTTCTGAGGGTTTTTAAAAATAATTCATCAGCCTAATCATTACTAGGGCTTATTCAAGTGGAAACAATACAATTTCATAACTGAACTTCAAATGATTTTCAGAGATCCAACGCCTGAAAACTCACTCGGTACAGACTGGGGAAAGTCTTCCAAGAACGGAGGTTACCTCCTGATATCGAACGATGGATTTAGAATCATCGACAAAGCGAACGACACCTCACTGTACAAAAAACGGCTGGATTTTTGGTCGACGTTACCGTTGAAAACTAGAAAAACCTACAGAACGCAGTAGAAGACTTAGAACAATTCAGCAAATTAATACTTCGTTTCTCGCCAATAATATACCAGAATCGGCTGGGAATAAATGAAAACCGACGAAATTTACTTAATATAGTTTATTTCGGCAGGAGAAACCCTGCAAATAATTTTATCATTTTTTTCCTCCTTTGTGGTTTTTTTTTCATTTATTTTTTCTTCTTCCTCATTTCTCAAGACAAAAAGTTTTCAAAAAACACTGGGATTCGACTTACGATGAACGAATTACAGAAGAAAAAATCGGATATAGCACTGGTTGGTACTTACAACACGGCAATTCCGCCAGGGAATCGCCTAATAAATTACAAATATCTCAAGGACAGGGGAAGGTATCTTAACGATAGGTAACTCTCTATGATGTAACGACCCTAGTATTAACAAAAAGATAACAACTGAGCTCAAGAGAGAACACAAGCAGAAAACAGTAGTTTCCGCTGGCAAAATTTCCGGAAAAATTATTTACAATGCGATTTTCCGAAGGACCCTTTTATCCATTGTTCATTTTTCCAGTGAAAAATATCGTGCAAATGAAATTTCAACCGAATACGACCATTATCCGCTCATGGCGCGCAATATTAGCCGCTCCAGTAAATAAATTTACGCTTTTGACCGGCATTCTAACCGAACAACGTTCAGCATCGTGGCGATACTTTTGAAAACTGTGCACATTTTGAAAAGAGCTAGGCAACACTGAGCAATCTTTATAACACTGACAAATCTCCATTTTGTTGGCAGCACTGCTATGAGATTAATTATGGAGTAAAAATGGGCAGATCAAGATATTTAGAATTTTCAATTTTTAGAAAATCAACAAGAATTTTTTTAGAATTTCAACAAGATTACTCTTCAGCTTTGTATGATCGCTGTATCGATAAAGAATCACTGCGTTTGCAGTAAAATCAGGTTGATATCGCCGTTCATAAGTCTGATAATTCAGTGTCATACAAATTGCACGGATAGCCACTGCGAATAGTAAAAATAATGAAATAATTGACTCATTTACTCATTCTGCGATGTTTCCAATAAAAATGAACGCCTCCTATTAAAATGGAACTTACAATGAAAACGCCGCGTTGACCGAAAACTATTAGAATTTTCAAAATAATAAATACCACTCAAATCCAAACCACACTCGTCTACTTGACTACTGGAAGAAGGCGTTACGGGAAATTCTGCGGTTGACACAGTCAAAATTAATTCAAGCCGTCGGCGGGTGAGTTCAGCACTTTCCTTTTTCAATGCCTCCATTATCATAATTGTTTTCCCATTAAAATTTAATTGAAAAATTACTGGTAACTCTAGACACCGATAGAATTTCCTTTATAGAGAAAAAAAAGATGATTCATTTTTAATAAATTACGGCCATAGAGGGAAAGTATGGTAACGAGTTGAAACATTAACCTGGTTTTTCAGCTTTGAAGGCGCTTGTTGGGAGATTTTACTACAATTGTCGAATGATAGTTCAAATTGCTCAAAGCGACGAATTTGGAAAATATTCGAAGATAGTAAGGAAAATTGACACGAAAACGATCGGATTTCATTTGCCGACGTATCAGTTATTAAAATTATCGATAAAGAAATAGATTGGTGTTCAGTACCGTTGCCTCACAGATGAGAAGTTATAGCTTCAAAACGTTCAAAAATAATAAATATTTTTCTCCAGCTAAAATATATAGAGAAAAGCCTCATTTTAAAGGAAAAAATAATAATGCTGCAAAAGGCAAGGGAATTCAGAACGGATAGATATTTTCAAATGCAAGCGAAATCGGCAGCTTTCAAAAGCATTTCTTGACACGAGTGTGAAATTATGGCGTAAAAAATATTTATCTAATAAGCTGTGCACGAGTATCCACGGATAATTCAGAGAAAGAAGTGAATATACTAGTTCAAGATAAAAACAATTCTCCCAACAAGACCTTCGAAGCGGCAACTAAACAATTCCTCGCTCACCGGATGAAAAATAACGCGTACATTGTCTTCTGTTTTATTTTCTTTGGTTCAAATTAAAACAACTCGATTAAATCACTCTACGGGGGATGACACTTTCTAATATTACACTTTCTATACGACTCCATAAATATTGTTTTCACCATAATCAGCAACCGAGTCGACAAAAGGAAAAAACCGAATCCGAATAAATACGAGATAATTCGAATAACATTACACATGAAAATGAAGGAGTTTCGAGTTCAGTAAAGTTGACAGTCGAGATAGTGTTCAAAAACTGGACACATGTACGTACTCGTATTATACAATGGCACGGCACACGCAAAATCGAAACAAACTCCTGCGCTCGATTTTCCCAATAAATTAGTTGGCTTCTCTTTATTCACTAATAAATACAAGCTAAACGGCCGCCGTCTGAGCGCCACCAGGGCGACAGATCGACGGCGTCAGTAATTAATTTATAATATACAAGATAAAATTAAATTTTGGTATTGTTTACCGGCCGGTAAATATTTTCACTTCCCTACGAACTATGTAAATAGAAAATCTCACCGGGATCAACTAACGGGGAATAAGGATAAAGGAAGGGAGTATGATCGATCAACATGTTTCTATCGAGAGGTTCGAAAGGCGTCGAATTTTCAAAAAAGTGAGTTCATTGTAAATTATAAATAGCGAAAAATAATCTAGGTACTACAAGCGGAGAAAAAATTGAGGTGGAGGGCTGTGAACTTCCGATGTTTCCAGCTGGCGGCGCAGCTAATTTCTATTATTTTTTTCCCCCAAAACGATTTTCATTATAAATGCGCCGTTTCAGGGATACATGCTTTTCGAACCTCCGCGATATTAAGGCAAGTTGACGAAAAAATAGCGTTGAGGGGCGTGAAAAAAAAATTAAACCTGTGCCAGTACTATGGGAAATAAATTTTAACCCCATTTTCACTTCCGATGGTAACAAAACAATTTTCCACGTTCGAAAAATATTTCATCAACGTAACAATGTTGAAAAAAAGGGAAAAAAATTCTACAAAGATGAGAATATAATTGTCGAGGAATTATAGGATTTTCCTTTTCTTAAACTTGCTCAGCTACTGAGGGACTGCAGACGAAACTATGGTTAAATAGGTAGTTAAAAGTGATGCCAATGTAAAGTTTGACCGAGTCGGCGGTGATGTATGTCAAAATAATCGAAATACGTTAAAATCTTCGAAATCCACCGAATTTCCTGACAAAAACTCACGGGGAAATCGGGAAAAATTGTTCGAACGTAGAAAACCCTACACGGGGGAAAAGTAAGGTAAATTTCCTTTCAAACGTTCTATAAAAATATTACAATAAAAAAAAAATTTAAAAAAAAAATGTGCAAAAATGAATAGAAAATAGAATGGGGAATCTAAAAGGTCAAATTACAATACTAGATTAACGACAACTAAAAACTAGAAAAATAAATTCGAAAGGGCGTTCTCGTTAATTGGGTTTTCGAAGTTTTTTCCGAAACCAGTGGAAAACTTTTAGTGGCCAGCACTTCGGATTTCCACTGGGAAAAAATCGTGATATATTTTTTTTATACATATTTTGTTACAATTTCATTTTTTTTTATCCTTTTCTGTTTTTTTTTCTTCTTTTTTTTCTTTTTTTTTAGAATAAAGTCGAAAATCCAAAGGATGAGAGGAAGTATGAGATTCAAATGTGAAAATCAGGTATTACACTCTTCGCTAGGGTAGGGGAAGCGCCAATATTTGAAACATTGTTTTGTATTTTACCGCAAAAATCAAAGCGAAGGAAAACATCTTCAAAGTTTCCGCTATTGGAATTGTAATACCTTTAAAAAATACCACCTTCACTACAAAACTGTCGTAAATGGATAGCTGGGATCAGTTTTGCTCTTAATAAAACGAGAGTTGGAGTATCTCTTTCACAACTATGAGAACCGAAGGCGAATTCCCTTTTTTTTTTGCTCCACCCAAATTACAACAAATATTAGCGAACGGGCGAGCTCATAAGTCGATCTCAATTAAATGCGATTCCAAGTCTAACTAGTCGCCACTTCATTCGAAGAATTCTTATTAATAAATATAAAACGTGCCGCACAAAAAACTAACTGCTCATTTTTTTAGCCAACATTTTTTTTTCGAATCCATCTTATTGAAAAAGGTTTTCTCCAGCTAAAACGCACAAGAAGGACACGAAAAAGCTCATATTTTGAAATTATGAAAAGGTAACCAGTGAAAGGTTACAGTCGCCTAAAGAAAATCGAGGAAATCAAGAGCAAATCGTCCGAAGCGATTCATTTACGACAGCGTTCGATCGCTCCATGCCACGTTCAAAACCGGACCGTGTACATAAAATCAATCGGAATCCAACAAGAGAGAAACATACAAGTTAGAAAGACCTAGAACCTCCGACGTTTCAGATGTTGCTCACCCTTCAGTTTCAACAAACAGAGATATTGCATCGAGAAAATATTTATTTTGGTGTTGTTTCAATCCAACTCAACCGATATTGGGCAACTTCGTCTCACCGTATCCAAACCGTTTCCGTCATTCTAGCTCGCTTTCGTATTCACTCCTGTCTGAAAAGATGATATCCTTATTTGGGTGATTTGAACGCCGCCCGGAGGGGAAGGAGTTGACAGCTGAAGATATTGGCCAATCGAGAGAGAAATAGCGACAAAAATCTACGCTTAAAACGAACTATTTGGCTCTCCACCAAAGATGCATCTGTAACAAACAAGAAAAAAATTAACAGTCCATACTATTATAACTGTAATGAGTTGCCTTCGCTAAAAGAACTGACAAAATAGGAACTTGTACAACCGAAGGTGGAAAATTAATCGTTAGGCGTTTATCAATCGTAGAAAAAATATAGCGATTAATTTCAGGCAATCTCACTAGTAGCTGTTAATTGATGCAGTTTGTCTACATGACAGAGCCAATTTTATACGGGACTCGCATCCACCCAGTGTTGCCAGGTCCCAACCGGTGGTTAGGGGAAACCCTCGACAAGAAAAAGGGAAAAATGGGCATTTTTTCAAACGAAAAGAAGGGAGCTTTGGGAGGAATTTTGGCTCAAGTGAAGCGTGATTCTAGAGACATTGAAACAGACAGTGCTCATCAATATTGTGGGATATATATTGTGCAAAAAAAGACTGTTCAATATTTTGCATCGCTTGGAAGAATTTCTGTGAATCGTAAAATTTTTGCACATTGTTCGGATTTTTGTACATTCAGAGCAAAAATTGCTGCATAACATTTTTTCAGTAAACCATTCTTAACAGGCTGCTGAATATGGAAATTTTTTGGCAAATTTAGCTCGTACTGATTTACATTAGCTGCCTAATATAATGGAACTGATTTTCAGCTTTAATCAACATACAAATTTTCTTAGTTTCCATTCAGCGTTTTGTTCAGTGTTTGAATTTAAAGAACACGATTGATGATAATAGCATGATTTTTCTTCCGTTCGAGTGTATCCCAATAATTAATAAGCTTGTGACACTTTTTTCTTCTGGATACGAGCAAAACCCCATTCTAGGCCTAATAGAACACATTTTCATTAGAACTCATTTTCGTGTTACACATTACAGATCAATTTAGTGTGGGTAAACTTAAGTTTCTTCAGCGGGTAATTTTGAAAGAAGAATTAACATCATTTGGCCGAAATTATTGGAACGATCGCTAACCATCCGATAGTAAACGGAAGGCTAAGAGCCGATTGATAAACGTCTTCTCGAATTTTTCCGAAACGTTGATACAAGCATTACTATCTAGCGGTTATTATTGATAAACGGGCCCTTGGACAGGAATATTGAAAAACGCACTTTTTGTGTAAGTTTGCGACAAATTGTGGCGAACGAGCGTCACATTGTAGACGATTCGTCGCCTTCTCCCTCTTCCAGCGTCACTTGAAACCTGAAAAACGAATTTTTACATCTAGGCGAGTTTTTGTCAATGGAATCAAAACAGAACAAGGTGAGAAAGAGTAATTTTTCTTAAAACCCAACCAAGAGCTAATCAAATGACGGTTTTTAAATTTGGTTAGTAAAATTTAAAAAAAAGAAGAAATTTACTGGTCAAGAATGAATCGGCAATCGATGAATATCATACCGTATGTCTTCATGTTGACGATCAGACTTGGGTTCATCGCCGTCAGAGTCGCCAGTGTCACCACTAGGTGGACTTGGCGGTATCATACCTGATATAGAAAAGACATAGATATTATTACTCAGCAATACCAGGAAAATTGCATGAAGGTAATAAAAAACTGCAGATACCCTATACTAATGGCGTATACGAATAAATGTAGTCATTCATTCGCGTAATCAAACAATCCCAATTTTTTTGTTTTTTAATTTGAAAATAATACAAGACAGGTAATTAAAAAAAAAAAAAAAAACTTGGTAGAAGAAATACAAAAATACTAAGAGAAAAATATAAAAAATAGTAACAGAAGAGAGATTACATGGTGAAACTAAAAAACAATTCCTTCATTGAGGATGATCGACCTACGCCTATCCGCGGTCACAAGATGCCAATATTAATCCATTGATCTCTCGCTATGTACAATATCTTAAAGAGAAAAATCTTTCATTCGCTAGCAATACTTTCGACCTTCTTTAATATTCCTACCTTTCTCAAAACAGAAGGATTGACATGATGATGTTGCCAGGTAATTTTTCTACTACCAAAAAACCATTAATTGACCAACTGATTATAATGCCGATGGCTTCCGTTCTATTTCGAAAACCCTTCCTCCAAAATGGCCAAACTCTTCAGCCGTCGGGAGGTTTTTTCGTTTCTTTTTTCGTTTCTTTTTCCGGCTCCTCAGGATCCGGACAGCAGGCTTGATCTGACAGGTACATTAGTGTTTTTCTCAGTCTTAGGCTGATCGATAAAATAAATTATAGGCGGTTAAGCTAAGCTGTCGATCATTCATTAACGTTCCAATGGTAAATTACATCAAGATCCTAATATTTAAAAATTGCACTTCTTCAGACAACCAATTCGAAGAAGCTCAGGTTTACAATGTTTTCTCGTTATCTTTGCAAAATTATGATGATATTGAGTGGAAAGTTCGGCGAAAATTTCAAACACTTACTTTGATAATAGTCCCTGTTTTGTTCCAGCGTGTCTAGAATATCTTGGGCATCCGGATGAACAAGATCGGCCCACGTTTCCCACAGCGGATGGACGATGTAGTCGATGAAACCCACCTGGACAAAAAAAAATCAATATTACAAATGTGAAGTCATTTTTCAATGGAATCATTCAACAGGTTGGAGCTAGGACATTTTTGAGTTAGCGAGATCATGAAAATTCTCGAATTTTATAGAAATTCTGTTGGTAGCAGGCGCCGACTGCAAAAAGTGGCCATTCTGGAGGCGATCGGTGAAAAGGAAAGTCGTTCAATCATTTGGGAAAAGGTAGAAATAATTCTTTTTCATATTATTAGAGGAAGTGGTCAGGTCAATACGAGTAGTAAAATAGTCCTTAAAATGTGAAGTTGGTGATTGAGTTGCTGTGAAGTTTGGGGGTTTGAAGAGCTGGAAGTTTGGGGGTTTTGTTATTTTTTTCCTTTTCAGAGTTTTTTATAGGCAAATAATTAAAAAAAAAAAATTTATATATATTTTATACACAGATGACAATACTAGCGTGTAGTGCAGGTTAACTAGTTTCGTCCAAAATGGACTCTCTCACTTCTGCCACTCATCTCGAGGGTCGAAGCGCCCACTCGGCAAAATATGGAGACGAGTGGGCCTAGCTAACCTAGCAGAGCTACCCTAATGCCCCTACAAGCTCATTAGTAAGCTGCGGTTGATCTTAGCGTTGACTTAAGCCACAGCAACACAATATTAATGGGTACTAGAAATACAGAGATTAACTAATGACTAAATTAAATACCTGAGATTTTTCTATGGTGGCCGAATGACGGTCGCACATTGGGCTGATGTCCATGTTGGCTTCCCTTTCTCGGTCGCCTTGTTGAAAGAATTCCTCCATGAGAAGCTCAACCCATCTTTTGTACAGATTAAGAGGTTTGGTCGGGTTCGACAGGTCAGCGCAATGCACCATATTTTCCAGCACCTAATAACAGTGATTAGAATAGAACAACGTTTTATGATTTACAAATTCTCAAGTACCAAATTCACAAATTATAATGTCACAGAATCAATTTCAAACATATTTAGAGAATAACGAGAGATTTTTGAGAGGCGCAAGTGGCGCCCATCTAATGGATATATTTCCAACTAGGAAAAAATGTCACTAATACCCGATCAACATTATGATGCACTGGTGAACGAAGAACGTTATGAGTGACAATTACTCGCTCAACAGAAAAAAGCACTAGCCCTCTTGAACGGTTTTTAAGCACCGATTAGTCTGTGATATGTCCACTAGAGTTCCTGATCTCTTGCAAGGCTCTCCTACTATCTCCACCGACTCGAAAGTGATCACTATTTTCAGCAACTTACTTGTATTCTGTCGGTGTAGTTGTCAAGCAGTAAAACTCCGGAACCGGCGACTTTCTTAGTTTCAACCATAGTTTTGAGATCGGCCAGAAGACTCATGTGTTTTGACATATCCGTCGACAGCACCTGAAATCGCAAATTAGCGATTCAGATATCGACGGTAATTTTTAACTCTTGTAATATAATGTATGAAAAAGTAAAATATGACATTTTGTTGACATTACCATGTCAATGGCCATCTTTCGCAGCGTTTGTCTCTGTTTGCGGCTCAAATTGAGAAAAATGTCGCAGCCTTCGTTTTGTAAAAGTTTGAAAGCGACGGCCAAATGGTGATTTTCAAGCACCGATTCGTCATTGTACATCAATGCCAGCTCGGAACCTGTAAGAATTTGAATTGAGGAACGGTTAAATCTGAAACTGAACGTTTCATCAATTTTTTCAAAAAAATTGAACACAATAGATTTTTAATTCTATGTAAAAAGTACTAATGTAAGTACTGTGATAGTCTAAAAAGTAATAATTCAGAGCGTCGGTGAATTTGGAAGAAATTTTCATAATATCGGAAACACTTTCTGCACAAGCTTCTGTGTCCGTGGCCGAAAAATGACATAAATCGTCATATCGCCAGAGAAAATTAATGAAACTCAATGAAATTTTCAGAGAATGTCCTATCGGAAGATTTGCAAAACAAGCCTTTCCCGGAATTTGGATAAGACACAGTGATTCCAAGATATAACCGTTCAAAGTTTATTATGCTTCGATTTTTACAGGCTATAAGAATCACAATCAAGACTAAATACATTTTTATTTTTTTAGAGTGTTGTAAGGCTATCTTAGTTCCATCTACATCTACTATAGCAATGTCATCCTCTCAACAGTATTTTTTTAAATTATCGTTCATAGGAAAGATCGAAAAATAAGACTGACATTCATCTTGGGAAGCCATACTGTTAAAATCCACAACTGCGGTCCGCGTTTGAGTGTGAGACCTTTGAAACTAATAGAAAGACCATTGAGATCTTTCGTTGAAAATCTCTACGCTATTTGTTTCTTTCTAATACATTCCTTTTTTTCAAGTTTTGGATTTTAAAATGTTCAAATAACAATTTTCAGTTCAAGTATTTTTCAAAATCAGGACCAAAAGTCAAGTTTTTCCAAACCAATGTAACATCAAAGTAATTTAACGGCGGAAATTAATCGCAATTGAGGCTTACTCGAGTTGACGAGGAACTGATTCGTAAGACCCGGATGGTCCACATCGTGAATAGTTGCGGCAAATATGGCGGCCATGATTTCGAGGTCCGTGAAAACGCTCTAAAAATAAAACAAGCACATCTTAAAACTCGCTGACAAGGAACCGAATTAAATTCAGACAATTAATAAATCACTTGATTGTGCAGTGGTTTATCATTCCTCCGCTTCAATAATGATTCAACAAGATTATCCATTAGTGATAGTAATTATTGAACATTTGTGAACGTTTTAACCTAAAAACAGATTGGTAGCTATAGGGGAAAACTCCGGCAACTATTATAATTTTAATCATTTTTATTTTTCTTAATTAAAGTCTGAATTTTTCGCCTTATGGTATAGTTGAAGAGTGTTCGACGAGCATTCCAACGAGTATAGAACGATTTTTATGGCTCCAAGAAACTCTCGAGTTATGCCAAATTTCTGAAAATCTCCCGAATTCGACACAAAAGCTGCGATTCCTAGAGAACCAATAAAGCTATCGACTTCGGAATGGTCTCATTCGATTCAGCGTCCAAAAATCTATAGAAATTGATACCACGTACACATTTTTCTGAAAAACCTTGGTAAATATGAATTTTCTCCCCCTCAAAACCCCCCAAAAATACCCTTAAAATTGAGCTAGCAATGTGGTTCAAGGATCGAACCGCTCTGAGGCAGCGATTGATTTTTTATGAAAATTTCAAGAATGTAGCTATTATAGTTTGGCCGGAAAAGTGTTGACGGCGCACGGCGCACAGACAGAATTTTTTAAATCGGATATTCGGATTCTACTTGCTTTGAAACCTAAAACATCAAATTTTGAGGGGGTTAGCAACATTGTTTTCTCGAACGATTACAATGGTTTATTTTTGAACTACTAGGGGCGAGAAAGAGCTATCAAAATCCTACAATTCGGTCATTTAAATTTATATTTATAGATATTTATATTATTATTATATTTATATTATTATAATTATTATATTATATTATTATATTTATATTATTATTTATTATATTATTTATATTTACATTTATATTTACTTATATATATTTATATTTACTATTTAGCGAACTCAAAACGTTTTTTTTAAGCAAAAGTGAAATTTATCTCAAAAACAAAAAATAATCACGTTCCTTTTTTTTATTTTTTATTGATTTCAAATTTAATTTTCTTGATTTGCTATCACAAAAACCTTTTCTTTTTTTTTTAAATCGTAAACATGACAAAAAAAAATTCCAATGTATGAAAAGTATGAAAATTGAAAAAATTAAAATGATATTATTAATTGTTATAATTTGATTGTTTTCACTTTGAATTCAAACTCTACGTCTAATTTCCTGTACGAATCATTAATTAATCAAATTTGAACAGTACTGTAAGTATTTGCAAAGGATTTTCAAAGTTCAAACATGAAAACGTGTAGTATTGAAATTAGTAAAAACTGATAGTTGTCGTCAAATTTCCGCCGTTTTGACGTCAAATTCGGATTCAGCGTTAAATTTCCTATAAGAATAGCTTTCAAATTCGCTTGAAAACGAAAATTTAATTCATCACCCAGCGGAGCTCCAAATATCGGCCCGTGAAAAACTCGATTTACGGAAAATAATTTCTGTGGCGCTGTTTAAATTTTTTTCACCAATTCTTTTGCTATGTACGTGTGTAGGGCGTTTAAATGAAGACTCCTGCATAATAAAACAATTGATTTACATGAAATTTGACCCCGAAAATCACGGTTAAAGTCCGATTTTCGAGCTTTCGAAAACCGATTTTTTTGGACCACTTGCAAATTTTTCCGAGAAATAAAAAAAATCACAAAAATACATCTCGGTAAGACGCAACTTTCCTGAAAATTTCAGATTTTTATCTGTATTGTGAGAGGAGTAAAAAATCGTTAAGTGATCGGTTCTAAGAAATCGCAGGGGTACCCCTTGGATTTTTCGTGAAAAATTTTTCGAAATCGATTCGGCTCAAATTCAGCATAATGATAGTTGATGATGTGTATATCAATAATATATGTTGAATTCTTAGCTTCTTCCGCACTAAATGGACGAAAAGAACGTTTGAAGTTGAAAAATGCGATGTTTTCGCGTACAGTCGACTAATATTGTTCAATAACGCACAAACGGTTGAAAAATGGATAGGTACATTACATGGGGGAAATGTGGACGGTTAAATTACCTATCTTTTGGTATATTAAAACATCTGAATTGACAATTTTTCGTATAAGTTATCCACTGTGCAAGTTACAAATCTTGGAAAACTAGAATTTGACCTGGCTAGAATTTTGACCAAGTTGCAACCCCACTACTTTTTGATATTACATAAACCAAAAATTAAAAAATAGCGCTAGCAATTACTTCAAGCGCTGGCGTGTTCAGAAGGACGTGCGTTGACTGAGTCACGTCTGCCGCATGAGTACTATTGTGGAACGGGTTGTCCTTGACGTAATGTTCTTCCAACGTCAACATGAACGAGACGAGCGTCTTGGCCGGAATCATAAACGTTTTCATCAGCTCTCGACTCTGAAAATAGAGGAGCACTCGATATAGCAAATATTTTGGAAAAAAAAAAAAAACCCATCGCCTAAATATTGTCGAGCATTTCATGGTCAATAAGGTGAAAATAGCTGAGGTTAATATATTTTTAATTTTTTTTCACTATTGAATTAGAAATTTACCTGGAAGATCGTGTACGCTACTACGGTAAGCGGTTTGGTGACGGAGAGTTCACTTATTTTGAATATGTCGATTCCCCACCGATCGATCTCTTGCAACGTCTGTAAACGGAAAACATTCGAGTTCGAAGGAATAATAAAATGCCACAAGATACGATTGTATGTTTTATATCTCCATTTCAAGGAGAGGACACTGGGAAGAAATTATTAAAATACCCATGCAATTTGTGATAGTTAGATTTTTTTTCGCTCACTCGCTCTTTTTCCAACACGGGCTGTGCCCATATGGAGAATTAATTTCCGCTTCGTTATTCTTTTATTTATACATTTTGTGATCTGATGTATAATAGCTTTGATATTTATTTCAATTGTTAAATTAATGGAGAAAAAAATTTTTTTCTCCTTTTATATCTCTCAGACATTAATCGCGCTAAGACTCCTTCAACGGTCTCTATTAAATTCGCCTCGACGAATCGGAAACCGTAGCATTTTCTGACAAGCTTATAACTAGATTTCATCGCATAAGATCGCTACCTTGCCAAGGTCGACTTCGTGCGGTGTGGGTACGCCGAATCTCGGCAACGTTTCACCGGTGAACGAATTCGTGTGCGTGAGGGCTCGTTTTACTCCAGAAATATGGCTCATAGGAACGACTCGGCCTTTTTCCTTCTTCCGTCCGGCCATCGGCGGCGACCTCTCTTCGTCCAAACGCGACGACGGGAGGTCCAGCTCCTGTTGCTTATCTAGAAAACGGATACAACTTTAGTATACTATCACGGCGTAAGAGAGTTATGAAAATTTCACAAAAAATCCCAATTCTTCTCCTTCCGCACCTAAAAACGTCGAACAGATGTACTCGGAGATTTGGTTGCCGGATTTGCTCGACTCTGAGAAATGGCTAAGCTCTTTATTCAGCATCCTCTTGAACTGCGAACGTAACAAAGTTAATGTAATGACAATGGAACGACGAAAAATGCGCGAAGTATTGAATTGAAAATATTTCACTGACTATAGAAAAACAAGGAATATAAAATATAATATAACAATAGAATATATATATATAATATGTATAGAATATAAAACGCTGCAAATCCTTGTACAGTGGTTTATTATTCCTTCGCTTCACTCGTGATTTGGAAAGACCATCTACTCGTTATAGTACCAAACCCTAACTCTTGAGACAGTTTTACCTACAAACATATTGGTAACGAAGGGAAACTATAGTAATTGAAAAATTATTATTTTTCTCAATAACTCGATTTAAAAATCAACTGTCTCACTGTTCGACGAGCTCTCCAACGAAGAACGATTTTTATAGCCTAACAAATGGTCGAGTTATAGTATCATCTTGACAAATATCCCAAATCTCGAAAAATTAACATAAAAGCGACCACAACTCGAGAACCTTTAACGCTATCGACTTCGTTATGGTCTCATTCGATTCAGCGTCAAAAAATGTATGCGAATTGATGGCAAACACACCTATATTTCGAAAACCTTGGAATTCGCGAATTTTCCCCCTTTGAAACTCTCCAAAAAATGACCTTGAAATTGAGGTGAATGAATGAATTAATAATTTTAATCCATATAGTCACAAAAATTAAAGTTGCTCTGCACCTACCTCAAACCTTTTTCTTTTGTAAATTGATGGAAACGGTTTGGCTAAAGAATTGAGCCATTGTCAGACCAAGAATGCTTTTTGGCGAAAATGTGAAATAGTACGTAGGTCTTATAGTTCCTTCAGAAAAATGTTGACGACGGATGGACAGAATTTTTTCCGTTGGATATTAAGGTTCAACATGCATTGGAACGTAAAACAATTTTTTTTTGGGCGATTACAATGGTTTATTATTAAATAATAATAATAAAAATATTGGAGAAAGAACTGTAGGGGGAAATTTCGCAGCAACTATGGTATTTTAATCATTTATATTTTTCAATATAAAGTTGGTCTTATAGTTCCTTCAACAAAGTGTAGACGACGGAGGGACAGATTTTTTCGGTTTATTGATCCATTTTTTTCTATTGGATATTCGGATTTTACATGCCATGTTACGTTTAAAATTTTGAGGGGTTTGTAATTTTTTTTTTCTTTTTTGTGAGCGATTTCAATGGTTTGTTGTTGAATAATAAACCAAAACGAATCGCCTCAATGAAAACAAACAAAAAGTAACTAGTGGTGCGCGTAGATCGCACAGTACTTCCATGTATGAGTCTTGCACGGATAAAAGGCCAATCATAAAAATTTGGTGTTATTCGCCGTGAGAAACATTTCAAAACCTCAAGCGTTCAAATTTTGCGGCCTGTAGAAATCAAATAATATTACCCATCAGAGAAATAGTGAAAAAAACTGACAAAATGGAAGTATGGTGTGTGAGCCAATAGATAAGAAATCAAGGTTCATCTGTCGTCACAACAAACATTTCAAGACCTCAACTGTTAAAAATATTGACCTAGCGGCGCCTGTAAAACTCGCTATAGGAAAAATAATTTCGTATATTTCGGAAATACTGTGCGTTATTCGAAATCGAATAAAAGCCGATTTAGCAAATATACTTGGAGATGGCTTCAAATGCTTTGGAGCAACTCCTGTCAGCAAACTCAGTCCACAAGATTCTCAATCAACCTAGTGCGGTTAATCTTGAGGGCGAAAGCTCGTTGAGATCCGTATCGGTTCATAAATGTTTGATAGACGACCCAAGCGACAAAACAATACGAAATAAACGCTCAGCCCAATGTTGAAAACATGATATCCCATGTCAATGAAGTTAATCAGCCATCTATTGTATAGCGCGTTGTGAAACGCGCTTGTGTCAAGGCAGTTTGCCATTTGAATACCGAGCAGAAGGGCACAAAAGCCGTAGCAAAACATCTGACCCTTAATCCAACCCGTAGCAGGTTCAAAGTTGGAGCTCCGAAGTTTGGAAAGGTTAATCCGATGGGAAAGCTTCAACTTCCTGCCAAGTTCGAATTGACGTCTGGGCGCAATTGATCCGCTTAACTTGAGCGGTTGAAACTAGATACGACGACGTGTTTACATAGGAAACATGAAAGGTTGACAGATTGGAATACCGTAATACGGTGCGGAAAATTAGACCGATATAGCCGTCATATTTGTAGCAAACGAGATCGGATTACTAGGGGCACGTTTTTTGAAGATTTTCAGAGGAGCGATTCCAACTTTGTAATATTAGCAAGGATTTCCGTTCCTGAACAATTTTGTGAAGATTAACTAAAATGAAAAGAGTCGAAATGTTGAGTTCAAACAGATCACTCGTTCTTCACCACTTCGTTAACAAAAAAGCTGCAAATGATTGTACAAAGGTTTGTTATTATTTTGCTTCAATAATAATGTAAGAATCCATATGTGATAACACCTTTTCCAAACATTTTGTAAACGTTCTCACAAAAAAAAAAAAAAAAAAAAAATAATAATAATAAAAAATAATAGTAGCAACTATGGAGAATTTAATCACCTCTATTTTTTAAATTAATTGCTAAATTATTAACCTAACGGCACAGCTGAAGTGTTTGAAGGGCATTACAACGAGTATAAAACTATTTTTACAGCTCAAATAATTCTCGAATTACACCTTCATGCCCAATTTGTGAAAATCGCCTAAATTTCACCAAAAAGCTGCGATAACTCGAGAACCAATAAAGCTATTGACCCCGCGAGGGCCTCATTCGATTCAGCGTTCAAAAATCTATAGTAATTGATACCAAATACACATTTTGGTTTATTATTCAATAATAAACCATTGTAATCGCCCAAGAAAAAAAATTTTCTAACCCCCCTCAAAATTTGATGTTTTACGTTTCAAGGCATGTAGAATCCGAATATCCAATAAAAAAATTCTGTCCGTCCGCCGTACGCAGTTTTCCGGCCAAACTGTAAGAGCTAAAAATTCGAAATTTTCACCAAAAATCAATCTCGGTCCTACGACGGCACCAATTCTTGAACCAACTTGCTAGCTCAATTTTAAGGGTATTTTTGGGGGGTTTTGAGGAGGAGAAAATTCATATTCATATTTTCATATATTCGGATTCTACATGCCTTGAAACGTAAAACATCAAATTTTGAGGGGGGTTAGAATTTTTTTTTTCTTGGGCGATTACAATGGTTTATTATTGAATAATAAACCAAAAACCTATCATAATAGCAATTTATCTACTCTGTTCAAACTTCACCATAATAATATCGAAACTCTTGAGAAGAATAATTCCCCAATATTTCTTGAAAATACCGAGTAAATGCTCGATTTATATTTGAGCCTGAGGAAGTATCGATAGCGATACCGTACAGACGGAAAATCCTGACCAGCGTCCGATCGACGCCTTAAACATCGGCATAGGCAACGCCTGCAACTGCAGCTATGTATTGCGGGTCGTGCTGTATTTCGTATGAAGGCGCACGTAACGATTTATTTCCCTCCGGTGACCCAGCGTTTCGGTCGAATTTAAATTTTTTGGACATCGTAGATCCTCGTGAATAATTTTAAGACTTTTAGAAATTTTTAATTCTCGGTTTTTATTAATTACTTGGTGGCTAGAGACAGAAAAAAAACTATCATAATAGCAATTTTGCTACAATTAGTTTCTTCGTTATAATATACTTTTTTTTCATACATCAGTTGTTCGGTATTTAGCATATTTTTTGAACCTTTAATGATAAATCGATAAATAACAGTAAAAAAACGTTCAGCTTAATTGGTCAATTACTAATCACTAATTCCGAGTTAAGTGCAGAGTTTAGGAACAGGAGTTACTCGATTCTTTATATTTCTCAAGCCCCAAAACACTTATAAATAGAAAACTGAATAGTTGAATAGGAAAAAAAATTGAAAACATGGAAATTCGAGGGATGCCGCATCGCCCAAGTTGAGCAGAGTGAGCAAAATTTCCGCTTCATCTTCCACAGTTTCTCACGCTTCTGAATTGATCCTTCGGGTGGATCCTCTTGAAAACGAAAGCTCGTTAGAGTGAGACATGACCCAGATCTTAAGCCATTGATCGAAGATCCGAGCGATACAAGACTGCAGCACAAAAAGCTAAGCAAGCTGACAGTCAAGAGGGCAGACTAGAAGCAGATGAGGGATCCGTTAGCAATGAACAATGGACGAGGAAAAGAGAGCGAAGGACTTTCATCAACTTAGTTCAGTCAAGCATTTCTCGAATCTACGAATGATACTGATGAATACATTGGTTCGCGTTCAATATTATTTTCTATTATGCCTCAAAAACACGGCGTTTTGGGGTTTCAAATGCAAAGGGGTTATCAATATGAAGGGAAAAAAGCTATTGTGGTTTATAATTACTTCGCTTCAATTATGATTTTAGAAAATAATCAATTTGTAATAGTAGAGAGTTTTTGCAAGCCACAAACGTCTGACGTCGATCTAACGTCAGACGTTAGCACAAAGACGTAACTAGAGCGAGTAGCCCAGATGCTAACCTCATAAGGAGAGGTGTACGTGGAGGGTACGTAGCTTTCAATTTCATAAGTAACGGCAAATCGTTAACGCTTTGTTTCGTCAACGGAGACGTGCATCAAAATATCGAAAGTTAAATGGAGATAGCCGAAAATATGATGGAGCTACATGCGGAAAGCATAGTTATAAATAATAGATTGTCATGAAAAATGAAAAGATAAATTAGTTCCATTGCACATTAGTCTCATCATCTTTGACTCGGCAATTAAGCCGATAAAAAATGCATGCATTTCAATATAAACCCTACAATACTACATCCACGCAACTTTTGTTTATTACACATTAATCCCATAGTTAACTAATTAACGTAATTAATTTACGGCGTTATCCAGCGAACTAACAAATTATATGCGTATAATTAATTTCTCACACCCGCTGGACATCGAAAAATGCGACGGCAAGGAAAAGAAGATGCGTAGATTTTATTAGCTTTCTATTCTGGGAGGTATGAAAGGATTTTGTGAATAGTCGTGGCGAAACTCGATTCTAGATTTTAGTGCGAAATGATCATGAAAATAAAATTAGAAACTTACTTACTACACTTACCTTGGATTCTCCATTAAGTATGGTTAAGGTTGAGAGAGGATGAAATATAAATGGACGGCTGTAGTAAGGTTTTATTTTTACTAATAAAATTACATTAACAAAACATTATTCTCATAAAAATTAAATTTAGTCGTCGGAAAACTAGATGCCGATGTCCGGTTTGATGATGACGAAGATCCCGCCGACTTTGCAACTGCACTCCGTTTCCGCTCTTCCCCGAACCAGCAGCCGGTAGAGACATCACGCAACTGAAAACGGCGACCGACCGATTACCGACCTAAACCGAAATTAAATCCCGAAAACTCAACAAAAGCGATAGGTTTGACGATTGTTTACAACTTGAACTGGTGAGTTGAGCAGTTGAGGAGACAGAGGGGCCAGCAGAATAACGGCCGATTCCCATTTTTAGATAAATGGGAATTAAGTTCACTCGCCCGTCGCGTCGGTAGACACCGTTAGGTATGTTCGCATTGTTGGCAGACTATTTTATAGAAAGACAATAAACTGATAAACGATCGCGTTCACAATGATTAGTTGTCGCGTTGCCGGTGTTTCGCAACTTCGGTTGTTTTCGCTAGGTATGGGGTTATAATCGAAAGGTTATCAATTTGACGTGCCCTTCTCACGTCGTACGTTGAACTTGAGGTGATTCAGCGTCAGACGTTGCCTACGGCACCTTCAAGGTCACGTACCCTATGTTGTATGACGTCATCCGTGACGTCACACGTACTTTGACGATCGATTCACGTCTGACGTTAGTGGCTTGCAAAAACTCTCTAGTAACTGTTCCGAATATTTACGAACGTTTCCACCGAACGATAGATTGGTAACTACATGCAAGGGAAAACTTCGCAGCAATTATGGTGATATTGATTTTTTTTCTAAATAAAACTGAATTCGGTGAATTCGGCCGTTAACATGGTCGTCATACTCTAAGCGATAAGCAAATAAATTTTTTTTTTTAAATTAATTTGCTTAGCGGTCAAGTTGAACAGAGTATAATTATATGACGACCATGCAAACGACCCCTGTTGGTGATTCCAAATTTTCGTAGTTGAAAAAATGCACGTAATTTTTTAGCGTTCCACGTCATTTTGAAAACATGATATTATTCCTTTTTCTTTAACAAATATCCTTCTTCGGTATACGAATTTCCACCAAAATTTGAATTCGCACCATACTAGATCTGAAATCATTCGCTCAGATCATTTCTGTCCTATTTTTCCCTCGATCTAACGTACAAACTTCGTCGACATCATCAGCCAGGGGGCCCCTAGCTCTACAGCTTCATTAATCGATCAACGGGTACTTCTTCCTTCCTCTTGTCATTTTTTAAAGTATTTCAACTCCTAAAAATAACCACCTCCCTTTTAAAGCTACAGTTCCACATCGCGCCTTTTAGCGTTAGTCCCCCAAAATAATTTTTTTGTTTTGCTAAATTGAAAATGCACATGCATCCAATTCTATAGACTTTTGAACGCTGAATCGAATGGGATTATCGCAATCGATAGATTTAATGATTCTTGAGTTATCGCATTTTTCGCGTAGAATTCGCTAGTATTTCAGGATCTGGCATGAGGGTATAACAGGAGGATTTTCGGAGCTGTAAAAATCGTTTTATACTCGTTGGGATGGCAATAAGTCGCTTTCTTCAGCTGTACCGTTAGGCGAATGATTCAACTTTATATTGACAAATAAAAATGATTAAACTACCATAGTTGTAACGAAAATCTCCTAATTTTTACTTAACAGTTAAATTCTTGAAATTTTCACCAAATTAATTTTGGTCGGACAACGGCTCAATTCTTTAACCAAATCGCTACCTCAATTTCAAGGTTTTTTTTGGGAGGTTTGAGGGGGAGAAAATGCCTATTTTCCCAACGTTTTGAGAAAAAGGTGAATTTAGTATCCATTTCTATAGATTTTTGGGCGCTGGATCGATAGAAAAAATAGCGGGGTCGATAGCTTTATTAACCGACTTCAAAAGGAGGAGGTTACTATGATTGACTTGCGGTTTTTTTTTTTTTGTTCTCGAGTTATCTCCGCTTTTGTGTGAAATTTGGGAGATTTTCAAGTTGGGCATAAGGGTAAAGTTTGAGAACACTTTGAGCTATAAAAATCGTTCTATACTCAATAGAATGCTCGTCAAATGCTGAGAAATATTTTTTTATTGGGCGTTTACAATTTTTAAATAATAAATCAACAGTTTCCGAAATCGCAGCCGGCTCGAGTAAATAATTGTCGCTTTTACACATTCAATGGCTCGTAGGTAGTACGGAGGGTATTCATTGAAATGGCGTGGGATAGGTTTATGGGCGGGGGGTGGCAAATATCGATTCAGCGCAAGCCGCCCAACAGCCTTCGCCCATCAGCTGATCGTTCCATCAGGCTGGACCGAGTTCCAGCATTTTCGATCTTCCGAGCATAATCTCGCGTAACGAATTTTACCCTCGAACGGCGTACGGATTTTTTCCGCCGAAGAAGCGACCGAATATTACAACGAAGCTCTCGTATAAGAGCGTGAAATGTTTTATTTGGCTTGTAGAAGGCAACGGCGCGGAAATCGTTTCGCTTCGACGAGAGTCGGCTCAAAATCGGAACGCGATTCGAAACGAAAAACACTGGCACTGCGCGTTGAGATAGTTCGATCAGTTTTTATGTCAATTCTAACGAAAAGGATAAAAATCATGTTCGCGGAAGGTATAGTATGAAATGGAAACACCCGACTCTACGATTCAGGCAAAGAAGGGAAAGTATTGCTTTGGTTATAAAGCAGGCATCTCAACAGATGAGCTTCATCAATATTCGAATCTCGAACACGGTCCATTTGAAGTTTTAATGAAAGTTTTCCAAGGGAAAAGAAAACTGGAAGGGAAAAAACGGAAGGGAAAAATGGATCCTCCCTTCGCTTATTTTTCTGGTAATTTTCAAAACGGATCAAATATTTTACCTTGAGGGAGGCCATGTCAGATACGCTTCGGTGAGTCTGAATCGTTTCGAGTTGATCCAAACACCAGTCCAGTTCTTCCATAGTTTCCAGCGACAATTTCGTGTACGCTTCATCTGCCAAAGTTAAAATTCCATTAAAAAAAAAAAAAAAAAAAAAAAAAAAAGTGGACACAATTTAGTTGCACATGTAAACGTTTTTCGACAGAAAACTCAAACATAAACCAGATCTTGCTGATCAGAGTGAACTATCAAGAGGGAACAAGGGTGAGAAAAAATATTGCTTAAAGTTTGATCAACGCTTGATCGACCGCACATTTTCTCCAATGGTTTGAAGTTTATCACTTTGCTTACCCCCAGGATTGAGAATTCTAGGTTGGGGAGTGGTGGCACCAGCTGAACCGGACGACCTTCTGGACCTGAAACGGGAAAAAAATTATTTATAGCCGCTGATTCGTATTAACCATTATAGTCAGTTAAAAAAGTATGGACAAGATTTTTCCTCGCCATTAAGTTACTATACCCTTCATTTGTGTTGTGGGGGAAATGGCAACCGACAACGGCTTGGAGAAGCTGGGCCAGACCATCATGTTTTGAGAATTCTAGCTGCGCTTGATAGCACTACTTAGATAACACAACTGTATAAAACAACTGAATAAACTTTTTTACCTAGGCTACTAAAAAAAAAGGAAAAAATAGAAACAGGCAAATTACAAGATTAAATTTAAAGAAAAATAGTCATTTAAAAAAGTTTCAAATTGGAAAAAAGAAAACACGCACAAAAATGATTGTACAGTGGTTTATTATTCCTTCGCTTCAATAATGATTTAGGAAGACCATCCATTTGCGATGATAACTTGTCCGAACGTTCCTACCTAACAACAGATAGGTAACTATGCGGGAAAACGCCTTAACAACTATTGTAAATTTAATCATATTTATTTTTCTTAATTTCCAAATAAAAAACTGAATTTTTTCCAAATTGTAAATTAATTGTGAATTTAATAATTTTTTCTTAACTTTCAAATTAGAAGCTAAATTTATTGCATTACGGTTCGTTTGGAGAATGTGTTTGACGAGCTTTCCAACGAGTATCGAACGATTTTTATAGCTCCATGAACTCTCGAGTTGTTACTAATTTCTAAAATTCTCCAAGTTCAACACAAAAGCTGCGATAATTCGAGAACCAATAAAGCTATCGACCCCACGATGGTCTCAATCGATTAAGCGTCTAAAAATCTATAGAAACTGATACAAAATAGACCTTTTCCTAAAAAATCGTTGGAAAATACTGGTTTTCTGCCCCAATTTTCCCCCCCATAATTCGACAGACTCGAATATTCCTCCTTTTATTTATCGGACGCAGATGGTTAATTTAACAGCCGAGATTTTCCCCGGCTATTTGTTTCAGCATAGATAACACATTAGGGATCGCTGTAGAATAGTAAACAACATTTTCCAAGTGAAACATTCACGTTATTCCAAGCCAGGGTCGTACCTAGTACAATAATGGCCGAGAGGTTGAGAACTCCAATAAAACACCCCATGGAGCCTAGGGGCGAGAAAAATAACAAGGATGGCTCGTTTTCCCTTCAGAATCATCGATCGTCGGACCGAATAAAAACAACCTATGAAAAGTTTGTCTCGAAGGCGAATATCTAGGCTACGCGAGGGCATCTAGAACTGCTGGATCAATGTAGCCTGGCTAAAAGGGCCAAAGCCTTCAACGAAGACGTGCTTCCGGAATAGGGCATAAGGCCAAGTCATCTAAGAGCTAGAGGATTGTTAGTAAACAAACCATTGCGAGTGGAAAAAAGGAAAAGAGGGAAGCGGAGGAAATTAAAAAAACTGACAACGGACCAAAGAGGACTGATATGAGCTAACGTAGTTCGAATTGCGGAAATTGTAAATTGGGGTTGATCAAGTCAGCCGAGGGCACAAGCATTGGAAGAGATTAAATATAATATTAACAAATTTAAAAAAAAAATAAGAATTTAAATAATGTCACAATTAATAATATTCGTTAAACTAAAATTATGAATTAAATTATTACAAATTAAAAATTTAGGTTAATTAAACATTTTTATATTTATTTTATTTATTAATAATTTTAAATAATTTATAATATTTATTTATGATATCATTACATAAAATTTTCAAAGGGCCATTTTTTAAAGCCAAGCCTGTGTTGTTGGACAAGAGTTGTGTGCTTAAACGTACTACAAAAATCTTCTATTGAAAAAAAAAAAAAATTAAACATAAACGCCTTTAAAGAGTAGATCGCCCCGCTCGTACTCTAATTTTATCAGCCTAGTGATAATTGTTTTTTTATAGTGTTGCCTAGAGGAGGCACATGGATTACATATTTCGTCGGGTGAATTCTTATGGATAATTTAAATAATATAGATGGTACTTCTAGTGGTCAGAAAAAATCGGGATCGAGGGTTTACAACATTTCCTTGAAATTGAAATCATCATTGAACATGTGGGAGTGCTGAGCCACAAGGCTTTAAATATTGACAAGAAAAATAGAAAATATGTTCGAAATGAATACGCATTTCTTACCCTTTGAGAACGACTCATCATCGAACGAATCGAAATCCCAACAGGCGCAAATGATTACAAATAAAAGGTCTTGAGATAAAACCAAAGCGGACGAGCCCAATTGAGACGGATCTAGTGCACAGGAGCCATCCACCTACCAAATGAACGATTTCCTGTCAAAGAACATGAGAGAGCGCGTTTGAAAATCTATAACCGATTCAAACGGTTTCGCATCGTTCCAAAGTTGTTTCGAGCAATCAACCGCGGCCAATTTGCATTAAATATTAATCCCCTTGAGTCTCAATTGTAAATTTTTTCAACCGAGCCATTAACAACGCTTAAGTAGCGTGGAACCTCAATGAGAATCTGTTTCTGTTGTTATCATCGACTGCGTCGTTGGCTCTTAATTAAAGCCATTTTCCCTAACGAACTGATTGATGAACGGCGCCTTTCCATAGATTCGACCAGAAGGGCAATTATACCACTGAGGGAAAATCATTACCGAAAAAAACGCTGCAAATGATTGTACAGTGGTTTATTATTATTTCGCTTCAATATTGATTTAAGAAGACTATCCATTTGTCATTTTAAATATTCAGACCATTTGTGAACGTTCCCACCGAAAAACAGATGGTAACTATAGGGGAAAACTCCGTAGCAACTATTGTAATTTTAATCATTTTTATTTTTCTTAATTTCCTAATTAAAATGTAAACTTATTGCCAAACGATACAGCTGGAGAGAGTGTTTGACGACCATTCCAATGAGTATAGAACGATTTTTATAGCTCCAAGAACTCTCGAGTTATAGCCTCATGTCAAATTTCTGAAAATCTCCCAAATTCGGCACAATAGCTGCGATAACTCGAGAACCAATAAAGCTATCGACCCGGCGATGGTCTCATTCGATTCAGCGTCCAAAAATCTATATAATTTGATACTACGTATACCTTTTTCTGAAAAACCTTGGAAAATATGAATTTTTCCCCCTCAAAACCCCCCTAAAATACCCTTAGAATTGAGCTAGCAAGTTGGTTCAAGAATTGGGCCGTCGTAGGACCGAAATTGATTTTTGGTGAAAATTTCAAAAATTTAGCTATTATGGTTTGGCCGGAAAAGTGTTGACGGCGTACGGCGGACAGACAGAATTTTTTTTATTGGATATTCGGATTCTACATGCCTTGAAACGTAAAACATCAAATTTTGAGGGGGGTTATAAAATTTTTTTTCTTGGGCGATTACAATGGTTTATTATTAAATAAACCAAAAAAGGGACAAGAAGAGGAAGAATTCCGACGAAACTTTCAAGAAAAACGTAGTTTATACGAATAAACCGAATGAAACATTATTCAAACGCGAGAAAAAAATAAGTGGCGAGTAATGCGACTTCTTTAGCGTTTCTGTTGAAATCCTTTCACGACAGACGCCATCTTGAGAGCGGACGAAGTCCAATTTCCTGACCTTATTCCGCCATCAGATCTCAATACAGACAAGCACCGCAATCCTTTGATAACCGAAGGCGATTGCTACAGAAAGCGACAGAATTCCACGTAAACCTTTTCATTCGAGTTGACGTTTTCTATATCGACGGAAAAACGACAACATCAGAACGAATTCTCAACAGCGGAACCTGCGAGATGGTTATTTGCTTCGTGACCGTACAAGACCCGTTTTGGAACAAATGGAAAATATTATAAATAAAGTAAGATAAAACAAAAATTAGATAATAAAAAATGTATTATAATATTGAGGGGAATTAGGCTAAACAGCGCAGCAATGGCTGTTTATCTTATTGGCAACACTGGCTGATGATAATGTATCAGAAAAAAAGGAATAAGTCGAGAAAAAATATCCCCATTTGAGTGTGGGTTTGACCCAAAAAGATCTCCACGAGCCCCTTTTTCGTCCCAATTCTTTTCAATCGCAGTATTATTTTTAATCTTCGATATTGAAATTGTTATTATCCTATTATAGTTACTATTATAAAAACAAGATATATAAGAACTTGAATAGCTACGAGAATAGCTTTATTAATTATTCTTTTAATTGGCTTATACCATGAATGAAAAAATGGTATCTTAGAATGATCTAATAGGGGGTGTAGTTAAAAATAACACTTAATTTGCAATTAAGAGGTACTCGCGGTTCACCTGTTTCCTTGGCGGAACTATTACAAATAATATATATTACAAATAATATTTATTATAAAATGTTTATTTTGATGAAAATATATACAATGTAGTAAAATAAAAAATACCTGCAATTTCATTTTTTTCAATATAATAAATACAATATGGTTTGATATGGTAAATTGTAATATTCGATTGGTAGCTACAATTTCGGGTTGAAGAATCCGCAGAAGAGGCACATTTACTCTCTGAAAAGTATTGACGGCGTAAGACGGACGGTCAGATTTTTTTAAATTGGATATTCAGATTCTACATAACATGAAACGTTAAATATCAAATTTTGAGGAGCGGTAAGACATTTTTTTTTCTTGACCGATTACTAATTTATTATTGAATAATGAAATAAAAAATAAATAAATAAATAAATAAAACTGGGAAACGGTCTTAAACAACTCTCAGTCTCAAACCGTAGTGGATTTTTTTCAAGTGTCTTCTGATCGTACTTGAAAGGTCTCAGGGCAATTTAGAGTCTACTTGCTATAATGAAAACCCGAAGCAAAAAACTGCGAAGCAGGAAATTAGCAAATCCGCCTCGCCATTACCAATCTCAAAGGAAACGACGCTTTTTCTATTAGCATTTACAATACTTCCATTCGTTGATCCGGGGAGGAAAATTTCGCTCGTCACAACTGCGTCTGGCGCGAGCGAGAAGCTTCGGGGGCCGAATTGAGTTATCTTAATTGGAGAATACCGGCGGATGAGGGGAAAGTGTTGTCGCGGCAGTGGAAAGTCCTCTGAAAGCAATTAGACCACCGCTGCGCCGGAGAAGCTCGCAACTTAACCAACCTACCATAATGTTCAGACATACCCGACGCCTACGTGTAACGTTATTAAATAAACACTTTGCAGAATTTCGGTTAGTTAGGGCCCCGTTCGAAAACAACGGGTGCAAGCGTGGAGAACATTCCTCTGCAGTTCAACGTTTGAACGAATACGAGTGCCAATACTTGACGCAAATTAGGAACGCCTCGATTGATGAACGCTTTAGTCGGTTTAATATGAGAGATGAGCGTTTTGGTTTATTATGCAATAATAAACCATCGTAAACGCTCAAGAAATTTCGAATTATACCAAAATCATGACAAATTTCGGAAAATCTCGACTATTCTATACAAAAGCTGCGATAGCTCGAGAACCGATAAAGCTATCGACACCGCGATGGCCTCGTTCGATTCAGCGTTCAAAAATCTCGGTCGCAAGTGTTCCATGCTATATTTTTTGCCGTCAGAAACGAGAATCAAAAACAATTCAAACAGATGACAGAACTGCTAAAAATTCAAGCTCCAAACGTCGATATTATCGAATAGCGATACTCATGATATGATATTGATAATATGAATATTTTCTTTCATAAATCCATCCTACTGTGAACCCTATCTGTTGACCCAAAATGTACCCCTTTTTTATTAATTTGTTAATTAATTAATTAAGTGGCCGTGGATACCTTGTAATGGTGCTACGAAGCCCTGATGATGCCCAAATGGGCGAAAGTGCTTGGCAGGCCAACAATAAAAAACAGGAGAACAGGTCGCCGTGGTTTTCTCCCCCTCAACCCCAACAATGATGATTAATTTGTTTATTTATTTTTTTTTTAATTTTTATTTTATTTTTTAGTTAGGTAACAGATTCTGCTCGTCAACGAACGTCGATCAACGTTGTCCAATGTAGCAGAAACGCCAACCTCGACTTGATAGCAGTACAAATATGAAGGATCGAGTGAAATATTAATCCACTAATAGAATTTGCTACCTCGGTTAATATTTACGGAAGCCCGAGAGCAAAGAGACCGAAAAAGGATGTTTGTTTGAGAGATAAGGCAATGAGTTGACGTATTGCTCTTTTCCAACCGTCGGCCGAGTAGACAACTCGGCTCCCCAGGACAAACCTTATCTGTCTGTTATGGCTCCATTGTGACCGCATGGAGCATTGTATTCCCTGACGTCTAGTGACTAATTGGAACAGTTGATCACTGATTGGAACAGTTTGCGAATCCGTTAGGGGACGATGAGGTCCCAGCCATGTCAGAACTAGTCCGCTTTCTACCAATTGACGAGTATTTCAACGCGAATACAAGAAAAAATCTATATGAAAATAATGAACATTTTTTTCATACATAACATAAAAACGGCGCAAATGAGTGTACAGTGGTTTATTATTCCTTCAATAATGATTTGAGAAGACTATCCATTTCTGATAGTAATTATTCCGACCATGTGTGAACGTTCCAACCGAATAACAGATTGGGAAAACTCCGTAGCGACTATTGTATTTTAATCATTTTTATTTTTCTTAATTTCCTAATTAAAAGCTAAATTTTTTGCCCTACGTACAGCTGGAGAGAGTATAGAACGATTTTTATAGCTCCAAGAACTCTCGAGTTATACAATCATGTTAAATTTCTAAAAATCTCCCAAATTCGACACAAAAGCTGCAATAACTCGAGAACCAATAAAGCTATCGACCCCGCGATGGTCTCATTCTATTCAGCGTCCAAAAATCTATAGAAATTCATCCCAAATACAGATTTTTCTGGAAAACCTTGGAAAATATTAATTTTCTCCCCCTCAAAACCCCCCAAAAATACCCTTAAAATTGAGCTAGCAATGTGGTTCAAGAATTGGGCCGCCGTAAGACCTAGATTGACTTTTGGAGAAAATTTCAAGAATGTAGCTATTATAGTTTGGCCGGAAAAGTGTTCACGGCGTACGGCGGACAGACAGAATTTTTTTTATTGGATATTCGGATTCTACTTGCCTTGAATTCTAATGCCTTCTAATTCTAATGCTTCTTGCCTTCTGATTGCCATCAAATTTTGAGGGGGTTGGACAATTTTTTTTCTTGGGCGATTACAATGGTTTATTACTGAATAATAAACCAAAAAAATCAACATTCGATCTCCTATCTTCGAATTGCTTGACGATTTTTGGGGGGAAAAAAGTCGAAAGTGCGACGAGCGACTCAGAAAAACCTCTACAGTTCGCAATGACCTGAAAACCGGGCGGGAAAAATTATAACGCGATCGATTTTAGTTCGAGAAGACAAACAACTATTCTCGGCCCTTTTTCATTCTTTTCCTCGCATAAGTTATGCATTTCATCGTGTCAGACCGAGAAAATACGACGCTTCTATTCGAACGTCCTCCATTTTCTCCTTCGTAAAAGCACCAAGTCCACCTGTCGTCGTCGTTGCGTCAATATTTTATCACAACCAGGCCCAGCCAGCGGATATGAATTCCTTACGTAACTACGGCACATCCCAAGCTCTCATCTCATCCGACATTTTTTTCACGCTACGGAAAGAGATGGAAGCCGCATCTGAATAGATGAGTTCGTTACGAACTCGCTCATCGCAGCGAGACTTTACAAACTTACGGAACTTCTTCATTTTTGTATACGATGAGGAATAATAGAAAATGAATTCATTTCTGAATATATTCTAATGATGTGAATTTTTTTCGAATTTATTCCACTGCTTGTATAAAATTGAATTTATTCAGCTGAAATGAATTTTTCTCAGCATTTACTCTGCAGATAAAAATGTACTTATGTTTCATCCCTCTGATATAAATATTATTGTTGATGCGAATTTATTTCGCTGTTATTTATACATTTACGAATTTATTTAGCTGATACGATTTTTCAGAGTTTATTCCGCTAATTTGAATATATTTTATTACTGTGAATTTATTCCGCTCTCATAAAATATTTGCTGATATAATTTTGCTTGAGAATATATTATGCTGATATGAATTTTCAGCCAAATTTATTCCTTTGATATTTGTTTATCTCCTAATTTATTCTCTGAAATGAAAATATTTCGGACTCTATTCCGCCGATTTTTTTTTTAAATTCAATCCACTACCTAATATGAATTTATTCCTGCAATTATTAGGCTGATACGAATTTAATCATGTTTTATTCCATTAATATAAATTTATTTGCTGATATAAATTTACTTCTAAGTTTATTCCTCTGTATTAATATATTTTCGAACTTATTCTGCAAATATAAAACTATTTTCAAATTAATTTCGCTGATATTTATGCATTTTTAATTTATTCCTCTGATATGAATTTTGTTCTGCTTTTATTCGGCTGGTATAAATTTATTCATGGTTTATTCAGCTAATATAAATTAATTTGATGGTATGAACTATATTTAGAAATTATTCTGCTGGTAATAGTTTATTTCAAATTTATTCCACTGATGTTTATTTTCTCCGAATGTATCCTTCTGTTATGAATTTATTCCTGTAATTATTCTGGTGATAGAGATTTAACGTAAAATTAATTCCATTGGCATAAATTTATTTTGTTGATATAAATTGAGTTCTGACTATTCCCCTGATACGAAATTTAGTATGTTTTTGTTCTGCTGACGCGAATTCATTCGGAACATATGAATTTACTTCTAACATTGTTCTGCTGATTATGTATTTATTTTGAATTTTTACGGCTGATAAGAATTTTTTTGAACTTATTTGACTGATTTAAATTTATTTCTGCACTTATTCCGCTAATAATACAAGTTTCTTCTCAATTTATTCTACTAATAAGAATTTATTTCCGAAGTTTTTTTTTCTGCAGTTATATGAATTTATTTCCGTATTTATTCCGCGGATACGAATTTTTTCCAATTTCTAAAAGATTAAAACTTCGTTTACGCTCCATTTTTTCGACATCGCCCTTTTTTTATCAGAGTTTTACGGCGAAAAGACGACCGTCGCAGTTGTATTGGCTATAAACCGAATATAGGCACAGGATGGTGTATAAAACTGAGATTCGATTTTCGAGTATTAAAAAGACATTCGGATGCAATAACATAGCTGACTGCAATAACTAAGCTCAAAACTGAAGCTAAAATCGATAACTTAACCCAGCAAGTCACGTACTTAAAATAGCTTCATTATGAACCTTAAGATTACTCGAGTACTAGAACATAATAATAAACCCTAAAAGTAAAAAACATTTCCCTCCGTAATTTTCCAATCGATTTATTATATTTTAATCGACGCGAAAATCAAACATCAGCAATGAATTAAATGAATAGAAAAATTCTTTTTATCCAATAGTGTAAAATAAAATCAGCTATTCACGTAGGTTACTTACTTATTCGAAGGTACATTGGTGAGGGATAGGAAGTTATTGCGGACGCTCCTCAAGCTGGCCAATATTTGGGCGAACGGTGTCACTATCAAGTCTTCGCCGTGACTGTAAAAATAAGAAGATCTCAATAAACGAAATGTCAAACAATTTCGATAAACCTGTAGAGAGGGAAGGAAAAAAACGAATGGTTCTAGTTGGACTCAAAAGTGCCCGTAGGAGCGAAAGCGATGAAGGATGAAAAATTATCATAAGTCGGCTGAACTCTTCCTCTCAACATCGAAAAAGCAGCGATAATCAATGAATTAAATGCCATTAAATTAAATAACGCGAAATAGGACAAATATTAGTGTAGGAGGTTTGTAATGGGACGGGAACTTTAAGAGTGGTCAACTGTGGGAAAAATTTCCCATATTTTTCCCCAACACACTTAGGAACACTAAAATCGCTATACAACCCTAAATTATTAGGTCATCAGCGAGCTCTTCTGCAAATTTTACGGCCAAGAGTCCATGAATTTTTCAATTGCGCAGGTTTCCTCCAGTTATCGAATGAGCAGGTTTTCTCAATTTTTAGACCAGCCAATTATTTATTACAACTGAACTGGAGGTCGCAACTATTTTCGACAGATTTCTGAAAGATCGAGAGCAACTTTTCAACACTTCCACCAGCGATATTCAAACTTGACTCATACGCCGTCATCAATCAGTCTCAGTCAGACAGGAGGTTTGTTATATTCCTGGTGGCATCCATCATTGTCACCTCACTTGACGCCGGCGGAGAATTCTCTCCTTTCATAATGCACAAAAAAATTTCCCGGTTACGAATAAATGAAAAAATCCAGCGCTTACGGTTTTTTAAAAACCGTCTAATTTACACGAAGTAATTGACATGGGACACTTTGATGTGCAAGGGACTGAAGCTTCTCCGCGCTAATTTGAAGCGAGGCCTAGCCATTTGAAGTCTCTTTGTCCATTGTCGACACAGAGAATTGAGGTCGCTACCATTCCATTTGTGCTGTGGACACTGTAGTTAACGCGGAGAAGACCGGAAGACTTGGACTGGTCCTTACGAAACATGAACGAAAATGCGGCTAAATTTGCCCGGTTAGAATGGAAAATAATCTCGATACCAGCGAAAAACGCTGCAAATTAATGATTGTACAGTGGTTTATTATTCCTTCGCTTCAATATTGATTTAGAAAGACTATTTCAAAATTTCAAAAATTTAGCTCTTATGGTTTGGCCGGAAAAGTGTTGACGGCGTACGGCGGACAGACATAATTTTTTTCATTGGATATTCGGATTCTACATGCCTTGAAACGTAAAACATCAAATTTTGAGGGGGGGTTATAAAAATTTTTTTCTTGGGCGATTACAATGGTTTATTATTGAATAATAAACCAAAATGAACCGTTTCGCTGATTTTATTCCTGTTTGAATATTATGATTGGCAAATTCCACGATTTTCCCATCGGATTAGTAGTTTCTCCTATTCCACAGATCTCGGAGATTTCTTCGGAATTGGAGACGCCAAGGAGTTACTTCGTTTGGTTGTTATTGGCACTTGGAGAGCAAGAGGAAGGAAATAACGATTTCTGTGGTTTAAATCATTTCAACACCTCGAGCGCTTTCGTATACTCATTTCCAAGGACATTCGTAGTGGATGGCCTTGGAAAACTACTCTAATGCCTATTGGGAGACGTCATTTGGACGATTCATCGACAAAAACTGCACAAAAAATGAAATTTTCGATCACACCCAAACCAATCAAGGGATGCCGAAATCCCTTCGGTCGAACGAGGGTATGAGAGCCGTCAAAATCAGGTCACCAGGCAACCGAGTGTGATAGAGACAGATGAATAGACTGCAATGATTGAAACAGACGGAGGAATCCGAGCTACCGAGTGAAGTAGATTCCGACGTGAAATCCTCTCGAACAGTCGATGAGAAGTGGCTCTGAGTGCCAGCTGGTTCCAGTCAACAGTGAAATCTATTCATTGGGACTGCCAAGAGGGCTCTTCAGTCAGTAGACCCTGTCAACCCACCCGTTCGCAGTTTTAGTCGGACTTGAGTTGTACGAGGAGCCAATAAAACCATTATCGAGTAAAATTAATAAAGGGATCAGGTGTAAGAGAACTCGCACTAGTCGAAACGGAGTAATGAAACTATCAAAGTGGAAGGAGCGATTACTCAAAATTGACCGAGCCTCCGCTGGCCTATTCTATCCAAAATGGAACTGGTGAAAAATCATTTACCGTAAAGATGGACGATTTAGACCAATGACCTGTTATTTTTTTTTTCTACAATTAAAATTAAATGTTTTCGCTCGTCAACAAACGTTGATCAACCCATGCAGCAGAACGCCCACCTCTACTACAGCTATTTGATCTCGTCCGTCGACTTCAAAGATCCCTGCCACGCGGTGAATATATCCGTTCAATATCCGAGCCCGGTCCCGTCTTCATCTTGCTTCCTTTTCGAATTAATTCGCTTTACCCATAGTTTGTCGAGACCTTCGTCCCTGCGGTTTAATACAGCGACCTCTCGACAAATCCCAATAGTAAACAGACCGTATCGGTTTGTACTATACGCAGCACGACCGAAATCCAACAGAGAATTTCATCAATTTTCCCCCGGCAGCGCTCAACATGGCTCGCAAGTTGCAGTTGGAAATTCGCAATTTACGGCGAAATGAAGATGAATTCGAGTTCATGGTGAACTATCGTTCACCTCAGGCAAGCTCCAGGGCGAATAAGAGGGCTCTTGGTGAAGAGAGGGCTCTTGAAATCACATAAAACGCTACAAATGATTGTACAATGGTTTATTATTCCTTCCCTTCAAAAAGTATTAAGACCATTTGTGATACAAATAATTCCTGTGATCGTTTCCACCGACAGATTGGTAAACTATAAGGGAAAACAACGTAACAAAAACTGTAATTTTAAGAATTTTTATTTTTCTAAATTTCCAAATTAAAAGCTGAATTTTTTGTACAGCTGAAGAGTGTTTGACGACGTTTTTCACCAACGACGTTTTCACCTAACAACAGATTCGTAACTGAAAGAGAAAACCCCTCAACAACTATGATAATTTTGAATATTTTTATTATTCTTAATTTTTAAATTAAAAGTCGAATCATTCGCCTAATGTTACAGCCGAAGTGTGTTTGACGACCATTCTAACGAGTATAGAAAGATTTTTATAGCTCCAAGAACTCTCGAGTCATGCCAAATTCTGAAAATCTCCCTAAGTCAACAAAAAAGCTGCGATAACACAATAATCAATAAAGCTATGAACCCCGCGACGGTATCATCCGATTCAGTGTCTAAAAATCTATAAAAATTGATACCAAAATACACCTTTTTCTGAAAAATACGAATTTTCTCCTCCTCAAACCCCCCCCCAAAAAAAAAAAAAAAAAAAAAAAAAAAAACCAGTATTGAGCCGCTTTTAGACCAAGCTTGTTTAGATATTTTTTCATGGGCGATTAAAATGGTTCATTATTGAATAATAAACCAAAAGGAAAGGTCCTAGAAATGAACTGATTGAGTGCAAATCTACGAGAAATAAAAATGCGGAGAAAAATAATGAAATTTGAACGAGTTTCACGGTAAATTTCCGGACGATTAAAGGGACATACCCGCAAGGTGGATCAAGGTGGCTGATATTGTGACGACTTGAAATAATTTCACCGTTTGACCGAACTGGTGAAAAGCTGAGCTAGTTAGTGCTGGGTTCGCCTCTTCATTTTTATCTCTCTATGCAAATTCCAGCTTTCGAGCCATTCCCTCTAGAAAAACGCCTGATCCATCCAATTCTGGAGATTACCGGCCACGAAAACCTCTGATGAAAAGATAACGTGAGCTCACCTTCCGAAAGAACTCTTATCCCCAATATCACCTTTGAACCGTAGAAACATTTGGGATGGAATGTTGGTATCCATATCCATACAGTTTGGTTCTAATATCAGATATTTTTTAACCGATATTAGCGGAATATCAATTATTCGTTTTAATATCATAAAATATTTTTTTTTAATAATTTTTTTAAGTATTTTTTTTTTATTTTAATTTATTAGATTATCAAAAACTAATTTGTAATCAGTAAAAAATATTGAATAATATACTACACCAACTTGGCTTAAAATAAGTAAATAACTAAAAATAAGTTTAGACCTTTGTCATGCCCACCAAATTTTAACCAATACATAATTCAGAAAATTAGTTCTTTCAAAAAGTCCTTAAAATCAACTTTATAATCCTTCTGGTATGAAAGGAATAGTTGAAATCACCTAACGTTAATTAATATTCCCCTAGGATAGATGGATTTATTTGTACGTCATAGGAGTTTCGTGCTCCATTTTTTGTAACCATAGAAACCGTCAAGAATATGGAAACGTGGACGAGATATTAAAACAATCGTAACAAAAAAATTAACATCCGAAATTTCAAGCTTCAAACCATCGATATTTCTTCATTGATCAGTATTATCATAGAAAATTGGAAACGATCATTCTTACCGATATTAACATCGGTATTTTCTTTCAATATAACATATTTTCCTTAGCTATCCTCGCCAGAGCTGTCAACATGATAGAATGACGAAGAGTTGTAACGAATTTCAAATGAATTATATTGTTATTTCGATTTCGACGAATAGGCCGAAATGACTTCCCCCAACGTCAACGCCAAGCCTACAATCAGGACGTCCACCGGTGAACCGTGGTTCATCTCGCCAGGATAAGATGGACAAATATTGGCTCAGCAGATAGCATCGGTTTACAAATGAGAACAAACCAAGGATCGTCTCCTGACGCTCAACAAATATTTGCATTTCAGCTTGTCCATCACTATCGCGTAGATTTCCCGTCCATCGGAGAACAATTAATTTTTCCTCAAACCAAATAGAGGTCACGAGGTTCCGACGTCAGGGCCATTGATTGAACTCGATAAACCGAAATTCGGCGTTCCATTATTCAAAAACGAGATCCAAGTTGCCAATAAAGCTCGCGGTTGGCACCTACGTCACATTTCTGTAGCTGTAGCACTGAAACGGGCTCTTTTCGCGGGGTTTTCAACAAATTGGATTTCCGCCGTCGCTTTTTCTACTTCCACCGACGACTCTGGGGGAAGAAATTAATATCCTGACAAGGGTCGCTCTGAGGGGCGGTATATTGAACTACAGCCCCTCTTCGGCGTCAAAAGTTCATGAAAGAACTTGTCACCCTCCGGAGTGGAAAATTAACGTCGAAATGTTTCCTAATTCACGGCTAGATTCGTCACCGGAATTAGAACTACGCTGGGTCGATATTTTTCCTAAAGAAAATACGAACAACGCAATAATATAAAAACAGTGGAAGGTTTTTCTCAAAATCCACATCACAGGACTGTGGAAAAGGGCTTTTGTTTGGTTAATTGTTTAAATTAACGTGTCCGCTAGAAAAACTAGCCAATTTACATCTCTGGGAGACTAACGGTTAAATAAAATACAACTCTCACTCCACAAACAAAACCTTCCTCAATTAGCTAACCAGAAGACAAGAATAAGAAGAAGCAACCTGCTGTTAAAGACAGAAGTGACGGAAGCGGAATCAGGAGTTAGAAACGTCATGGGAACAGCTGCAGTGAAGGGCACAACTGAATCTGTTCTCTATCTCAGTGTTGTCAAATGCCTTTCTGGATATCCCCCAAAACCGAGCCGAAAAATCCCCCGAATTGAAGCTAAAATCCCCTTTAAAAAAAATCCCCAACCACTGCAAAGCTAGAACAAATATTCCACAAAACATAAATTTGTTCCAATTTTAGGCTTCATAATAAATTGGCATTGGCTCTTGACAAAAAAAAAAAAAAAAAAAAAAATGAATAAAATAAAGATCCCCCAAATATTTCTTTCCCCAATTCGAAAAAATCTCCTAGATCTATAAGCAAATCACATGACACAGCGACTATGAGCAGAATCAAGAGTTAAAACATCAAAGGAAACCGCTGAAGAGAAGGTGCAACTGAATCTGTTCTCAATCTCAGTGTTGTCAAATACCGTTCTGGAAATCCCCCAAAACTGAGTTGAAAAATCCCCTGAATTGAAGCAAGAATCCACTAAAAATCCCCAACCTCTGCAAAGCCACCACAAATATCCGGCAAACTTGTTCCGACTTTGGGCTTCATAAGAATTTTTTAATGGCTGTTAACAAAAAGAAAAGAAAAACACCCCGAGGAGGAGGTGGTTTAAAATTGAAATCGAGAGCATTGACCATCATGAATATTGGTTTAACGATGAAGGCGCTCCCTTCTTAATTTCTCCTGGATATCTTCCATGGCATCTATAGTGATATGGAATAAAACTGAAATACCACTGAAAGAATAAACATTTCTTTAAACCTCTTGATATTTCTTCCCTCTAAATTTTTCCAAACCAGCCCAATTCCTCTACACCTAGGGGGTTATTTCTCTGACTTGCCAACACTGAACACCTCACCTCAACCTCCAATCCTTTAACTGCTATCTCGTTACAAATATCCGCTCCTGCTATATTACCGAACTGATACAACTCTAAGCAGCTTGAAGTTACAGGGTGGGCAACATAACCGCTGCATTTTGAAACACAATAAAACAAGATGTACTGATATCTAAGTTAGCTTTGGCTAACGAGCTTGGGACTTCTATTTATGTTTTTCTTGTAGGAAATACGAACGCTGAACAACTTATTTCCAATATAGCAGGAACGCCCAGGACTAAAATACCCTGGAACTAGCAGACGCCATCTTGCTGACAGAGCTGATAACAAATTAGTTCATCAAACAGTGTTGCCAAATATAGTGAAAAAAGCGGGAATAATCTGCAGATTAAAAAGCTGGATAAATCGTCAACTGATCAGTGCACCAGTGTTGCCAGGTCACTCCTTTTTGGGGGAAAACTCCCCCAAAACGTAGACACAATTACTCTCTCCCCTTTTCCCCAAATCCTCCCTCAATCTCATTTTTCGCTCACCTTCCTTTCTATAAAAAGTAAAAATTCTGGTAATTAATTTTATAATATTTATTACTTTTTTATTAGCTCGTGTTTTTTGTTTTTATTAGCTATTAATTTTTTTTTCATTATTGCATCACGGAAAGTAGTTTTAATTAACGCCCAAAATACCCCGTATTCAGCCGCCTGTTAAAAATTGTTGACCAAAGATATATTATGCAACAATTTGTCAGGCTCCTCATTCCACTCCTAATATTGAACAATGTACATAAATTTTAAAATTCCCAGAAATTCTTCTAAGCGATGCAAAATATTGAAGTCTTTTTTTGCACGATATATCCCAAAAACCAACAATATTGATGAGCGGAGTCTATTTTGATGTCACTAGAATCACGCTTCATTTGAGCTAAAAATCCCCAAAGCTCTGTGGCAACACTGCAGTGCACTTTTAAGTTCTGAACTGCACCCCTCACAATTACCGGTCATCGTCCTCTTCGGTGACGACTTTTTTCCCCGATCCAGGAGGCGCTGGATACTTCCTGCACCTGTACACACGATTTTGTCGATTGGAAGACGTTTTCTTTATACAAGTGACGACACGGCGACAAAACCCGTTACTCTTCGATTTGACCGGAGCAGTTGAATTTTTTTTAGTTTCATTCGAACTTCCACTATTCGAAATGCCCTTTGGAGATTTCTCTTGCATAAGCGAAAATACCTCTCCGACGATTTTGACTGTGTTTTTTTTTTAAATATTTAAATAGAGGTGATTTCAAAGCTGAGCCATGCTTGTATTGTAGTGTAACAACCTAAACAGTAAACAGTTGTTGATGGATAACGTAACCAGTGTGAAATGTAGCTTGGTTGATAGAAGGTGCAATATGGAAAGCTAGCAGTTCGAAGGGTATCTTTAAACGCTTTGCGAAGCGATAATATCAATCTACGAGTGGAGAATGTGAGTAGCGAAGCGAGCATGAGCTAATGCTTTCTTCGATATCTTCATCACTTTATCGCCCATTAAAAAAAAAAAAAAAAAAAAAACATGAACGTAAACAATCCTTGACCCTAGACTAGAACTGAAATGAGGAATAATCCATCGTCCCTTTCGCCAATCACCTGAACAAATTACCGATTCGCGCCGAACTCTGACGGCTGTGTCGTCTATTTTCAAAATTTCACCGCTTTCCCCTCAAAGAACCTGCTTTGGAGATTAAGCGAAAACGTGAGCGGTGAAATATTCAACCGAAAGGTTATCCTGTTACTCGTTCATCACAGAGCATCAATAGAAGGCGAACTCAATAGAGGACTTCAGTTAAGAAAGGGGGTTAGGGATCCATAAATAAAATTTATAAATAATCCAACACCCTTTTGTACGTGCTTCAGCGGGGACGGAAAAGCACAAGTTTCCCGAGGCTACATTACGCTCCGAGACGAACCAGGTGCAGTATGACACTACTTTCCTTATCCGAGGAAAAGGACATTAAGCAAACTCGAAAACCTATTTCGGAGGGATTCAGAGTTAAAGAAACCGTTCACAAGTACATTCGAGAGGCAAATGGGTCGAGATAAAAGCTTCGAGTTTGCCGAGAGAAAGCCCCGGCGGTGAATCGGCAAAAAGTTCAACGAAAAATCGTTATCCTTTACCATTGACGGAGGAAATCGACGTTTAGGAGCAGTGGGTAATTAGAAACGAGCAAGCATTATAATGATAAGCACCATTTCTCATCAAATCGGTTATGAGGCTATTCTGATTTTTAAAAAATCTAAATAGATTCAGCCACTAAAAAATGTTGGCCTATTAAAAATCAAATAAAAATATTTTCTACTAAAAAATAAATTGAAATTAATATATTATGAAAAGTTAACATTACATTAAAAAAAATACATTTAAATTTGAAAAGTCAACATTTAAATTGAAAAAAAGGACATTCAAATTTAAACATTGAACAGCTAAACGTACAAGATGCCATTTAAATTTAAACAGTTGAATTTAAAGTAAAAACAAACACTTAAAATACAATTTAAAAATCAAAGTTGCACTAAAATTAAAAAAAACTTAATACTAAAAATTAAATTAACTATAAAAGAATTAAAAACAAATAAAAATTTAACTTGAATATAAAAATCAAAATCAAAATTAAATTTAGAAAATTATAAACGATTTTTGTAAATTAATAAGTGAACATAGACCAAATAAATAAGGAAATAAATCGAGCACTTAGCAATAAAATGTATAACCAAGAAGAATGTGAACTTCGAAAATTGCATCTTAGCGAAGTGGCACGATTTTCTGTTCGATTGTGCTAATGCCCTCTCGTGCGGAAAGAAATTTCAAATAGAAACCCGCTGTTCGGACGGTCTTTCTTGGGAAGCTAATAAAACTTCCCGCGTCAACGTGTTTGACATTTTCACCCACCAACTTGTTTCTAAACTTAGCCAGACGTTGGGCGGACCGTTTTCGAACTAGCGCTTCTCCAAGGTGACAGCCAATCGTCTCTTTCCGCAAAATAAGAAATTCAATAAATCGGCGGAGAAAAAGCCTTCCCAAGTTGGCTGAGTAAGCTGATATTCTTCCCTAAGGAACCTTCATTCTTTTCTTCTGAAACTGTTGAACGCAGCGAGAAATAAGGGAAGAAATCGAGACACCTGTAACTTCATATCATCGCCGAGACGTATTATTTTACCTCGAGATTCGTATTATCATCACAATATCGCGAGGTAAGGTTTTTTCCAGTATTGCTTGAATCAATACCGTCGGATTCCAGCATCCTGTAGCCCTTTTGGGGCACCAAAACGTTCGTGCCAGACGGAGAAGTGTGAACTGCAGAGAAATGAGTGAAATTCAAGGGATGTAAAGGCCTTTTAAGTTCCTGTTTTGTCTCGCCTACAGGCAAAAATGCAAGAGGAGTCTAACGGGAGTCCGCTGAGGGGTTTTTGTAGCTCTATTTTATAGTCTGTCTACAATGAAAACACTCTTACGTGGCAGGATCTATCAGCGAGTGAACTAAATAAGGAAAATACGAATTTCCAATTTAAAAAACTCTGTCCGTCCGCCGTCAACACTTTTCTGACGAAACTATAGAAGCTAAATTCTTGAAATTTTCGCCAAAAATCAATCTTGGCCAGAAAACGGCTCAATTCTTTCGCTAACTAAATTTTAACGGCATTTTTTGGGGGTTCTGAAGGGGAGAAAATTCGTATTTTCCAATGTTTTTCAGAAAAATTTATATTAGGTATCAATTTTTATACATTTTAGATGCTGAATCGAAAGCTTTAATGATTCTGGACTCATCGTAGCTTTGGAGTAGAATTTTCGAGATTTCCAGAAATTTGGCTTGACGGTATACCTCGAGAATTTTTGGAACTATATAAATTGTTCTATACTCGTGGGAATGCTCGTCAACGATTTTTTTAAATTGTACCGTTAGACGAAAAATTTTAACTGTGATTTGAAAATTAAGTTACAATAGTTGCTATGGAGTTTTCCCTTATAGTTACCTATCATTTGTTAGGTGGAAACGTTCACAAATGTTTGGAAAATTTATTATCGAAAATGGACGGTTTTCCTAAATCATTAGGTAGTTCTTGCCAGGTAAGAGAATTTTCATTTTAGACTGACAATAGATGACCCCTCAGCAGAGCCAAAATTCGATGTACATGCTCGATTAAAATCAACATGTATATTATAACTTGCGTCTCTTCCATTATTCCAAGCCTGGAATCCCATACTTGCAAATAACTCGTTACACTTCACTGAATGCTCTCAATTCATTCAGAACTTTAGAAGAGAACTTACAATAGAAGGATGAAATAACGACCAAAACAACGGCGAAGAAATTTTCAATAACGATGAAAAATATCGAAAAGGAACGCTCTCGTATCAGCAAAAATAGGAAAATTCGTTCACCCAATCCAGCAAACAGCTTTCGACTGGCAACGCTGCATCATATCATTTTCTAGCGAAGGCAATATTATCAACCAATATTGCTGTTCCCTTCAATATTTCTCATGTCAGCTCTTCCTCACCTGCTCCGACAATCACAAGTCTGTTCAGCCAACCTGATTCACCGGTTTTCCTCTTCAATATCTAAGCAAATCATCGGAGAGCTCAGAGAAAGCATTGCTCTAAATCATTCTCGGTCAGTGCAATATCGGGAAATCGGAAACGATTGAAGTGTAATGATGAGCAAAAAATATAGGATAACATGGAATACCCGTGAGTCAAAACAGCATGAAAACAAAAATACACGACAAAAGCCTAAGGGGATTTTTTTCATCTAAAGGCAACACTGATTGTTTTCTAGTGGTAGAGGGGGGCTTGAATGTGATTGTAGCGACTGTGAAAACAGTTTGAACATGGAGCTCAGCAACGTTGCCAAATCTACGGATTTTTCATAGTGTCTACAGAACTTCAGAAAACCCATACGAATATATACAAAATGTTCATCATTTATGAAAAATCGACTGATTTTTAAGAAACTCTCAACTTTAAAACCATTAATTTCCCCGGTAATGAGGGAAAAGTCGCCAGTTCTTGAATCCAATTTCTCGTCTGCTTTTTTTGTATATTTATTTGTTGTTTTTTTTTTTTTTTTAACTTAACTTAGGGAACAACCAACCAATTTCTGCGAGTACAGCAAATCAATTTTTTTCCTTTTAAGCTTACTTGCGAGGTGAAAGTTGAAAGCATTTGGACCAGAAAGGGCTCGAATTTCGAATTTTCAAAACGGAAGTGCTGCACGCTCTAGGCAAATGACCGCCGCCTCCGACGGCAAGTCCTTCGTCGTCCATTTTCGAGTCGCGACCCCGATCTGAGATCAGATCAGGCTCCAAATCGCGTCCCAGATCTGGTCCTCCCGGATCGGATCCGCAGCGGCCCGTCCGCCTTAAATCGTCACTAGATACACTCACTTTGGCGGTTGAAATGTTCACCTTTTCATACGGAAATTTGACGTATATTTTCAACAGTTAGAAAAACCTAAAGAAACGAGAGCCGACAGAGGAACAATTAATTTTTTAAATATTATTTTAAAAAAAATAATAATAATTTCTCGTATTTTTAAAATAATTTTTTGAATTTTTGAGAATTTTTAAGGCCGATAGAGAACCAATTAATTTTTTGAACCGTATTTAAAAAAATAGTAATTTTTTCGTATTTTTAAAATTATTTTTAATTTTTTTTTTTAATGACGTAATTAACAATATTGATACTTTTGAAATTCGAAAGCAAACCGTTGCAGTCGGATTTTGTCGTCGGTTTGTTTTTAATCAAATGTAACGCGAGCTTATCAGCTCGTTATTCGAGGCAGCCTAAATAGATAAACGATTCGGTTTGAAAAAAGTTCAATTTTACGTCATTTGACCACTCCCAACTATTCACGATCGTACTGAGGGCGATTTGTCTTCAAAATTAATAAAAATCCCTTCAAAATAGCCGAGTCGCCATGGAGCAAAATCGCCAATTTCGGACGAATAAAGCGCCGGATATTTTTCTGCCCTAAATGGCTTTACAATTAAAAAAAAAAAAAAAACATGAACGGAAAAAAATTAAAATTTCATTTTGCTATTTAATGGGGAATTGAGTAGAGCCGTAGAGCGTTTTGTTGTCAGAAACGCAATTTTGAACCAGTGTCTGTGTTAAGAGTAGGGAGAAACGCTAGAATGAATTTCACCATTAGCTTCGGAAATAAATTTGTGAAAAGTTATGCGGATTAATGTGTTGTTTGAGCGTATCGAAAAAATTAACTTTTTAACATTGGTTCCCAAAAAATGTGTAGAGCAAAAATCGATCGAAACGAAATCAACGTCGCGAGCTGAATAAATTTGATTAATATTTCTGTCGAAAATAGACTCGAAAGATTTTTCCTCTGTATTTGGAGAACTTTTTGACAAAATACTACCGCGAGTTCACTTTCAAAAAACGCACTTTTCCCTCGGCCACTTCACAATAATAGAGAGTTTCATGGTCCACAAGTTCACGAATCGCAAGCGCGAACAAATCATGAGTATGCACGGTCCGGAAACGGATTTATTCGGCACATAATATTTTCGATCGCCCGACGATAAGCTCAAGTGCTGCAGCACGACTAAATTGACAGGAGCGCGCGAACAGAAACGTCGGGCGGGAGGAGTTGAAAAGCAGGGCTGCCAAAATTGAAAAAGTCCCTCGCCCGAAGTACAATTTTTCCCTCTTTTGTTTTCCGAAAACACCGTTCGTTGATTAATTGTAAAAGCGGTATAAACCTTCTTGGAAAACCGCAGTCTAATAATTTTTCAAATTTCTATCGACGATTTAGCCTCGAAATTTGTGCTTTTAGCGAAGCGCGGTCCAGTCGAAAATCGTCACATGGCTTTTGAAATAAATTTTAAATCAATATTCTCCAATCGGGATACGGATCAATATTTAAATAGTCATTGCTCCGCAATAACTCCGCGTACTTCGCCAGAATAAAGAATTATTGAAATTCGCTGTAGGTTTGCATTCAGTCGAGAGGAAACGGAGCGGTCCAGATGGGGAAAATACCGGTTAATCGGGGAAAATACCCTGTAATCAGGGATAATTCCCATTTTCTGCAGCTATGGGAGGGAGGTGTCGCCCGGGGGCCGAACCAGGCGGCAAAGCTGGTAAAGAAGGCGTCTCATCGGCGTGGGAGTCACGCATGAACGGCCTGGACGATGTAAATCTGCAGCCCCAAGTACTGTCCTACCGATTTATGGACAAGGAGAGCAAATAGAACCCTATAATTGGTAAAAAAAGAGAGAAAAAAATTTAAATAAAAAATCTTGGGTGATTTTTATCATCTATTGCGGCAGAATGCCTCATAAATACTATCAAAAAATAGACCTCAGTATTCAACAACGAATCGAGCAAATCTTTTGCGGTGTCCCATTTCATACTTAGCGATTTTATCTGGTTACTTGACAGCAGAGAATTCTCGAGAGCTAACTGAAGCGCATAATTCTCGTATGAGATACATCCCTCGATATAAGTACCAACTTTTCGATTTTTTTCAATCGACATTGCTAGCTAAATTATTACTTGCGATTACTGGAAAATTGAGGGCGGATAAAGCATGGTCTTACATTTACCCGAATAATATTCATCTTTTCAATAATCTTAACCTTTCCGCCCTTTATTTCAGCCTTTCATCTTCGTCGTTCTCTCTCGCCTTTCCACACTACAAATATTCTTTCCCGCTATAATCTCGTTTCAATCTTTTATTGATGCGTGTCAATTAATTTTTTCCGTTTCTCTTCTAGTAGTTTGTTTACATTATTTTTCTTGGCGCTCCATTTGTGAGTATTGACGGGTCTAATTAATTTCAATTGTTTGTAAATAATCAGCGCTAGGAGAAGAGGTTTGGTCTCATGCTACGTAAATATCAATAAATTGATTCGCGAATTTTTATTAGTACAGGAGAAACGCCTAAGAAAGCCTAATTCGTAATTAAAGTCGGATTTCTCAACTAAAAATATACTAATAACATGTGAATATTTAACGTTAAGAAAGCAAGTCGAATTTTTATGAAATATAGGTAAAGTAATGAAATACGAGTTCTTCGACGCCTTAAACTCGCAAATACGAACTGAAATGACGTTTCAAACAGGCTAGGACAAAAAAGGGGAGTTTATCACAATCAACTTGTTTTCGTCGCAACAATACAAGGTCTAGCCAACGAGCCAACCAATTTAACGGATGATCTCAATTAAACTAAAATGCGAAGAGTTCTAATTTTATCGCTAACAAGCTAAAAAAACCTCGCTTTTTGAATTTTTCTTCGACGCAAATGAACATCGTGTCGGTTATTCCTGAAAGCCATTGATTGATTTCGATTTCCAAAAAACGTCTAGCCCACACGGAAGTCTTTCACCTTAGGTATGATTTCGAAAATTAAGCTCGTCTCCTAAAACCATCAGTTGTCGTCAAAGATAGTGACACCTTTTTGATTACATTTTTATTCAAGCTCCAGAAGAAGAAGAAAAAAAAATAAATAAAAAAAATAAACGCATTTTTGCCCTGAAAAGTGTATTTCGCAAATAAAAACTGAAATCGTTAGCGTTGCGTTCAATTTCAGCGGTTCAAAGTTAGAGTGCCAGAAGAGTGGTGAATGTCATCAAAAAGGGTCGAGACGACCGACACTAAAATGTTTTTGTCCGAATTTTTTTCTTCCTATTTTATTCTGTCAGCTTCTTAATTGAGGCCCCATCAGCGTAAAAAAGCGGCAATTTCCTTTATCATCAGCTTAGCCCTCTCTTCGCTTTCCATCAATGCCTTTACGTAGAAAGCAGTGTCCGAAGTGGCCAAATCGAGATTGAGAAACAAATTTTCACCAGAAGTCCGAAATATTTCATTGACAAGATATTCTAGTAAAAACCAATGCCTCGAATTCCCAAATATTGATCCCCCTGCTAAAATAATGCTTTCTCATCTGAATACGAATAATTACTACCACACTAGTGAAAGCGTATTTGGTGGCATTTTAGAATTATTTTCTTCCCATTTCGAATCTGTTCGGAATTGTTCTGCTTATTCGGTTTTTAATCATATACCACACCAATAAATCGAGCCTAGTCCGATTCTCAGCATTATTTTACCTTTCATTTTGCTCTTAAATGAGCCTGCCTGTAATTTTTTGCATTCGCGAAAATAACTGGATTATTAGTGTAATAATGCGTCGATTTTTTTGCGCTTTTTTGTTTGGTGGTGGAAGAAAAATGTTTACTATCATGTTGACAGTGTAAGTAATGGAAGTAGGTGATCGAATATTTTCGACATACGTATTCAGTCTCTTTTAGGAAAATTAGTTCAACTAAATGTGCATCAAATTTACACCATTTTTTAGACCGAACAGATTTTCGCGCTGGCGGATTTTTTTCTTAGCTTTGTTGGGATTTGTTTAGCATTGTACGAATACTTTTTCAGCTTTGCTGGGATTTATCTAGCTGATAGGGATTTTGTTTTGCTTGAAAGGACTTTTCCTAATTTGATGGGGATTTTTTCCAATCTAGGGAATTTCAGGAGATTTTCGACTCGGCTCAGGGTAATTTCCAGAAAGGCACTACTTCATTTCAGCCATTCGACGGCGGTCGACAAAATCGAGCCGCTCGAAAATTTCTTACCGTAACTCGTGCGAAGTCTGCTTTACGAATGTTGAACACCGCAGGCAAAACGCTTCATCGTGCTGAGTCGACGGCATACCGAATTTTCACTGCCCCGAGTCAATATTTTCATTAGTATTTCACCGAATTGGAAAACTTCAAAGGTGCCAAAGAAACTTTGTTTTTTCATAGGAAAGAATATCTCTTCAATAATATCCGGCCCATCGGATTTTAAGTCTTCAGACAAAAGATTGCTTCTTCAAGCTATATGGTGTCAGAATTCACTTCAAGTTGAGAAGAATAAGGAACGATTTTCCATGATGAATATTTCAATGATCAAAACTATCGTTCGGACACGAATGCTGGAATCGTTGGTAAACAAGCTGGGCTAGCACTGAATTGGCTCGACTGGGAGTTAACTGGAACGCGTAGAAAAGCGTGGATGCCCAATTCGGTAGTTGCGTCTGTTTAATTCGCATCATCTGCTGTTGAGGGGGCTGGTTATAAAAGATGAATGGCGACCCTGTGACGCTAGGTACAGAAAGCGATCGACAATAGCAATAAAACGCAATTGGCTTCAATATCGCGAAATTTTCCCGATTTGCAATTTTCTCATCATTTAGCTGAAACGGGATGATTCGTCAAAGGGGTTCCAATCTTGTCAAAGGATACGATACACGAAGCTAGTATTGAAAATATTCGCGCGACTGCTGTTTTTATACATGGATAAACGTCAAATAAAAATCTAACTGTCGAATAAAAAATCTACGTATAAAAAACGTTCATAAATAAACTCAGATCTAGGACCGTTCTACGCTCATGCGTACATTGAAACGGCGCAAAAGCGTTTCTAATATCTATCTATCGATCTCCTCTCTAATATCGATCTCCTAAATCTAAAGTTTTTCCAAGCTTCGCGGTGCAAATTTCCCCATTGCGATAACGCGCTCATGCACAGCGCGCAATTAAACTCGCTAGATTATTTTTGAAACAACAGAAATTATTTCCCGGTGAATCGAACCTGCCGCTGCGAAAAACTGCATGCAAAACGCAACTAGCTCGCCAATAACTACCCGTTAATCGAATTATCAGCTATATCAACCAAAATTCAAAGGATGGTCAAACACTAAAAAGCGCTGAAACTGCCAAAGTACAGGAACTACCTGCATCAATTCCGAAAGTGAGAAAAATCGGAGACAGTAAAAATAAAATCATCCAAGCAAGACAAAAAGCTCGAAAACAGAAACGAAACGAACTGAACAAAAACGGGGACGGGACAAGAAGACAAACTTGGAAGAAAAAAAAACGTCATTCATTGAACGAGGCTAGACCAAAAACAGCTCCTTTCAAAAAATAATTACGTACGGTCGTTCCACCAATGCAGGCGGTTCTGCTTCCTTCAATCTGTAAAAATTATAATGTTAAATGCTTCGTCTTCGATTGAAATCAGCTTCTAATAAAATTATGTGTGCAGTCTTTCCAACTATTTTCAAACACGTGCACCAAACGATAAAAATTAATTACTCAATTATTTTCATAACTGCTAATAAACAAATTGATTAATGTATTCGTCGTGCGGGCAGTAATTAAAATTACCAGGCATCGATGCCGTAGATAAAACTGCCTACTAAAGAGCGGGATTTTTTTGATTTAGTATTAGAAAAAGAAAACAAATTACGCTTCAAAATAGAAAAAATTACAAAACCAAAAACATAAATAAAAGCAGGGTTTAAAAAAAATTATTTGTTAAAAAAAATATATCGGTAAAAAATTTTAGTCACTGGGTTGAGAGGTAAGGAAAAATTATCGTATAAAGAATCGTCTATTGTTAGAATATTGGGAGGTTGGAAAAACAGAGAAAAACGTTGAGCGAAGCGAGGTTAGAAAATCGGAAAGTGAGAAAGAAAAAGGTGGAAAACTTTGAAAAGTATAGGTAGATACCTTGAGTTTCCTTCCTTCTGACTGTAACCGCGGAAACAGCAAAAAGTATTAATTAGAATCGAAGAAAAGTATAAAGAAATATAACAAGAATTGAAGAAGAAGGGGTTGATGTCGAGTGGAGAATAAGTGAGAGTCGAGCAATGTCGGAATATCAGCTAGCTATTTATTATTATAGCTATTTATTCGGAGTTCACTGTTTGAAAATGAAATGATGGCACTATAAAAATGGAAATATGTGCGTTTTTTTTACATTTTTTAGTTTTAGTATAATTTAATTTTATTTATTTTTATTATTATTACTATATAATTATTACTATTATTATTTTTATTTATTTAGTTTTTTTTTTTTTTTGACCAAGTAGACGCTGTCTGCTCTTGCGATTGGTGTCGGAATAATAAGTAATAATTCACCTAGAGCAGTGGACACGAAATTAGGCGGGTATTGCAGCACTTAGTCGCAACGAAAAATCCGGAGTAATTTAGCCGCCCAAATCGCCAATATTTGGCAAAATTGATCCTTTTCCCCAGACTATGTTTTCATGAGCTCGGCTGTGATCGTGATGAATGTTTTTTATCTGATGTGATTCTTACCTTTCAGAAGCGATGCTCGAATGGCGCGACATGCTCTTCGGCGAGACCTCGAAGTCCGAATCGGACCTGTAGAGGAAAGACTCGCGCCTCTGTGGTAAATTTTGCAGAAGAAGGACAGCAGATGGTGATGCCGCTCCTTCTGCGCGGCCGGAGCCGCCGCCGCCACCTCCGCCGCCTCCATTTTCAACATCGAAGCTGTAACAAAGCAATAAATTATATAAATTATTTATTCCGTAAAACGGGCATAACACCCAAACACACAGAAATGAAACAATATACGCGATCGCAGCGCTAAAAAGTTGAAAAAAAAAAAATAGTTGAACTTTTGAGTAATAAATAACAAAGGAGGGCTCAAAATCAGTTCGTGGCAGAGAAGAAAGCAGATTTGATTGTAGATAATGGTGTGACGAAGAAGTCAACTCCTGAGTGGGTTTGAAGCAGATAAATACAATATGATTAATTTACTTCTATTTCAAAAAAAAAAAAAAAAAAAAAAAAACAGGATATTTCACATATATTTTAAATTGGGCGTTTAACACCGCTAACTTAATTACAATAAACATGCATCTTACACGTAGGCGGCTCAATTTCCAAGGAATAATCTTCCATATGAGACTAAGCTCGTGTTGGAAGATAAGTTAGCGCGACAGCCTGCTCTTCCAATGCTCTTCCGAATGTGTCGAATTTAGGAGATTATCAGAAATAACTCGAGAGTTCTTGAAGTTGGAAATAACTCGTTGGAATGCTCGTCAAATACTCTCTTCAACTGTACCGTTACGTGAAAAATTTAGCTTTTAACTTGAAAATTAAAAAACAAAAAATGATTAAAATTACGATTATTTGTTTGTCTTCCTGTTTATTTGCGTTTTATTGTTAATTGGGCTTGTTCCCGTATATGTGCTAAATAAATAAATAAATAAATTATTGTTGCAAAGGAGTTTTCCCTTATAATTAGGCGCCAATCTGTTTTTAGGTGGAAACGTTCACAAATGGACGGTGTTTCAATTTCATTATAGAAGCAAAGGTAAGATAATTTGCAGCGTTTTTGCCAATTATTGCCCTTCATTATACGAGTGTTCCCAACCCGAGTAACTTCTGTACTGAAGTGATCCTCTGGAAAGATGCGAGTTTCGAAAGAACGAGATCGGGTTGAAAATAGAGAGACGAGCGCCTCGCGTTGGCAAAGTATGGAACCGTTGGCTAAAGGGGCGATCGACCGAATCGAGTTCGGCAAGAAGCCGCCAGAATGCAGCTATGCTTTTATACCAACTTCTAGCACGGGGCTTCATCCATGATTCACGATCATGTTTCACATCACAGTTAAACGAACGAGCAAGAAAATTCATGCTAGCGTCACGCGTGCTACTAGAGCGGCCATTTTTACGACGTCTTGCACTGAACCGGAAGTAAAGTATTCACCGTAAATGAATTGAATCTCCAGCAGACGGAATAGGATAATGTAAGACGTTAAACAATGACAGAATTCCGATTATTTTATGAGATCTATATATATAAAACTACACAACCAGGAGGAGGAGAAGGTATACGATTGATTGAGAAACTTGCTTGAAGGAATCGGATGAAAAAAATTGGGGATGCTTAGAATTTAAGGCCACCGTCTGAAAAAATCTTAGAATTTTTAATTTCGCCCCTGAAAATTTTCAAAAATTCGAAATGTATCGAAAAAGTTGAACGAAGCAGTTGATCGCGATTTTCTCGAAAAATTTCCACAACGCGATACGATTTTATGAGCGCATTTTTTTCATGGATAAATTCTTTAAACGAAAAAGTACAAGAATTCGTTCGTTGGTCAATTTTTGCCGGAGCTAGAGCGGCCCGAAGCGAATACCCAAAAAACCGTAGTAGGTATACAATTGATTGAGAAACTGGGAATAGGTAATCAAATTTTGGTCATAGTGTCGTTCAATTGAGACAACTTCATCGGCTGGAAAAATCTTCTTTTTTTTAATTAGGCCTCTGTTCAAATTTTATTGCGCTCTTAAATTTTATGACCCTGTTTTTCTCGTTTTTTGCATGTTTTTCGCAAATAATTTTTGAACAGACCACTTTTACATAGGTATATTACTCAGAGCCGAGAAAGAGCTATCAAAATCCTACAATTTGGTGTATTTAATTATATTTTTATGTTATGTCCCCGCGGAGCTATTCGCGCTCAAAACACGTTTTTTTTTAAAAAGTGGAATACATCTCGAAAACAAATAATAATCACTGCACTTTTTCTAATTTTAATCGATTCTAAATTAAATTTTCTCAATTTACTTACATAGCACCTATTTTTTCAAAATTCGCGAACGTGCCAAAAAAAATTCCCAAGTAAAAACTTTGAATGCATGAAAATCGAAAAAAATTGAAAAAATATTATTAATTCTTAGAATTTGATTTTTTTTCACTTTAAAATCGAGTTCTACGTCTAATTTACTGTATAAATCGTTAATTAAAATTGAACAGTACTTTTAGTATTTGCAAAGGATTTTCAAAGTGGAAAAACATCACGTGTAGTACTAAAAATATGAAAAACTAAAAGTTGTCGTCAAATTTCCTTAGTTTTTACGTCAAATTCGGGTTCAGCGTTAAATTTCCTATAAGAATAGATCTCAAATTCGGTCGAAAACGAACATTTAGTTTTTCACCCAGCGGAGCTCAAGAAATCGTCCGGTAAAAAACTCGATTTACGGAAAATAATTTCTCTGGCTCTGTTTAACTTTTTTTCACCAAATTTTTTGCTATGTACGTGTGTAAGGCGTTCAAATGAAGACTCCTGCATAATAAAACGGTCGATTCGCATTTATTTTGACCCCGAAAATCACGGTTAAAGCCCAATTTTTGAGCTTTCAAAAACCGATTTTTTTGGACCACTTGCAGATTTTTCCGAGAAATAAAAAAAATCACAAAAATACATCTTAGTAAGACACAACTTTCCTGAAAATTTCAGATTTTTATCTGTATTGAGAGACGAGTAAAAAATCGTTAACTGATCGGTTGAAAAAAATCGCAGGGGTACCCCTTGGATTTTTCGCGAAACATTTTTTGAAATAGATTTCGCTCAAATTCAGCATAATGATAGTTGATGATGTGTATATCAATAATATATGGTTCATTCATTGTTTCTTTCGCACTAAATAGATGAAAAGAACGTTTAAAGTTGAAAAATGTCATTTTTTCGTGTATAGTCTACTAATATTGTTGAATAACGCAAAAACGGTTGAAAAATTGATAGGTACATTACATTAGGAAAATGTGGACAGTTAAATTACCTATTTTTTGGTATATTCAAACATCTGAATTGACGACTTTTTGTTTGAGTTATCCACTGTCCAAGTTACAAATCTTGGAAAACTTACAGTTGTCACATCTAATTCTGCTACAACTTTGCTCCAGTTGAAAACCCCAATGTCCCCCTAATGTCAGAGTATTTAAATGCCTCAATCTTGGATTCACAAGACCTGACTGATTCGCAAGTGGACCCTCGTCAACGGAGAATTGAATAAAAAATATTCGCCGTCTTCTCTCGAAATTGAATGAATCTCAACGTTCAATTAGGGCGAATTCTAATTAAAAGTGGATTTCCCCCGCTTCCTTTCCACCGTTCTATAATTCGTTTGTTCTCTGATCCTTCTTGACAAAAAGCTCGCCGCTCCGAAGGAAGTTCCTGATCCCTGTAGTTGATCCTTTAAGAGGATTTACTCCCAGCTGAACAGGTAGGACAGATTTCCCGCTCGAACGAGAAAATACCCCATTTCGGTTTCTGATTTCTGGAAACTACGACAAGAAAAACGTGGACCGCAGGGGAAAAGGATGACTGCGGAATGGCGAATTGTGCAATATTGCAAAAATGTCTCACTTTTCATGTTTTTTTTTTTTTTTTTTTTTTTTTTTTTTTTTTTTTTTTTTTTTTTTTTTTTTTTTTTTTTTTTTTTTTTTTGGCGGAAATTTAATTACCTAGGGTTACTACGGGAACCCCTTGGCTACTGTTTTCTAGATATTGTAGTTGTATAGGCTGTACAAAAATTGGGCAACGGCTAGATGTTAGATCTCTCTGACCGAGCTGCTCTTTGAACGATCGGCGAACCAATGAGATGGCAGGAAATAGTAGCTCCTCCAATCGCAAGAAGACAAGTGACTCGAAATTTTCATTCCATCTACGTTAAATAATCTTACATTGCTCTTGAAAAAATACGAGCATTTTTAGTGACCCAACAAAAAAAAAAAAAAAAAAAAACACGACATTAGTACACTATTTTGCGTAGTGTAGACGCAGATGACAGGCAACGAGCTACTTTATTATAATGACGCGAAAAGTAAATTGGCACTTCGTCTCGTTACGCGTCCAGATTCTTTTGCAAAGATGACATCACGTCCTTATCGCAGACATCGTCTTCACTGAAGGATTCTCTTTCTTGGCGGAATTGGAGTGCTTGTAGAGGCTACCTGTCGCTTCGATCTTAAATCAACAGGCATTTCGTAACTATTGTAACATTTTCCCAATACATATCTGCCACGAGGACTCCAATTTATCGGAGTTGTTCTTACCGAGACGGAAAAGTCTCAGTTAATAAATCGCGGCAAAATTGTAATTCTTGGTTTTGAAGTTTGCGGGGGAGAAAAACTTCAAAACCAAGAAGACATGAAGCGACTACCCAAAAACGAAAAAATTGAAATTATTATTACAAATTATGACGTAATTACCAGTCACAATTTCAATGTAAAAAAAGAGATCGACTTTGGAAGTTTCACCGACGAGGACGAAATAGGAAACAGAATGAGATGAAAACAGTAGCTAGAGAATAATTGAATTTGGAGAACACCGCAGAAAAAACGCAACCGAGGTTTCTGTAAATGCAAATAATGAGATTTCGTTGAAGTGGTTGAGAATCAACGGCCATTGGCTTCAGAACGCAAATAGGAAATTTTAGACGAAAACGAGCGGGACTCAAAATGCTAAAAATGATCCAAAAAAAAAAAAAAACTTCCATCTACAATGACAGTTCTTTCCACAAGTTTAAAACCCTAGAGATACGTACATAAGTCACAATACTTTCTGTCTCGGGGAAAATTCTCCAGCCTGTGTTACCAACAGTCCTTTACAAAAGTTCTCGAGTTTTTCCTTTTTTCAAGAAATATTTCATTCGGCCGGCGCCATCATAGCTGTAAATTACGAGACAACTTCATCTCTCTTTGCGTCCCTTTTTATTCTCTCGGCTGACATTACCCTCCTCGACGAGATAAGTTCGGCATAATTTCTAAGTGGCTCTTAATTTCCCCAAAAATTTATTTTCAATTTCGTTGTCGAAAGGAAACTAGCGTAAAAGGATCATTGTAAAAAAAAGTTTAAAAATAACTTTTAATACTTTAAAAAGCTTCTTCTTTTCATTTAATAGAATTGATACATCGTTTATAAATTTTTTAATACAGCTTGATTTCATCTAAAAACAAATCGAAACTTGTGTGACTCAAAAAATCAGATTACGTTATACAATGAAGAGGTTCAGGAAGTAATTGTAGACATTTCTTACCGAAATGGCCAAACGGGATGCTTTCTCTTGGGGAAAAAATTCCACCCTCTCGTAACATTAATTATATTCTAGAACACTATTGGCGTTTAATGAGAAAAAAAAAATTAAATAAAAAAATATTAAAAAATAGAAAAACAGCGAAACAACTATCAATCGGAAATTATTTCGGCTTCTATAGAAAACATTGAACAGGCGAAGAATTTCTATTCAAGGGGCGGCTTTTGTTAAAATGAAACGATGACCTGAACGCGAAAGCGGAAACTGTAAAAGCCTCTCGGGGTCAAAGTTAAATTAATATTCAGCTTCCGTTGACAGCAAATGGAAACTCCGGAGACCGGAGTTTTCCTCGACGCAAGAAAAAGCAATTACGAGGTTAGCAAAATATCGAGAATGAAATTAGAACAAAATGAACTCCTCTCATGTTCCTCCGCATTGCTTCGGCGTAAAGTGAATTATTGAACAATCTTGCGGCAATCGTTTGACCGGAGCCTAGAAAACGAAGGATGAAGACTGTTCGTGCCGATCTAAAAAAAAACGTGATTTTTTTAAATTTTGTAATAATTAAATTTTAATTTGTTCACAAAGTCAATAATTGTGGTCACGTATCTCGTTTTTATGCATATTGTTGGGTATTTTGATTTATTCGAGCCCGCAAAAATCAATATAATTGAAAGCTCGAGGTTTTGAAATGTTCGTTGAGACATGCGAATGGCAGCTGATTTTTATCGACAAGCTCACTCACAGCACTTCCGCGTTGTGCCCTTATTTACTTTGCGTTATTTCATTAGACCGCGTTAAAACCACTATTTCTTCCCATTTTGCCCCCTATTATTTTTCTTTTTTAAATAAAAAATTTAGTAACTTTAAAAATTAATATAAAATATAAATCAACGATCTTTCACGCCGGTGTTCCATTTAAATACTCAAATAAGTTTATGGTAAGAATGACCAAGGCGACATTGAAGATCTGCGCGACCTATACACACGCTTAAATACGCGGAGGGACAGATTTTTTTTAAAATGAGATATTCAGATTCTACATGCCTTGAATAGTAAAACATCAAATTTTGAGAGGGTTGGTAATTTTTTGCGAGCGACTTGAATGTTTGAACTATAAACAAAAATGCATACAATTCAATACCAAAAATGCCCATTTACATAGAATATTGATGGTTGTTCGATTTTCGGGATAATTCAAGGTCAAATTTGAACACCGCCCTCTGCTCCAATCAGGCTAGCCAACGAACTGCCGATAAGGATTTTTTTAAAATCCGATTTTTATCTTGAAAATTACGGCAGTTATCGAGCGAAGTGACAATTTAAAAAAATTCGCTAGCATGAGAACAATTAAAAATACGATGGTTGCTAGGGAGTTTTCCCCACGGTTACTTTCACAAACTAATGGTCTTTTTAAATCATAATTGATGCAAAGGAATAATATAACACAGTACAATTATTTTTAAACTACAATTAAGTACAAATTACAATAATTGTTTTAAAACAATTTATTATTATTTTTTTCAATATTGATTATAATGAACGCTGTTTCACGAGGGTATTTCAAGTAAACATTCAAGTAAAAATTACACGGAAATTCCACGCGATCAATAGGCAACAATTTTTTTTTAATTTAGCTGATTATTTCACTAGCACAACATTTATAATTTTCAAAAATACCCGAATTTTACATTGGAACTACAACTGCTCAATATCAGTTGGATCAATGTTACAGAAAAGGAGAGAATCAGCACGTACTGTTGTCGAATGTTTATTCCGTTTGGGTCACACGTTAGGAACGGACTACACTGGTCTCCAGCGAGTATTCCTTCGCGCTAATATCCTCAGGTGAGAACCTTTTCCAAGGGTACGTCCCATTTGAATTGCATGGACCATCAGATTGAGTACGTGCTTTTCCTTAGATTGTAGCGAGGGTTTGGCAATGCGAGAATGGAGCGGTGATAATTTATGCGGCTCAAATCCCGCTCCGTTAGTCTCCCGTATATTCCTTCGTGAGTTGAATTTCTGCTACCGAAAAATCCGGACGGATCGCGAAACCTTTGGAATTTATGGGAAAAAGAATTTCGTAGAGCTCCTAAAATAGACGATAAAAAAGAGCAAATGTGTTCCGACAAAAGATTTTACTGTATGAATGTCTGCACGTATGGTACAATAAGAATATTTAAGGTTTTCTCCCTTGGAAGAGTGGTGCATAAGAGGGAGGAGGTAAAATGTGCTGTCGAAAGGGGTGTTCACACTTTTTTTCATCATACAGAGGAATAAAAATATCACTAAAGCGGCCTAGTTTAAAGTTAAAGAGCAGTAAATTCAGCGTCAAATGATTACCAAAAGCATTTTTATGGACCATTGTTTCCGTTCTATCGGTCCTAAAAATATGACCGATTTTTCACAAAAACGAAAATTTTTAATTTTTTTTTTCATTTGACGACATCTGTTTTAAATATAACTTTCTAAAACCAATAAATTGATACAAAAAATTTTGAGCATATTATTGTGCGACGAATGAGAGCGTAAGTTTAGCGAAATCTCGATAGAGAATATCTTCAGAAGTGGATGGAACGGAAGCAAGGTCAAACTTGAGCAATCAGCGGTTGAGACACCACTTCCTCCTTTATACCTTAAAACGACGACAGTTTACTCTTCATTGATCGAATCCAAGTTTAATATTGCGTCCTAATACCCACCTCAACAATATTGCCAAAGAATATAGTACGTTCATAGGCTCCAAATGGAGGCATAGCTTGGGCAAAAAAACTTCGACTTGATAGGACTCGCAAATGTCACCCAATAGCCAACATTGATAGAACCAAGTTCTCAGGAACTCCTCACCGTGATTTTCTGGAAGTTCACTACGGGAGAGGTTTTCGAGTGTAGGAAGGCTAGAATAAAGTGTTTCGAAATTCGTTCTAACAAAAGGAGCACTCTTGCACACCATGCTTCCTGAGAGATGGTGAAAAAGGAACCAGGGCCAACAGTGTTGAAGAAACCATGATTGTAATGCAAAATGTTTCATTAAACTCTAATTATAAACACTATTTTTCAATTATATGTATTTTATGTATATTTTTATGTATATGTATTTTATGTATTATGTATATTTTTATGTATATGTATTTTATGTATAAAGTATTTTCAATTATATGTATTTTTTAACTGATAATAAAACATCGTAATTTTGTCATTTTTCATCCTGATTTGATTGTGCGTTCTACTGAATAATGTAAATCAGAAATTGTGATTATGTAGGTATAACACTAAACAATTAATACAGATACAGTATTATTTATCATAATGTAGTGCAACTGTAATATTTCGAGCATATTAATATAACATTCGAACAAGAACTCCGAGGAAACAAAGAGTTGAAACCCAGACAAGTTGAAACAAACGTTAGAAAAATTGGAACATTACAAAATAAATACAAACATTTGCTATTCTGTCATTTGGCTACTTTTTTTTTTTTTTTTTTTTGCAATTTGGACATTGTCATCATTTCACCTCTCAATCGCCTCCACAATGGTCGCTAAATTTTCCGTCCGAGTTCCACGTAATTTCAACCTTTTTGCCATTGTTATAATTTAGTTGTGTCGCTAATTATTTAAACATCTACTTGTGTAACGCTCCTGGCCCAAAAAAAGGTACAAATGTCTACACACTGAATGTACAAATGACTGAATTTCAAATGAAAAGCGCACGTTTTCCAGCTCGTCTACAATTCGCCCCTATTTCATTTCCTCGCTCATTTCATCATTCGAGGAGAATCGTTTTTCGACTCAGCCCCTGAATTAGAAGCGTCATTGATTCGTTTAAAAAATTAAAACCCCACGGTCGAACGGCTACGTTTCGAGAATGAAGCCTATAAAACGTCCCAGAGAATCGACAAAGGTACCACTTGTGTCGGCGGATCTCTAGTTTCCGTGTCGGGTGAATTATTTATCGAATTCCTTCCCCTCCAACACTCGCACACGTTTCGACAAAGTGGAAAATGGCTTGTAGTTCAAGTATACGTCGTCTGCGAATGTTTGTGTCTCACTATCGGTCTACGCTGTGTAGGCGTTGGGGGCGAGTGTCGGTTTGGAGGTCGTCTTTATTGATTTCCCAGCCGAGGAATAACCTGTTTAGTCGTATCAGGCTATCTCTGGTTTTTCCGAAATGGAAGCGAACACGAATTAGGAGGAAATTCCTGTCATCGATACTATTGCGACGATTTGACCTCTGTCTCGTTGACAACGACTTTCGAGCTGCTTTCGATCGATTTCGAAGCTCCGATTTTTGGTTTATTACTCAATAATAAACTTATAATGGTTCATTATTCAATAATAAACCATTGTAATCGCCCAAGAAAAAAAATTCTAACCCTCCCCTCAAAATTTGATGTTTTACATTTCAAGGCATTTTTAGAATCCGAATATCCAAAAATAAAAATTCTGTCTGTCCGCCTTACGCCGCCAACCCTTTTCCGGCCAAACTATAATAGCAAAATTCTTGAAATTTTCACCAAAAATCAATCTCGGTCCTACGACGGCCCAATTCTTGAACCAAATTGCTAGCTCAATTTTAAGGGTATTTTTGGGGGGTTTTGAGGGGGAGAAAATTCATATTTTTAAGGGTTTTTCAGAAAAATATCTATTTGGTATAAAATTATATAGATTTTCGGACGCTGAATCGAATGAGACCATCGTGGGGTCGATAGCTTTATTGGTTCTCGAGTTATCGCAGCTTTTGTGTCGAATTTGGGAGATTTTCAGAAATTTGACGAGAGTTCTTAGAGCTATAAAAATCGTTCTATACTCATTGGAATGGTCGTCAAACACTCTCTCCAGCTGTACGGTAGGGCAAAAAATTTAGCTTTTAATTAGGAAATTAAGAAAAATAAAAATGATTAAAATAACAATAGTCGCTACGGAATTTTCCCAGATAGTTCTGAATAATTACTATCAGTAATCGATAGTCTTCTTAAATTATTAAAACGAAGGAATAATAAACCACTGTACAATCATTTTTTTTTTCGTATTATTATTACTCAGCTAATATTGCAATGCCGATATATTTTATCCCATTCTTCTAAATATTTAATTGATTTCATAGAATAAAAAATACCTTTTGGCACGGCGAGGATTTGGAGGAAGTTTGATTCGATAGGTGCGTGCGTGCGTTTTTGACGAAGAACGACGCATACGGATCTCAGCCGGCGTCCGGTGCGTCCGGGCACTTACAACTTCGGCACCCGAGCCAACCGAGGCATCACCAGTCGACGTTTCTGACATCACCAATTCGCGCATACGGCGACGTCGGTCGGCTACGAATTCGAACACGGCCCAAACGAGGGCCAACAGTGAAAACATCACTTTGTCACGTCACGATAATTCATCACTACGTCAATCGACGTCACATTTGTAACAGTTGGCATCACAAAACCGAAAATTGTATACCATTCGGCCACGCACGATTTCCGACATTAGTTTACCTTTGAAGACCAAGTTGGTACCATTTTTACTATGAATTCACTGCAAGCAACGATAGTTAAAATGAATTTTGAAATCAGAGGGCGTATGAAGAATCTGTTTACTGCGGTGGACATGAAATTAGGCGGGCCTGATTGCGATGTTGCCAGCTGAGATGAGGTAGGGACAAATGAGATATTGTTTAATGGGGGAAGGATGGAATGGATTAACAGCGGCAACGCTGCAAAAATCCGACCCGCCTAATTTCATGTCAGCTGCTATAACTTAAAATCGCATAGACAGGAAAGAGGATTTCCTATTTATTGGTTTATTATTAACCATTATTAACAATTATTAACCATACTATTAACAATATTGTAATCGCTTACTCTAAATTTGATGTTTTACGTTTCAAGGCATTTAGAATCTGTCCATCGTCAACACTTTTCTGAAGACTAAATTCTCGACATTTTTGCAAAAATGATACTTGTTCCGTTAACGGCTCAATTCATTAGCCAAATCGCTACGTAAATTTTACGGTGAGTCGGGAGTTTTTTTAGGAGGGGATTTGTATTTTCCACTAGTTTTCAGACAAAGGTGTGTTTGGTATCTATAGATAGATTTTTTAAACCCCAAATCGAATGAAACCATAAAGCAGTTTATAGCTTCAATGGTTCTCAAGTTATTGCAGCTTTTATGTGTCATTTGTGAGAAGATGGTATAGCTCGATTATTTGTAGACTTATATAAAACTCTTTCCAGACTCGTTGGAGGGCTCGTCAAACACTGTCTTCAGTAGTATATTTAAACAAAGTGATCAGTAAAGTAACTTTTTAATTAATTAATTAAAAATATAAATATTTAAAATTACGATTTCCAGATTGGAGTACTTTTGTTATCAATATGTTTTCAAGTATAAACGTTCACAAGAGTTTAGTTTAATCTATTATGGTCTTTTCAAATTACGGTTGAAGCAAAGGAATAATAAACCACTGTAAAATCATTTATCACCTTTTTCCAACCCATCCACTACAATTATTGGGTACGAAATGCGTAGCAAAACTTGCACTCGCTCAACGAATTCATCAGGAAGGCAGTGGATTTACCTCATTTTAGCTCAACTTTTCGTCAACCGGAAAACTTCCTGTTTACAGACGAATAACCTAATTAGGAAAGCTGGTAACTTTAAGCCCTCTCTAACGATCCCTTGGGTTCGTCTTGCGTTTCTGGAAACTTTCCAAACGTCAAACTCACCCTTCAACTTCTTATTCAATTTTCTTTTTTAAATCCAACCCTTCCTTTGGAGTTGAGACGTTCGCTCGACGTTAGAGTTAAATTTAAAAAAAAAAAAAGGAAAAAGTAATCTAGTCGACAATAATAGTGTGGAAAAGGTCCAGCGAATTTGGAGCGAATTTAGTAAAGTTAAAAGCTTTTACATCAAGTGAACTCAATTGTAATTCAACTGCATTCAGTAGCGTTAGGCGAGTTCATTATCAATTTAACCATCGAAATTCAAAGCATTTTCAGTTATAATTGATTTATTTTTAATTCGACCGTTTTAATTTTTTAAATCTAAATTATATTCATATAAGTTATCATTTAATCGTATATAGTTATAATTCAAGTATTCATTTATTCGAATGCATTTTTATTTATTTTCCTTTCGAAAAAAACTTCAATTTTATTCAGTTGCCATTCAATTTATATCAATGAAATTATCAATAAATTTAAGATTCAGCAGATTTTATACAATTTAAGACAGTTTTTTCCAATTTAATTCAGTTTTTATTCAATTTAATTCAGTTTTTGTTCAATTTAATTCAGTTTTTATTCAATTTAATTCCATTATTATTCAGTTCGCCAATAAAATATTCCATTAGACGCTCCACCGGCTCGCTCTTTCATCAAAAAGGTTTTTAATGACGAACTGTTCACCTCCCTCCGTGCAATACCGACAGGAGGTAATATCCCACCGTGCAAAATGAGGTTGACTTATTTCGTTGAAATTGATGGAAGGCTTCCTCGTTGGGAAAAAAAGCTTTTTTTACGTCGCCCAAGGGAGTAGGAGGTTCTATCAATCTTGCCATCGTAACGCGTTCGAGGGATGAAAATATCGCAAAGCTCATTTTCCTACTTAGGCAAATAGAATGAGCCCTGACTCACTTCGCTGCCTCATTTTCTTTAGCGAGTAACCGAAGGATGAAAAGCCCAACGTCAGCTTCACATTATTCGCAAGACTTGTAAGTGATAACAGTTCTACTTATCTCTATTGATTTTACGAATATTGCCAGCTAAAAAATTTCAAGGTCTGCTGACCAGAAATAATAAATAATCCTGAAGTCAAACGTGTCGGAAATACTGAAAAAGGATAAAATGCCGGCAGTTATTTGTCAGACGCCCGTGAGGCATTTCGAGAATATAAGTGTTCTAATTAAAACGCTAATTAGACTCCTTATCTGCGTTTTCTCGCCAGTAATTAACGTTTGGGGAGCTGGGAACCTCTAAAATCGCTCGGATTAGCGATTTAGAACGGATTAAATCTTTTTCAAGAATTGATCCGCTTTTTCATCCTATTCCCGCACTTGAACGAGGTGACATTTTGACGGTTTTCCGATACCCGGGTCACTCGTCTGCGACGTAATTGGCTAACTGCATCGCCTACTGTCGTCCAAGCCAATGGAAAATGTTCAACCGTGCGGAGAAACGATAAGGACCTTCACACTTGGAGGAACAGAGGAGTTCTCACCAGCGTACGTTTCTAACGCCGCAAAACGTTCTATTTCGCGACCTTTCGGAGGAAATTGTCATTTGTCGGATACAATACGCGTTGAAAACGTACTGACACGGGAGGAATAAATGGAGGATCCAGGAGGGTAATTTTTCAAATTAATTTAAAACCAATGGTGTGCATTTTTCCATGTTTGAGACGGTGGCAGGTATGACCAATTAGAAAATCGAGAAACTAAACTTCAGTATAGTACAACAGTTAAAATTTAAGACCTCAAACGACTAAAAAGAATTACTCTTGTAGCCTGTAAAAATTGAAACAGGAACAACTTTGAACGGTTACAACTCGGAAGTACTGTGTGTCATTCAAAATCCGGAACCGGCTAATTTTGCACATGTACTGGGAGAACATTGTCTAAAAATTTCAATGAGTTTCATTCGTTTATCGCGGAGGTATGACGGTTTTTGTCACTTCTTGACCATAAACACACGGACAGACGGACACACAGACACTTGTTCAGTACCTACTGTGAAAATGTCTTCCAAATTCATCTCCGTTCCGAATTTTCGGCCGATCACATACTTCCATTTTTAAAAAAAAGTAAATGGACGTATGAAATTTTATTTTATTTTATCATTTTTTGAAGTAAATGAAAGAATACAATTTTATTTTATCATAAAGCTGATTACTGATCAGAGTATCGGACGTTGGGACAGTGGTTTTACTCGCTATCAATTCATTCGGTCGCTCTTCGGTTGGCTTTATTTAATAATAAAACAGCGTAAAATACAGCTTTCTATTCTTCAAGCTTCATCCGCAGTATATAAGATAGTTTTTGTTCATAATAGGGCGAGTAGTTGAAACGTAAGAGGGATATTAAAAACTTCAGGTCACACGTATGCCAAGGGAATACCCCTAATCGAATACTAGTACAAATTGAATAATTCATATAAAAAAATTTATTCTCATACGTTAGCGAGTCGATACATGAATTATTTAAACGTGAGCCACTTCGTAATTTTCCCTCTGATGGAAAACTCCTGTTTCGAAAAAGGGGAAAAGGAAGAACCGGAGCCGAACAAGATTGGAGCAAAGACGACGGCGTTCTTGGAAGCACGCACTTGATGGAAAAGCTCAACTTTATATCCCGGACTTATTGGACGGGTATCATCTTCCAGACACAAACACACAAACGACGACTTACTATCTCTTACAAGCCCTGGGGGAGAATATCGGCTGCTGTATTGAGTAGGATTGGATAACCGATGAGAAACGTATCCGTGACGTAATGAGGACCCCTGACCAAAACTGAAAGCCCCACGACCGATAAAAATCAATCCCAAGTAAACCACTGAATAGTTGTCGTTCAAACATAAAACCAAGTGATCTGTGCCAATACTCCCAGTCCCGAATTTTTTCGTTTTTCGTTGGGTTCTATTTTTGGGTCGCCTGGCTAGACAATGTTCCAATATCGCAGAATATATCGTGTATCGAAATGCTCCAATGAACCTACCGATTTTGAAGTGTAGTTGATTGGGCAAGAAACAATCGAATGGAAAAAAATCGTAGAATGGAAAAATAGAAAAACTGAATGGAATAGACATTAAATAGAAGAATATTGAATAGGAGAATGTTTAATAGAAGAATATTCAATAGAAGAATATTGAATGGAAAAATATTGATTAGAAGACTAACGAACAGAAGAAATTTTAATGGAGGAATATTGAACAAAATAATATTGTATATAAATATGAAGAATATTGAATAAAAGAACGTTAAATAGAACAATATTGAATAGAGGAATACCGAATAGGAAACTGTTGATTGAAGAATGCTTTGTAGAAACACAATTCAATAAACCCCGAGTGGAAGAATGTTGAAAAGAAGAATATTGAATAGGAGAATATTCAATAGAAGAATATTGAATGGAAAAATATTGATTAGAAGACTATCGAATGGAAAAAAATTTAATGGAGGAATATTGAACAAAATAATATTGTATGAAGAATATTGAATAAAATAATGTTGAATAGAACAATGTTGATTAGGAGAATATTGAATAGAAAAATCATAAATAGAAGGATATTTAATAGAAGAATACTGAATACGAAAATGTTGAAGTGAAGAATATTGAATAGAAAAATGTCGAATAAAAGAATGCTAAGTAGAAAAATATTTAATAAATCCCGAGTGGAAGAATGTTGAATAGGAGCATATTAAATAGAAGAATATTGAATGGAAAAAATATTGATTAGAAGACTATCGAACAGAAAAAATTTTAATGGAGGAATATTGAACAAAATAATATTGTATGAAGAATATTGAATAAAATAATGTTGAATAGAACAATGTTGATTAGGAAAATATTGAATAGAAAAATCATAAATAGAAGAATATTGAATAGAAGAATACTGTATCAAAATGTTGAATTGAAGAATATTGAACAGAAAAATTTCGAATAAAAGACTGCTAAGTTGAAAAACATTTCATAAATCCCGAGTGGAAGAATGTTGAATAGAAGAATATTGAATGGAAAAATATTGATTAGAAGACTACCGAATAGAAGAAATTTTAATGGAGGAATATTGAAAAAATAAAAAAATTGTATGTAATATGAAGAATATTGAATTAAAGAATGCTAAATAGAACAATGTTGATTAGGAGAATATTGAATAGAAAACTCTTGAATAGAAGAATATTGAATAGAGGAACACTGAATAGGAAAATGTAGGATTGAAGAATACTGAACGGAAAATGTCGAATAAAAGAATGCTAAGTAGAAACACATTCAATAAATATCCCGAGTGGAAGAATGTTGAATAGAAGAATATTAAATAGGAGAATACTGAATAAAAGAAAAATACTGAATAGAAAATTATTGAAAAGATGAAGAACACTGAATAGAAAATTATTGAAAAGATGAAGAACACTGAACAGAAGAATACTGAATTCAATAAAATAATGTTGAATAGAAAAATACTGAATAGATGAATATTGAATAGAATAACAAGGAATAAAAATTAATAAATCAAAGAATATTGAATAGAATATAGAAAAATCTTGATTTGACTAATCTTGAACAGCATATTTTTACATTATAGGAGGATATTGAGTAGACTAAAGCTCAATAGAAAAATATTCAATAGAAGAATTTTGAATAAAATCATTTTTTTTAGAAGAGCATGGAATGAAATAATATTCAATAGAAGAATCTTTAAAACAGTAATAGAATAACGTTCAATAGAAAAACATTCAATCGAAAAATGTTGAATAAAATAATTTGTAATAGAAGTCTGGAATAGAAGAAAGTTGGATAGAAGAATATTGAATAGATGAACGTTGAACAGAATAATATAGCATAGAAGAATTCTCAATACAGCGCTATTCATTTATATTAACAAATCCTGGTGAGATATTGTCGCAAACATTATTTGACACACACGTTGTTCAAAAAATTGAATCTACATCGATTACGGCCGCGCTGGAACCAGGAAGAAAATAAAAACGAACACGCGATCAACTCGAAACGGAATGTATCAATTTCATCAACGGGCGAAGTCCGTAAATGGAAAACGGTAAACGAAAAAGTATTCCCGGCGGATCAAACGGACGGAATTGTTTGCTTGTTTGAGCGGGGAAAGAGAAACGGCGAAGAGCGGTGAGCTCTTCGGCAAATGAAGGCGAACTCCGTTTCAAAAACGAGGCCGACGGATGTGTTAGGTTTTCAAGCTCTGGCGCGATTATCAATTCGAATAGATGAAAATTGAAAGCGAATGGTGGAAATATGTCGAAAAAATGTAGCAGAGAGAGGAGGATTATATAAATTCCAGATATAAATTTGGCGCAATGGGAACTGCAACTCTGCGTTTCTCGTAGATTTTCTCGCGACATAAATTATAAATGAAAATAATTATAAATAAATAAAATACAAATAAATGATAAATAAATTAATTAAAAATAAATGATAAACAAAGAAAATACAAATAAATGATAAATAAAGAAAATACAAATAAATTATAAACAAATAAAATACAAATAAATTATAAATAAAATATGTTCGGACGCCTGTCGCACCGCCGACACAACTTTCCTTTCCTCGGGCTTTTTCATCAGCCGGATGAACTTTGGGAAAATGTCAAAGCCGTTCGAGGAGAACAAAGGGAAGGTAAGTTTAGAAAGGGAAATCGGGGTTTCGAAAGAGCAAACATCCACGGCGGAACTTCCTGTTTCGAATGAAACGGTCGTCGCCATTTCCGGGAGGAAGTTTTCATCTTTAGAATTGAGCGCGAAGAAGAGTCAAGTTTCCGATTTGGTCCTTTAAAACGGAGAGAAATAATTGATATTTAAAGGGAGAAAATGTTAGAAAGCATAATGGTCGTTTTGGGAAGTACAGCTCACGAAGTAGTGATTAGTTTTTTGGGACGACTGAGCTTTTATTTTGCACTAGAGACCGAACAACAAGTAAAAATTTCTTGGAAATTTTTCTTGTCGAGTCGTCTAGATTTACACTAACATTTTCTTTAAATATTCGACTGTTATTTCTCCAATAATGTTAATAAATATTCGTATTAACGCATCGATGCTAATAGAAAACGGAATCGCGTGGAAATACAATGATTTTAATAATCCCAAAAATACAAACGTCGAATCTTTCCTACGGAATAAATATTCTTTCAGGGTAGAGATAGCATTCCTTAATGTAAAGGCGAACGGGAATTAATTTTAAGATCGGCGTCTTTCTCTTTCGTAATGATGATGTAATCTGTTTGTCTCGGAAATAAATTGAGCCAAAAATATAAAATGCTGGTTACTACAAGCGCGGTTGAAAGTTGTCTACGAGGTCGGCACTCGGATCGATTCAGTCGGTTTATCTCGCGCTGTAGTGGGCTCAGCTGGCTCTGTCCTCCTCATTCCACTTTATCACCATCCCCTTTATCTCTGTTCTAAACACAGATTCGCCAGATTTGAGAAAATTCCCGCACGTTTTGGGAAAATTGAGCGAGATTTTTTCGGAGAAATTGTAGCAGAGCGTGATTTGAAGGACGGATTAAGCGAGTGAAAGATACACTATTCAATAAATGACGTTTTACGTATTGCATCTTGGAATAATTGGAAATATTTTTGGAAAATAGTGTAATAGATATAAGTTTTAGAATATACCCAGGTGCTGTTACTCCGAATTACAAATACTATTTGTTCATTTTATTTTCGTCTAGGTACACGTCGCTAGTAATAAATTACCATTAGGAATAACTAGAAAATGAAAAATGCAAGATGAAAAATATGGAACCAATTTTTTTTTTGACGAACGGATTTTCAAGTAAAATATATTTAAGTTGTCGGAAATTCCGCACAGTTAATAGGAAGAATATTTTACATTCATATCCATTATGCGAAATATTGCTATCACCGTTCATACCTATCACTCAATTGGCAAATGGAACATGAAAATTAAAATGGAAAAGGGACAAAATTGTGGAAAAATAATTGAAGATCGAAAAGGGAAATTTCACCATACGACGAAGGGAATTCTTTCCCACATCACTGAACCAACTCCCAATGGAGCTTTTCTCGTCGAGCTGGGGACTTGGCTATTATCGTTTCAAGCTCATCTCTACCATTCTCGGTTGGTGTGATTCTTCGCAATCCAACCATTCTCGCACAAGGCATTGTTTCTATTTCCATTCTCCGTCCAAACGAAGGAAATGCAAAGAAATCTGCCAGTGCTTAGAAATCTTCAAGGAATTTCGATTACATTTTTTGCCTTCTCTCGGAAAGAATCTCGTGCCTGAATGCAAACCTGTTAATCTCTTGAAAATTGAATTAAAAGTGTGAAAAGTTCGAATTAAAATTTCAACATGAGAGGGAAATCAACTGGAAAATTCGATTGACGGTTCGGAATTCCGCGAACCGAGAAAATTCCCTCGGATTTTATCGATGGTTTTCGCCGGAACCTAAAAATCCCAAAACTGGTTCTGAATTCCTGGTATCGGCGTAATATCGTCCGAAATCCGGCGCACCGAATTGGCTATTGGGCGACGATCTGAATGGAAAATATGGACAAGGATGAGGAAATAGAGGTTCGAAGGACGATTCACAAGGGTCATGCGATGGGAGACAGCTCTAGCTCAGCGAGCAGACCTGCGGAAAAGCCTCGAGCTTGTCGACCCTCCCATTCCAATCCGGTCCATTCAAAAGGCGAGGATTTCGAATGCAAATCGATATTAAGACCCTCATAGTTGGGTCTTGGGTGCCAGCGAAGTGACAGCCAACCTACTACGCATTAGCTCTTGAAAAGCTATTCCCGTTTCAACGCAAATCGGCGGCAACATTTAGGAAAGCGATTTTCAGTACATCATAGGAGATATAGCTACAGGACCAATTCTGCGCACGTTGGAGCCGAAAAACGCCCGCGGTTTTATGTCAAACAAAGATCTATTGAATAAGCTTTGAACGAATAAATATTTGAAATTCAATCTCGCACTAGCAATGTGACTAGATCGCAATACGAGGCTCCCCTATTTCGCTGACGAAGTGGTCCGGTCTTGCGAGCCTCGGTTGACCATGCTAATCGCCTAATCGGTCCGTCACTGTCAGTCTCTCTCCTTCAATTGACGTCTGAGAATCGTGGGAGCAGGAAGCGGAGAGCTTGTAAAAAAATTCTCAACACGAATTTTCGGAAAAAACGCTGCAAATAATATTAAAGTGTTTTATTATTCATTTTCTTCAATTACAATTTAACCAGACCGTCCACTTGTACTACCAACAGATTGGTAACTATAAGATAAATACTCTTCAGGAAAAAATATGAAAATTATTTCAAAATTTTAAAATTAACTTTCATTTTAACTTTATTTATTTTTTATTGGTATTATTTATTTTTAATTAAAAATGAAATTTTTAATAGTTTTAAACCTTTACTAAAAAATGGTTTACTAATGAATAATAAACCAAAATTAAAACTTTTTAAATTTTATTTAAAAATTGAAATTAAATTTGTTTAATTTCAAAAAATTATTTCTTTGAAAGTTATATTATTTGCCTAACACTATACATCTGAAGAGTGTTGGACGGCCGTTCCAACGAGCACAGAACGATTTTTATAGCTCCTACAATACGACGATAGTAGAAAAAAGATTTTCACGAATTCCGCTGATTTTAAATTATGTTAAATATTTTAATTCGATTTCGACGATCAGGCCATCATCGGTAACGATCTTACAACTCGTTGTAAAATGTATTTGTCTTTTGTTCTGGTGAAATGGGGTTCCACAATCTCAGAGCGAGTGATTTAGTGAAAAGAAGGTCTCCTAAAATACTTCGAGTTACAAACTTTGCTGAACCTTTCAAAATACGAAATATTCCACACAAAAGCAGAGATAACTCGAGAACCGTTAAACCTAACAACCCCGTTGGCGCCAATAAACCTATAAAATTAATTCCAAACACACCTTTGTCTAAAAAATATTGGAAAATACGAATTTCCCTCCTTGAAACCCCCTTAAAATTGAGGTAGCGGTTCGGCTAAAAAATTGATTCATTTTCAGAATGATTTTTGATAAAAATACCAACAGTTATTATAGTCTACAAGAGTTAATATATCAAGATTATAGTTTCCTCACAAGAGTGAAGACGGCGGATGGACATTTTTTTCATCGTGTTCGGATTTTAAATGCCTTGAAACGTGAAATAACCAATTTTGAGGGTGGCAGAATTTTTTTGAGTAATTACAATGGTTAATTATTGAAACCGATCCAAAATTAGCGAACTGTCGATTATGGTTGTACAAGTATTCCACACTTTAGTAATCGATTTGAGAAATAATTTACGATCGAAGACGTCCCTCGGCAATTTTTTAACCCAATTTGATCTTTTACGACACTAAAACGGGCATAGCTTCGTAGATTTTAAGGGTGCTATAAAATCTGAGAGCACCTTTGGAAAGATAATTAAATTTCCAATCTGATACATGGCTTCTTTTTCAGAAAAAAAAATAGTTCGAGCCTGGAGAAAGCTCATTGCATTGCAAATGTGAATAAAGTTAAAAAAATCTCGAGTGTTTCAAACCGAAACCGGTCGAAGGGAATTTTTTCCAAGATGCAAGAATCGGAAATGCGTCAAAATCTCAGCTCTCGAAAGATTTTGTGGGATTAATAAAAAAAATGTGTTTCAAAGAAAGAAATGGCGTAAAAAAGAGTGAGATGTAGCTCTTCAACGCTCCGGATTCAAGACGAACTGGAATACGGGCGGAAAAAGTTCGAAAATAATAATGTCGCAAATGGAAAGTCAAATGTTGACTCTGAGATCGACAGCGAACAACTGGAAAGAAGCGACTTTCATAGCTAAGGACAAAAGTTTCAAACAGCTCGCTCCGATTTCAAAAGGTGCCGTCTCGAATTTCTCCGGGAAGCGCTATAGTGTTACCTTCGAAGCATCCCATTCTATCTTATAGAGGCAAGATAAACAAGCAAAAAAAGTTGGAAGACTTAAAGAAGATTTGATTTATTCTAAAATACTGACAAATCAACTGTTTAGTTAAAAAAAAAAAGAAAAAGCCTCCATCATAAAATTCATTGAATTTTGGTTGAAGGGCTTAGTAAATCAACGCAAGACTGATTTCCGAGCTAAAAAAAAAGCAAAAAAAACGCACTTGTCTATTTTACGATAGCTTTACGCGAAAAATTATCCAAATTGGTTGTCTGACCGATCCGAGGCCGTGGGAACTGATTATTTAAAAATGTAATTTAAGAATGATGGAAATCAGGTTTTATTTGAACAAAAATCTGTCGTTTCAAGATAACGAAATTCTGTTCGAAGCCTATAAGCAAACGTTGGCGCGCGGAGATATTCTTGAGATAAAAGAGTCGGCTACTGGCGCAGAAAAAGCACTATTTCTTACCGAATTCAAAAGAACGTAACGCCAGTCGACTCGCGGTTTTTCCCGGTATGATGTGCTGTTCGCTGGCATTCAGCCTCTGTAAGTACAATCGGTTTGAAAACTATCGAGGTAGGTCTCATGGTTGGTCAAGTTGGCTCAAATCGCTTTCTAAACGTATAATAAAAAATAATAATAAATAAATATAAATATAATATATATTATAACATAATAATAATATCATTTAAATATAAATATGTAATATAAAAATTTAATAGTAACATAAAATAACAAGAGTAATAATATAATATAAATACGATTAATATAAATAATAATAAATAAAAATACAGTTGAATTGGCGGGCAAAAAATCACGATTCCCCAGAAAAATCCATCTTCTGAGTGACATGTTTATATCGACATCTAGGTAATTTTCATTCTGAATAGAATATTGACGCTTTTAATCTCGTCTGCAAAACGACGAGTTTTCAATTCAATGAATCAGGATATCTCTCTAAAATCGAACGTTCCGATGTTTTCCATTTCGATTTTTACTAGCAACAGGATTCCTTTTCGAACGGTTGAGTTCTTGATATGTTCAGTGAGCGGATTCCCCATTATTTTTACGGTTTGAATCACACACAGTAATTCTGCAAAATGATTTTTTTTGCTATTCTTGAAGTTATTTTAAATTTTTTTATGATTTTTTTTTTTTTTTATAGGTCGCAAAAATTAGTTTATTCCAACTCTCAAGGTCCAATAGCACAATTTTCCTGGCCAGACATTTTTTATCACTAACAGGTTACGGGCCCATGTAACAAATTCCGACATTTTCACTCTCCGTCTGTCAATATTATTTCCTCGATGCGAATAGGAACATCGATTGTTCGCTGAGAGCGTGCGCAGAACATCCAGTAGGCCCTTTGAAGTGCTGTATTGTGAATATCCTCGGTATTCCCTTAGTTGATTAGTAGAACAAGATTTGGACTTTCATGATCTCGTTTCAACGTTGGAACAATGGGCGCATCTCGGCTCGCAAACATTTACTCGGGCGGGAGTTTGCGAATCTAATATTGCAAAGGCAACTGTGAGCTCAGAGAACGCGTTTATCTCAGGTTTAAATTCGGTTACGCGGAGTTATCATTCGAACGAGGTTGAGGATTCACGAGCGACGAGATCAAGTCAAAGTGAACTTCCGCTATGTGATTCGTCTCCTCGAAATATGACAAAAAGTTTCGTAAAGGTCCAATTTTTTATTTGATTTGATTTTTTTTTTTAATTTTATTTGAACCATACCTAGTGCAAAAGTATATAAAAAAAACTTGATTTTACGGAATTGGCAAATCTTCTTTGATGTTAGCTCACGTGGAAAAAATTCTGAACCGATGAATTTTTAACGAGAGCGCCTTCGCGTGTGGCCAATTCGTTAGACTTGAATTCAACTTACACAACACGTAAATCGAATTCGTTGGCCAGTGTCCAAAATTTCTCGTAGGACGTGACAACAATCGAATGTCGACACGGGGATCGTGATGTGTCAAGGACTTTCCTCGAAATCGAGTCGAAATTTTAACATTTAAATGCATGAGTCGGATTCCGAAAGAGACTCGATTCGTTTCAAGACGCCGCTTTAAAACTGTCGCTTTTTGTTGACTAGAAACTGTTTATATTTTGTTTATTATTCGCTCGACAAAACGCGAACAGCGATTTTTACTATCAACAGAGAAAAAACATGTTTATAGATAACACAGTATTGGAAAAAATGAGAAAGTTTCACAATACTGTGAATAAACTGTAAAAATCAAGCGTCACCTATCAGCTATAATGAAAATTTCAAGACCATGGCCGTTCAAAATTATTACCTATTAATTATTTTTACGTTCTGTAAAAATCTAAATAGAAGAAAAATTTTGAACGTTCGAACATCGGAAGTATTGAGTGTTATCGTAAATTAAAAAAAGACAAATTTGGCTAAATTTTCTAGAAGAAAATTTCCTCGAATTCCATCGGTTTTTCAAAATGATACGACTTCGGTCATACTAAAAGTTCAAAGTGGTAACTTTAAAGGTTCATTTTTCTAGATCAAGTTCGAAGGTATAGTAAGGCCGTTGTCTGAAGTTTTCTCGATATGAGCTCATTCGGTAGACAGGTCATAACTTCTAGAAAGAAATCCTGCAACTAAACCAATGGGAAAGCTTTATTTTCTCTCTGTTGAGCGGAAGCATAAAAAATATACGGCGTTATAAATTTGAACGCTCATAAAGTACGTATTTTTCCGTCATCGAAATCCTCATCATTATTCGACTTGAGCGTTAAAAATGAATCGCCTCGAAAGAAAAAGTGTACGCACGCAATTTTTAGAATAGTAGAGCAGTAGAATAGAATAGAAGCAAGTTTTAGAGTAGTAGAATTTTAAAAAGATAATTTTAATCATTTTTGTTTCGAAAAAATGAAGCAATGAGACTCTCGCTTTTCTAACATAATTATTATGTGCATAAAATAGAGAAAAAAACTAATAAAATTCAATAATACCGATTGATGAAATTCCGGAGAAACAATATTGATAAATTCATGAGAAAAAGAGATAAAATTAAAGAAAAAATAAAGTTGGAGGAATAATATTGACATTGTTACTTCTTTAATTTTCACGAAATCTTCAGGCTCTATACGGTCAAATTTTGACCAACAACAACCGATTTCTTTGTGGAGAGAATATACATTATTTCTATGAATAAAAATAACTCAAATATCAAATTCCCTCTGCATATTTTACGTACGTTAATATAATCGAAAAATACAAATCACAAACATTGCAAGAGAAAAATTGTACACTGTCCTAATCCAAGAAATTCAGACTCTTCTACACCGCTCTGATTTTCATAATTCCCATTTCATTATCGAAAAATTATATAGACACGAAATTTTTTAGAAAATCGTGGTTTACCAAAAGTTTTGAACCGTTTCACGAGCGCGAAAATGATTATTCGATAACCGAACACGCGAACCAGCCGATGCACGTGCGGGGGATCACTTTTGAAAAAAATGGAAATCGCGACAGTTTTCCGTAGAGGACGCTGTAGTCATAACAACAACCAAACCGAGACTGTGCCGCCTTCGACAGTCGCGTTACTGCCCCCAATTCTCACCCTATCTTCCTCCCATGTGCTGGGAAGGACCAGGTCTGGCAAAGTTTCCCTCGAAAAGGGAAATTTACTACAAAATAGCAGTATTCCTCGCCAACATCGTGAGAAAACTTCTTTATCCGAAGAACCTGAATAATTTCGTCAGAAAGTCTTCAAAATAAGTAGGCTACATGAAATTGTACGATTTTATCTGGTAAGAGATGCTTCAGAGTTTGTATTCACGATTGCGTCTGTATTAAATCAGACAATTCAAACAATTCCTCGTATCCCCGGCATAGAATATTTTGAGAAAAGTATCCGAAAAACATCTATAATCAGGATTAAAACCAGCAGATCGCACACTGCGTTCCCTGAGAATATGATACAACGAGATAGTCAGATTAGAGACAACTAGGTTTTCTTTACTCATTTTCACGTAGTACACTTAAATAATATTTTCAATAGAAGTTCACCGGTGGCGAAATCAGAATTTTAAATTCATAAATAAGGTAAAAAAAGTTTAGTTTCGATTTTTTATCCTCATTTCGATTACACGCAGTACTTCCGCTTAATAACCCTTCCATTTCTTTCAATTTTCGCACTTTCCTTCTTCTATTTGTACGGAAAAAAATCCTTCATAAAAAAATAATAAATAAAATTCTTTCATCCATTCATTCACTTCAAAATTTCATATCTTGTGAGATTGTTTCCCTTTTTTTAAACTCCGATATTAATTTTTACTTGCGATGAAAAATTATGTTGCGGGGAAATGTGGGGAATTTCTAGCACTTATTTGGTATGACTGGTTGTCGGTTGTATCGCGAACCGAAACGAACTCGTACGAGCAATCTGCGAAACCTCAAAAGTTCCGTTGCTCATCGCTAGAGCATCAGTTTCCCCTTGATTCCCCTTTTAACCTCCCTGATCAAGCTTTCCCGATCATGCGCAATTGCGATTTTCCCAGTCGCCTCTCCTTCCAACGAATCCCTCTGTTCAAACTACTCCCGGGACAATGACGTCATTCAGCGATAAGTCTAGGTGGCGCGAAATTCGTTCGTTCTTCGGCCAAAGCTATTTTTCAGGCGGCAAATGAAAAATACCTTGACTAGACAAAATAATGATAGAAAATTGGAAACTATCGAATTCTGAATAATACGCGGAAATTTTGAGAAACGAGCACCCGAAGTTTTTAAATTTCGCATTTTACAACCCGTAGGAAGAATATTCCAAGCTCTCAAGGTCGTGGATTATTTTTAGTGGCGGGTAGATACGGTTGATTTTTCAATTGGTTCACACACTGTACTTCCGCGTTATATTTTTCCAAAATTTTCTTTCGTCTATTTAATGGTCCAACTTTAACCAGATTTGTCAAAAGTAAATTAAATACCGGCTCCATTTCTTAGAAATTCTAGTCTTAGAAGTTTGCTCTAGAAAAAAATCAAACACAAAATTCACGTAGGAATTTCGAATTATTTTATTATTTTCGAAAATAAATCAATATACTTGATTTGATAATTTACCCGATCAGAGTTCAATAAGAAAAAAAATTAAAACTTGTAAATCCGGAGCCATAAATTATTAAGACTGGGGCAAGATCGAAGGATCGGACATGTCAAAGGAATTCCAGTAAAAAATACCCTCGCCTCGCAATTTTTTTATCCATATGCAGAACGTAAATAAAAATTGCTGAATATTGAATAGACCGAGGCGATTTACGAGACAAACTTATAATATAAGTGACTTTTCGGCGAGAAAAAAACGCATCGGTGACTTGGACAATTTTTGCGCTATTTATTGCGCCTAGATCGGCATTGCCGCCTCGCATTCTGCTACCGGCTCTTTTCACGGGCTGTATAGAAATCGCGAAAGGCGCGGTGTGGCGATGAAGCGGGAGGACGAGTGAATGACGTCAGAACCTTCAACCTCCTTTGCAGTAGTCAATACTAGAGAAGTGTTCTTCTTCCTTCTACTTTTTCTCACTCGTCCCTCACTTACTAAAGGTATCTGATCAACAATACGTCACCGACAAGCGATATTATATGTGTTTTTTTTTAAATTTTTTTTAAATAGGAAATCACCCCAATTATATAAAAATAAAATTTTATTTTGCTTTAATTTTTTTTAAAACTAAGGTTAAAACGGTCTCGGATATCATGTAAGAAACAACTACTATGAAGAGGCAATAACAGGAGGGATATTTTTCAAAATTTAGGTTTATTAATAATAAACCATTGTAATCGACCAAGAAAAAAATTTGTCTAACCCCTCAAAATTTGATATTTTGCGTATCAAGGCATGTAGAATCCGAATATCTAATAAAATAAAATCTGTCCGTCCGCGTCAACACTTGGCTGAGGAAACTATAAAAGCAAAAATTTTTACCAAAAATCAATCTTGGCCTGACAATGGCTCAATTCTATAGCCAAATTGCTACCTCAATTTTTGAAGGGGCGAAAATTCGTATTTGCCAATGCTTTTAGAAAAAAGGTTATTTTGTATAAATTTTTATAGAGTTTTGGACGCTGAATCGAATGAGACAATCGAGGGGTCGATAGCTTTTGCGATGAGTTGTCGACATTTTCACAAATCAGAGTATAATTTTCAGAGCTATAAAAATCGTTCTATATTCGTTGGAATTATCGTCAAATACTCTCTTCAACTGTACAGTAAGGCGAAAAATTCAGCTTTTAATTTGAAAACTAAGAAAAATAAAAATGAATTAAATGACAATAATTGCCATGGAGTTTACCCTTATAGTCACCAATCTGTTGAAACGTTCACAAATGTTTGGACAAGTTATTAGCAGAAATGGATGGTTTTGCTAAATCATTATTGAAGCAAAGGAATAATAAACCACTGTACCATCGTTTGCAGCATTTTGGCAGCATTAACATTTCCTTTTTCTTAAAATTTTTTTTATTGGATAGAAGCGTCTCATTGGATAAATCTGACTAGCTGCAGCAGGCTGAGTAAACAGAAATCAAAGGGACTGGTCCTAATTCAAAACAGCAGGAATGTGAACACCGATACACACTTTAAATTAACGGCGTTCCCAAATTCTGAATTTCTTTTCTCAACTATTATTCTATATTGATATTTATATTATTCTATATTGATACTATATTGATACTATGATACACAATTAACGTAAATTATTAGGTTTAAAATTAATTTCAAACGTAAATTCTTAGGTTTAAAATTGCCAACAATTCTTAAATAGGACAAGTTCAAGAAGCTCCTTTTGCAAATAATTTGGCTCATTTGAGGAACCAATTACCTTTACATCCTAAATATTTAACATACTTATGCTTCAATAAATAATAAACACGAGAGACATTTTTCAATCCGTTCAACTGCTTGTTCTTAGGAAAATAATCATTTATACATGAAAAGGTGGCTGAATTATAGGCTATAAATTGTAAATTTATCTATGGGTAATACCCTATTTTCATTTTTGGCTTTATATTCAAATAATGATTTTAATTTGCAAAATTAAAGTTCCAGTTTTCTGTGCCATCTCTCGTGTGACACGATCCGCATTCTCGCTCTTTTTACCGCTTGTAATTTTCACCCAGAGATAAACGACGAGTGCACTGGATAAATTGGAAGTTGAAGCGTTCACGACCCTCGACGGTGATGGATTACAAATAGGGAAACCGGCGGATTTATCAGAAAATTAAAAGATAAGCACAAAGTAATTCGCTTTTTTTTCGAACTGGGAAAAAAGCGAAGCTAGGGAAATGGCGTGAAACCGACTGAAATCTACTCCTAGTAGGATCGCAACTCACTCTTTTCAAATATCATGTTCGGCAGCATAACTTTGGGGCTTACCTGCAACAAACGAAATTGCATATTAGACAACTCATAAATGACAAAAAAAAAAAAATAAAATAAAATAAAAAAAATAAATATTAGGACACAGGGGAAAAAAACTGTATTTTTAAAGCTAAAAGAAATAAAATTCGATGAATCGTTGAAGGAACAGTTAGTTATATTATGCCATTACACCAAAGCATTTTCGCTTCAATTAATTCCATCAATTTTCTTTCTCCTCAATTATTTTTCATTCAATTCTACTCTATTTTCACAACTATTCATACTTCGTCGATTCTCCTCGTTTACGATAAAATTCTGTTCTCAATTGAAAATGTAAAACTTCAGCAAACTGAGCAGTGGTTCGCGTACGGTAGATACTCGCTGAACAGAAGGCTGGGGAGAGTAGAGGCCAGCGGCTAACCCGCCGTTTTACGTCACTGATAGGAAATTAGGTCACGTGAAGGAGGGAGAGGAGAACATCAATTTCAATCTCGGACGCATCCTCCCCTCGGCCATCGGGAATGCGATTGGCGAGCTCAACCAGTCAAGAAATATGCTCGTATTATCACGTGCTTATAATTTTTCGATTCGACAGGGCGAAAATCGAAGTCAAAATGACGCAATAGCTAGCGAATTCGCACGAATGAGCCAACAATATCCGTTTGTCTTCCAGTCGACTAGATATTCAGAAAAATCTGCTACATCATTGTAATTAATTGATGGTTATGTTGAAAATCAAAATATTCGCTGTCTAGAGGTTCGACAAGGTTTCGAATTAGTTTTGCTCTTCTTTCGGCGGACTGACTTATCAATTGACAATGTAAAAAACCATTTCAGAACGACCTTTTCAAAAATAGAATCCTGAGGCGTAACTACAATACGGGTCGAATGTAAATAAATATAAAAAAAAGTAAATAAAATAATAAAAGTAAATAAATATTGGAAATAAAAACACTAGAAAATTGTTTGGCTCAACCTCATCAAAATTTACTATGATTAGGCTCTGGGCGGCCTTTTTTTGGGCCATAAATTATTTCCCCAAAGAAAAAAGGTCATTTTATATAGATCGTTTACGAAAAAATCTAGAACAATAAGAAACCTGAGCCGAAGAAAGGCCTGAATAAATCGGCATTTCTCCGAGAGTATAAATTAACGTGTCGATCTGTTTACTTAAGTTTCCCAGAAAGGCCAAGGGTTGAACGATTTTGCAGCAAGTTTCTAAGCAGGCCAGAGCGAAGAGGAAATTTCTGGACGGATCAATACAAGTTATATTAGAAATAGAAAAAAAAGGACGACAATAAGTGAAATTATGATGAGACAAACTGAAGTTTGAACCGATGTGAGTTTTCAGGGTTTAGAGGGCGAATTTTATGGATGATCGGCTGCAACGACATGGGAAATCAATTTCACAAAATTCGATAGCAAAGAATACGGTTTTATTTGGAACAGTCTTTATTACAGATGGTAATGCGATATGACCCTTTCGGCAATGCAGATTTAGCGTATTTCAAATTTGAAACGTCGATTTCCTTTTGATGAAAGAATTTTTCAATCGCGACTCCGGTGCTCCAAACGGTTATTTAGAGGTCGAAATTCAGAAATTAAATCTCGTGACAATGGAACTGGTAACACGCTCTGCCACCATTAAAAAATCTAATTGAAAGTGGCGACTACACAATTTTCAGTAAATTGTTTCCATTGGGGTAAAAATGCAAAGAGGAATTCGCACCGATTTTCTCATTCCAAACGTTATTAAAAATTATTATACCAAAAAGTGCTATTTCTAAGTGAAATCAAAATCCTAAAGACAAAAAAAAAAAAAAAAAAAACAAAACAAATTGAATGTGAAATTGTCGACAGAAGAGATGCGCGATCGAAAAGCAGTTCAAATAATTGGCCAAACTCTTAACTTCACTAGGAACCCTGATTTTTACAGATGCTACTTCGGACCTTCGAGCCATCATTCAGTTATCCGCGAGCCATTTACTAGAAAATAAATTAAAAATAAATCGATGCGAACTTCCCATTTTGCAGCTTCTACCCGTGAAGTTTACCAACGAAGAACAAACTTGTTTATTGGTGTGTTCGAAAAAAGTGGCTTTACTGCGTTGCTTCCAACAATGTGATCACTGGTCAAAGAATATAAGATTCGTTTTTACAAGACCTTGGGCAATCCGTTGATTTGGTATTTTAGAGAGCGAAATCAGAGGCTAAGAGAACGTCGCAGAGATGAGGATGACACATTGACAATACTTGAATGGACACCGATTTGATACAATTGGGCTATTGAAGGAAATGGAAACGACTGAAGTAATGTATATCGAATTGTTGCGGCATCTGTAGAAATCGTGTACTAGAGTTAAATTTCGCAGTTTTCAAAAAAATATAATAATGATAATAATAAAAAAATAAAATAAAATAAAATAAACGTTTTGCAGAAAACATTGATTTTAGTGCCCAAAACTAGCGAGGTATTTTTACTGGGCAATCACCAACTGTGCATAGCCTGGGGGTGAAGACTGGAGCAGAAAAAATTAAGGTAATTGCTACAAAAAAATGAAGTAAATTAATAAAAACCTAATAAATGAAAAAAATAAATAAAAAACAAAATAATTAAAGAAGATAAATTTAAAAAAATAAATGAAAGATAACTACTAAAACAAAATAACTCTGACGCCGTTTTCTTCCGGAGAAACACAAGATTCCGAAGCACTAAACTCGACGCATGCAATCAAGGTAACGCTCGAGTTCCATTTTTTCTTGGAATAAAGCACAATATACTGTCGGAAAAAAAATTGGGGAAGCTCTATTTGCATTCATCTAAAGCTCACATACGCTGTGGCATCTCAAATAATAACGAAAAGAAAATAAGAAGGGATTTCCTCTCGCTTGTTCGCCATTCAATTTCCAGCCACTACTTTCCGTCTACTTCATTCATCGGCGAGCAGGAGATCGACGCGAGCAATTGGCTCAAGTGATCCAAATTCGAGCGACTCACCGTGCAATTTGCAGACGGCCTCCGCCGCACGGGCACTTGCGCGAATTTTTCTTACGTGATTTCCTCATGCACCAGTCTTGTCCCATGTAAGTTTCACGACCCCCTCATCACATCGAGAGGAACGAAGTCCCCCAGATAAACCCCTTGGATAATTTTTTATTCAATCGAAGCGAATACCTCGACAAGTCAGAGTTGAGAGCTTAACAGGGGGATCTTATCAGCAACAACCTCGCTCGGATGTTATCATCCCGAATTTCGCGAGGTTATATCGTCGGAAATCGTCGCTTTCATGGGCGAAAATTGGCGAACGAAAACACCGGTTTTCTACGGGGGCGAATTTCCCGGAAATATTAGCGAAGCCTGGTTTTGAGAATAATGTCGGGAGCAAAACGCGATTGGGGAGGTTCCCGGTCGGTTGTCCCTAACGCGCCGCCAACGGGAGCAGAGCACAACAATTCCATGCGCGCCGTCCGGGGAAAGCCGAACCCCGAAAAGAGCCACCCCCGCCGCCCCTGGATTCCACCCCTCCAGGTTCGGTACCGGGTCGTTTCCCCGCCCGGCTATAAAGGCTCTCAAGACCGACGGATGAGAAATTACATTGAAGAGATAATTTATTCGGAATTCATAAAAAATATATTTTGGAAAATTCCAACAAAAAATAAAATAATAAATAACGATATTAATGATAAATAAATAAAAAAAAGGGAGTACGGAGTTTACACTGTGGAAAAATATATTTTGGGAATTTATTATGAAAAACTTTAAAAAAAATAATAATGTTGAATAAATAGAAATGGAAGTATGGATTTTATACAGGACTTAATTTTTTTAAAAGTATAGAAGCCACATACTGTATACTTGAATGAACATAATAAAATTTCAGTAGAGTCAATAGGATACGTTAACGAGAACAGGAAAATACAATTAACCAAGTTAAAATAACGCTGCAAATGGTTGGTAATAAAGTAGTTTATTACTCCTATACTTCAATTACATATTTATCTTCATTTCTAGTTAGGTAGTTAATAGTAAGGTGCAGCAAATAAATATTTAAAAAAAAATATACGTACATTCGAAAATACTGCAACTGTAAAAACGGTAAAAATTGCGTTCGAATCGGGCAGGAAATTTGTTCTCGTGCATTTATTATCGTAAATTGTGACGATTTTTGAATCGTAACCTACAAATTCAATGCTCGGGGCCGATGTTGATCATTTGCATTTTCTTGGCGGCCAACAGGCTCGTTCCAAAATCCCAACGCTCTCTCGATCCTCTACTCTCGAGCCATGGAACTATATTGATCATGGCAATCGTGAAAGACTGCCACTCTGGCTGTTAACAGGCGTGCACAACTGAACGGGAGGCAGAAATTGAAGCGGTCTCCGCTAGAATGAGCTAGCCAACTACGTTTCCAGTTGTACAAAATACAACGAGCACGTGACGAAAATTTTTCGTCAAAATTGCGCTATAAATGTATTAGGACGTTGCAGAAAAAAAAATTAAAAAAAAAAATATTGCTACGTATAATTACGCAGTTTGAAATAACTTCAAAATATTCGAGAACTTGGGGAATAATAAACTGAAAAATCGTGCGTCGCTCACTCGCCTAAAAATGAAAAATAACAAAAAAATAATATTTTTTTCTTCTCCAGGTGGTCGCATTACTTCTTCCTGTAGGTTGAGGGGGAGAAAACGAGGCGACCTCTTCTCCATTTTTTAGGGCCATAGGTACCCTTGGTCCTATAATGCCCTGAAGAAGCCCGAACGGGCGAAAGTACTCGGCTGAATAAAAAATGGAGAAGAGGTCGCCTCGTTTTTCTCCCCCTCAACCTACAGGAAAAAAATAATACAGTAACAACAATAATAAAACATGAAAAACCCGTTTACATTGATTTTGTCGCCAGAAAACATCAAAGTACCAACAATACGCGAATAGGTGAGAGCTAATTTCCGAATACTACCTAAATTAACAATTTGCCATAGAAACACTTCAAGACCTTGACTGTTCGAAAATATGGTTCCTTATGGTCAGTAAAAATGAAACTAGAAAATACGTGAAACGCTCATATTGGAAGTACTCTGTGTTATCAAAAATGTTTGCAAATTCGTTCGGAATAACATTATAAAATATTAATAATAATTGATTTCATAAAATATTAAATTAGTAACTATTGACGCCAAATAACGAGTGTACATTATATTGACCATTTACAATAGAATGATTAAAATCCGAAGAAAATTTTTTTCTTGGCTCCATTAAGTAGGTACTCGTGACTCGTTAAAAAATTTCCATTTAATAAAACCTTCAATTTACAGCCTATCTAATTTCGTTGAATTGTACAGTTTTACGATGGTTGTATTTTTAGAATTGCAGACTGGTATCTCGGCCGTAAAAAGAGCTTTTCGCTAAGCCTACGCATACAAGACGATTGTTTCGTTTCATCTGATTACCACGTGACTATGACTGTGCGTGATGTCTACATGACGTGTGAAAATTGCCAAGGCTCTAGCCAGACTAAGGTAGTCGAGCAGATTGTAACCGAATGTTGTCACGTTCCGTCTGACGCTTGACGGTAATTTGATTACCCGACCACGAAATTGCCGTACAACGCATCAGACGTCCTCGGATGATTAATTCATCTCTCGTAGAAGCTCTGAGATCGGAGGCTAATTAATTGTTGCGAACATTAAACGGAAAAGCATCCTAGTATATTTGATGCCGGTAACGAACCGAAAGATCGTCTTCATTTTGCGGCTCATGCTTTCGTCAGATCTGACGAAAATCAGAAACCGTCGCGAGTAATGTGAATTCCCTCGGGGAGAAATCCAATTTCGACTAACTGAAGATTATCCGCAATTTATATAATTAGAAATAAAAACTTGAAAATGACACGTCAAAAAAAAAAAAATAAATAAATAAATACACATAGATCTAGAATAGATAGGTATTTAAATTCAAAAAACGATGAAAAAAAAACCGAAAAGATTTTTTAGGAGCGCGTTCCAGCTTCACAGCAAGGTCTCCCTATTATAATAATAGTGCGTGTGAGACATTCTCAACATTATGTTCTAGTTCTCGAAATGATTTTGACCATAGCTTGAATGGTTCCCGGTTATCACAGCTTTACAGTAGAATGTTCGGAATTTTCAGAAATTTGGCATCTCGAGAATTTCGGAGTTAAAAAAAATTGTTCTACATAATTGAAACACTTTCGGCCTTTTTTCTGAATTTCTGACAATATTACCATGAAAATTCCCCAAAATTCACCCCAGTTCCGAATTCGACTTCTCGGAGGATCACAAAAATGGAAGTGAAAAAACTCTACGTTACAAAATGTATTGCATTTTGACATGCCACACGTCGACTTTGGCGGCAAGTTATTGGAAAGCCTCGGGGCAACCCTAGCGACCGCAACTGTCACTCAAGGGCTCTGAAAATGACCGCATGGCCGGCTCACACAAAGGGGACCGTTTGAATACAAAATCTAGTTAGGCCGCAGGGTCGGCATCACATTAGCTTACAACTTGGTCCAATTTAAGCCTAGCACGATTCTACGGGACCTTAGGGAATGATAGACATGGTCGTCAGATCTGATAGAATGTTTTTGCATGCAGGCGACACCGATCGAAATTTATTTCGCATGTCAAGATACGGTTGACCGACTTCGGAAGGATCTCAAAAACAGATCATACTTATACCCAAGGAGGATTTTTCTGAAAAAAAAAAAAAAAAAAAAAAAAAAACAACAACAAGATTTTTATCACGAAATTTGCAGAGGTTATTGTCGTTCTCGGATGGATCGATTCTTTAGCTCATTTGCTACAATTTTCGCTCAATAACATTTCTTGAGAGTTTGAAATTTTTTCGCGTTTTCAACCTTATTTCAGTAGAATCGCCATAAGTTCCTTGAATTTGAAGATTAATCACAATAATTATGAGCTTTCTAGCTGTGAGTTTTTTTATTCGAAACGATCAAATTCCGACTTTGGAGGGCTTCATCTCCACGGAGGTGAGAGAAATCCGATATATCCGAATGAAAAAAAATCAGCAAAGCCACAATTTTCCCAATAATACATTTTTTTTTACACTTCAATTTTTTTTGAAAACCGAAGCTGAATATTAAAAATTTGGATGTTCAGCCGATGGCCTTAAATTTTTAGTATACCCTATTTATAATTCCATGTTTGCATAATAAATTGATATACAGATCATCTTCGAGGATGACAACCTAAGTGTGAACTCCCTGTATACAAACAATTATTTTTCTAGAAGATGATGCAAGAAACGGGTTTCGTAAATGTTATCGTGCGAAATTTCGATGGTCGATTTTTACCGTTAAAATAACATTATTTAAAAAAAAAATTAGCTAAAAAAAAATTCCTCAGAAATTTCCGGATATTTTCCTGGCTAGAAAAATGGCCCATGGTTTTCAGAAGTGCGTGTTCCTATGTTGATATCAGTGTCGAAAACGTGAGCCGGTGCAATTGCAGTTTTACCGAATAGCCGTAGCTGTTGGGACGAGATTGCTTTTCCTCCATGCGGACGAATTGAATACTTTCATTGATCCGAGGTCGAAGCGAGAAGGATATGGGGAACGTCCGTTTAGTGACAGAGTGGTCCCGTTCTGATAGAGGAAAACTTTTTGTTTTTGAACCTTGCCGAAAAGCCCGCGTTAAATCCATTCAAGTAGTACTTTCCATTCGATGGTTTCACGACAGCAAAGCCGATGCTTGGAAAAAATATATTCGGGGAAGAAAAAATATTTTCGGTGTAAACTAAGTACAAGATGAGTTATCATGAGTGCAGGAATACTAGTTTGAAGTTTTGGCGAGTTGATTCACTGTGTTTGTTGTAGTAGTTTTAATTTTTGGATTATTTTATTGGACGGTGATATTCAAAAACCAGAAAAGCGACAATGATACTTTTTTTTTTGTTGAGGAAATCGCAAAAAAAAATTGATTTTACCGTCTCGCTCTTCTGGAAGGAGCTACTTCAAATTTATAAATCATCAGCTTATTTTTTTAACCGACTACAAAAGAAGGAGGTTACTATGGTTGACTTGGGTGACTCGGGTTACTTTTTTATTTTTCTTTGAAAAAGTTACAATCCAGGTAGGTCCCATAATTTTTTAAATTGAGTCCATCCAGCAGTTGCGTCCCCAAATCCGGAGAAATGCCGGAAAACGTGATTTTCGCGAAAACAGCAAGTTTCGACTTTGTGAGCTTATAACTTGTACAAAAAATGCTCGATCGATTTGTTTTTTATGTCATTTTGTTCATCATTTATCTGCCTATGAAGGACTAGCTTCAATTTTCGTTCGGCATTCTGATATGGCGTGTAGAGAAGAAAGTGTAACAAAAAACGTGATGTCGATTTTCCCATTTTGAAGTTTTTCGAGCTCACGTCGAGAAAAAAATGAACATTATTGCACTTGGAAGTACAGAGTAAAATCTTTGCAAAAATGATGGGAAATTAACCAATGTTTGAGACCTCATAACTTCTAAACGAAAACTATTTTCTCATAGTTTTAGACTTAAAGTGTTCGAATATTTGAGTCTACTATTCGCGATTAAAGTTTGGTATTGACTGGACTGAAAATAGATACTTTTTAGGTACTTTAGAAAAGAGAGCCACACGTCTCTAATTGCGTGCACACTGTTGATAAAAATTTGTCAATAAATCAATCTCTCACCATATTATATTCATAAAAAATAAAATCAACCATTTTAAGCGTCTTCATTTTTTCAACACTATTCAAGATTATTTTTTTTTCAGATACCGTCTAAAAATTTATCGGTTATTGCACAACATTTGAGAGGTTTTCGTATTCAAATGTGTCACGCTCGGGTTTTTGAACGCTGTCGCTGCAGAAAACCGGCTAGTTTCCCAGACTACCAATTAAATGGCCTGTCCGACGATAGTTAAAACTTTCAACCGTCAGTTCCGACTAGTATACTAGTTAGCCCTGGTTGGGAAGTTGACTCAAAGCGCTAACAGCTTCTGAACTGCAACGCCGGGAACAATTCAACGGCGAAACAACAGTTTGAAATCAATTTGAATTATTTTACAAAAATGATTAAATAAATGTCCAAATATTACTACTCGCTGAGGAAAAGTTCGGTCGAATATAGAAGGAAAACTCAGTAACGCGAAGATTAAATTGGCGTTGCCTCATTAAAGAGAACTTCTCCATTGTTGTTGACAAACAAGGCTCGCTTTTCAGCTTAACTTTCCCCTTTGGGCGAGAAGAGATTTCTCAAACCTGACCCATCCACGAACAAACTTGTCCGTTGTTGCGAGAAATTTACCCCACGGATCTTCTCCGCGTCGAAAACTCGACCGAAAACATGATACGGAAATCGTCGCGATGTATAGAAATATATTCCTTTTAAAAGTTAAAAAGCAATAAATCGCGGTTTCGATATTGTTATTGTTGAAAAATCACACATCGTAATCGTTCAAAGAATCTTTTCCAACCCCTCACTCAACATTTCATTATTTAAGTTTCAAAGAGCGTAAAATCCCAATATCCATTTGAAATTTTGTCAATCCGCCGTAACAATTTCTGGGGAAACTTAAAAGCTACACTTCATGCAATTTTCAACAAAAAAATGTATGATCTAACGACGGTTTAATTCTTGAGTAAAATCGCTAACTCGATTTTGACTTTTTGCGGGTTTTCGGGGGTGAAATTCGAATTTTCCAATTCTTCCTTGGGTTCATTTTCCATAGATCTGCCATCAATATCTTTTTCAATCTCCACAGATGAGGTATCGATTTCTACAATTTTATTGACGCAAAATAATAATAATAATAATAATAATAATAATAATAATAATAATAACAATAACAATAATAATAATAATAATAACAACAACAACAATAATAATAACAATAATAATAACAATAATAATAATAATAATATCACTGGTTCAAGTTTGGCTTGCCCACTAATGGCGGCCCGCTGAGTGGTGATAAATATTTTGTAAATAATAATAATAATAATAATAATAATAGTAATAATAATAATAATAATATATTATATTATAATTAATAATAATAATAATAATAATAATAATAATAATGTAAATATTGGAATATTGTAAATAATGGAAAAAAATAATAATATTATAATAACAATAATTATAATAATAAAAACCGATGTTAAATCATTCGGAAAAAGCGCGGCTCGAAAATAATCAAATTGTTTGCAAGAAACACCAGTAAAATGATGAATTTTTCTAGTTCACAGGGCGCTTACAAGGTCGCAATTCTGTTTCGTAATCTCTAGCTGAAATGCTGCCATCCGAAGGGAAAACTACAAACGAATCCTTCGAATCGATTCGTCGAAATGGCAATGGGAAAAAGCCAAGCAGAAATCATATTATCCTATGGGCAATACGAGGCTTGCTGTCTCAAAGAAAATCTCATTACTTCTCGGTGAAATAACTCGGGCAAAAAGCGGGACAATGAAATGAATCGAAAGAGAAAATTTCCCATGTTAGCGCGGGAAAATTGCGTAGCCGTCCCCGAGTGCGGTCGAGTCCATTGAGACTGATAAGGCTAACGTATCCGTCTCTTTTCTTCTTGGAAGTTAAATTTATTCGCCCTATCTTCGCAAAGTGAACGCTCTGAAGACTCGAATCCATTTGGTTAAATTAAGCGGAACACTCAACCTCTGGTTCATCTTGACATTTGTTTCGTAGTCTTGGCGGACGCGTAAAACCGACGTTTTACAGTCTCCGCGGGAAGGCGAGATTACTACAAGATTGAAGATCTTTCAAAGATAACAATCATATATATTATTTTCCCTATTATTTATTGATGCGCGGACAAATTTATGGTATTTGGCTCTCAATTTTCGGCAAATAACGCCTAGGTGCGATGAAAATTAATTCTCAGACCAAGAAAATCAATTATTACTCGTGGAATGAAATACTTTTTACTTTCCTCTCTTGAACATCAATCCTTTGCAGTTTTTTATCGAACCGAGTGCCAACTATGATAGCGAAAATCAAACTCGCAGGACCCTAAATTTCTACTCAAGCACAAGAGCTACTATCACATTTTTGTCTATATCAACTAAAATCCTCACGCCTGTTTAAAAACCGAACCACCCGGTTTAATGGGTGATTTAAATATTTTTATTTTATTTTAACTTTCGAACGAAGAGGGGAAACAAATTCGTCCGAGAGCATAGTCGAAAATGAAAATCATTTACGAGCGAAATGCTCGAGAGTAAACCAACGAAGGGGTCTTAATAATTCAACGTAGACAAGCTGTAAATGGCCCGGTCGACTTAATTAACTCCAGGGTTACCCAGCCGTTTTTCGAAAAAGACCCACAGCTTCGTTCTCGGTAATAAATTAAAACTTCCCTTTAAATGCGCGTCTGCTCTATTATTATTGCGGGCGAAATAATATCTGACCGAGTAAAAAGGTTCGCTTCAGGTAGGGATTTTTCTACGTTTTGAACTTGGTATATATAAAACTAAATTTCATCGGCAAAGATTGTGTAATAATTTAAATAGCCCGAGATATGGAAAGTAACCAAGAAGTACTTACATTAATACAAAAAGTAACCTACAGATGCAAAAGAAGCCAATTTTTTCGCAAGTCTCGCTATTTCCTCGGAATTCGTTCAAGAAGGTTAGCTCAAGTTTTTCCGTAATTTCTCTCGCAGGAAACAACCCAAAGGAGTTGCCACCTGTCAGAAACACGGCCGGATAATTATTGGCTCGGAAGGCTAGGTGAGTTGAGGGATGAGGGAGGATTGCAGAGTTGCAGAGGTAGAGGAAAATTTACCCTTTCAGGGACATTATCAAAAATCGGCTTGATAAAAAAAAACACCTACATTATCTGGAAAAATAGCTCGATTGAAAAATATTTCAAATACTGAGCCCACGTAAATAGCGAAACATTCTTCAACTGGTAACCCTGCTTTTCGATCCAGCGAAGGCAGAAGCGATCGAGATCAGCCGCTTTTCAGTTCACCGCCTCTTTCCGACCGATCGGCTCACGAGAGGGAACGAGAAACCGCCCTCAATCGCTCACCTTTCAACACTCCAGATTCTTCAGCAACCCCCGGTGATTCGGAATCGGCTAAATATTTATGTCGTAATCCCCCAATCGGTAGTGTAAATCGGCGTGAAATAGAAACCTTGATCCCTTGGTTTGGTGAATTTTGATAATATTCGAAAACGTCTAATTTTGATAACACCGTGTGAAATATATATAATTTTTTATATAAATATACTCATTTAATATATCACTACTAGTAGCAGTATATATTTTTAAACAACAAATTGAAAATGTTATTAGTTAATAACATTTTGAAAACACCAAATTTTGATGAAAATGTAAAAACACCACATTGGATAAAACCTTAAAAAATCAAAGTTTGAAAAAAGTTAAATTCATTTAATAAAACTAAAAAACAACCAAATGAACGATAAATAAATAAAATAAATAATAAATACATTAAATATTAAATTAGTTATAATAGTTGTTATAATAATAAATTTATTGAGTATTATTTGGTATAATTGGTGAAAAAACGCATGAATTGAAAATGAGCCATTTAAAGAGAATATTCATGTCTCGAAACGGACGAAATTGTTTCGATATTTCGACTTTTGTATTGTGAAAATAGCATCGAAGTGCTATGATCAAGTTTGTATTCGTGACGTGGATTTCGGAATATATCACAAATAAATTATTTCCATCCGAAAGAGGAAACGATTTTCAATGCTTCTAGCACTCGACTTGCGAAAGAGCAGTAACATAAAGTGACAAAAATTCGAATATGACGGTTCGTTATTCTAAATATCAAAGCAATCTTTAAAGACCACTAATAAAGGGAGATGAGAATAAAATAATTTTTTCCCCTGCATTGGAAATACTGGAAAAATTGTTAAACTTTTTTCAGAGTTTTGTAATTATTTATTTTTTTAATTAATTTTTTGATTATTTTTTTAAATTAGTTAGTTGTTGTTTTAATATCTTTTTGTCTCTTTTTCCAACAAAAAATTTGTTCTGCCCATTCTAATTATATTTAAATTGATTTATTAAAAGACATTGTGAGTTTTTAAAAATATCAATTTATTTGCTTATTTCATCGGGGAAAATAACATTCACTCGTATTAATACTTTTACTACTCGGACGATTGAAGAAAAAAGTGGGCTCTTTATAATCATCGGCCGGGTAGCTAATTCAAAACTCTTATTTGACAAAAAATTAAAATTAGGAGCAGCATCAAAATTATGGAGCTAACTTCGAAATTCGCACGACTTAGATCTAAAAGAATAGATCCGTTTTCGCCGTCGAATGTTAAGCGGGGGAAATTAATAAATTTATAGCTAATCCTGCATTATTCCAACGAAATCCGTCAAAGCAGAAGCGTCAAAGAGCGCGCCGGCGAAAAACTGTTCTTAATTTCGGACTTTTTCGATTCCCAAAGCGACAGCTAATGAGAGCGTCGAATCAAAGGGTTTCAGACGATGGAGGGGCGACGATGGAATGATGGAAGGGTCAAAGGGAAACGGCCTTAAAAACAAGTTGAAACTCAAGAGCGACGAGGAAGTAGAACAACGAGGCAAATTGAATTTATTTCGCCTCGGAACCGAACACTGTGCAAAAAGGAACTCCACAAAGACCTCACCCCCTAGTCGATGGTGCTCATGTTTCAACAGTACAATGAAAGTTTCCAAGAGTCGATACAAGAATGAAATTCAAATCGAACTCTAAAGAAACATAAGTCTTTCAACTTCATCACGCTCCGCAAATTATATTATGAACGGGAATAATATAAATAATGAATACGTAACAGGATTCAATAAGTCTGCGAGTCATATTTTCAGGAACGAGTAGTTTTCTATTGTTCGCTCGATTTTCGAGACAGTTATAAGTTGAGATTTTCAGGTTTTTTTTTTTTAATTTTCGGGCTTTTTACCAAGGTAAAAGTAGCCGATTTTTTGAGACCTGAAAAAATTACAGTTTGCCCAAAAAATCAGTTTTGAACTCGGAAAATTCGCCATTAGTTGCGTTTCTAGTGGTTAACACGTTCAATCGATCGATATTTAGCTCGAGAGCCTTCTCATGATCGGCATACACTCGTTAATATCAAAACGTTTAGCCCAGATGATTCGAAAATGTCAGAACAGTTATTTGCGAAACTCAAATTCAGAGATTGCACTTTTTCGGTCTTGAAAAAATGAAAATAAAAAGTTATTCTAAAGCGGGTTAAGAAGTGTTTCTAATATGCAATTCCTCGTACAAATGGAACTTTCGGAGGTATAATTTTACCCTTCTATTATCGTTTTCCCAATTTTCCGGTTATTTGTGTTGAATGTTGGAAAATACGGCGCAGCGGTTAATACTTTAGGGGATGATTAAAATAAGAAATTTTTTTAATATGAAACCTAAAATCGGTTCAAAATTCAAAAACCTGCAGAGCACTTCTCGTTTATAAAATATTTCTAACCGAACGTTTCAAACGCGAATACTTCGTAACCGAACCGATTTAATTATAGTTTCCAACAAATAGGTTTTCGACGAATGCAAATATCACCCGCCGATCAATCGCGGATTCCCTTTGTTCAATTCGGCGCGCTAATCCGGGCCCTCGATGGTGTGTAAATTGGCTTAATCAAAACGGGCGAGATAATCTCCCAACTTTCCCATGAGCGAGGCACAATGGACAACTTACAATAGCCTAGAATGATGAATACGTTGGTAAATTAACCGCGTGACGTAGATTGCATACTATTGTATCCTCAGAGAATTTGTATTTGATCCTTCTCTCGTAGACTCAAGGGAAATCACGAGGGACTGACCTTTGGCCTGTTGGCCCTTGCGACTGACTAGACCCAACCTCCCGCTCTATTTAAAGGAATTGTATTCGTCTCGAGGTAATTTGAGAAAAAAAAAATCAAACGTCGATGAATTTTCATTTCACATTCAAGTTTACAAATTGAATTTTATTCTTTGCTTGGACTGTGCCTTAGCTTTTTTGCCTTGTGTATATTTTGCAACTACGTAAAATGGAAGAATGTGGTGATTTTTCCATGTTTTTTATCATATGGTATTAGATATTTATTTTCCTCAAAGTTTCGGCAAAAAAAATATCTCCAACTTATCACGTTTTCCAACATTTGTAACTTTTACACTCGATAACTTCGATAAAAACTCGTAAATTTAGAGGTTTTATACATACAAAAAAAAGGGTAATTGAATCTCCATCTTTTACCCGGTTAATGTGCCCATCCATTTATATACCGTTTTCGAGATGTTTAACAATATCGGTGAAATAAAATTTAAAAAAAGCCGTCCATAAACTTTGAAAATTATTCTGATCTATTTGAAGGAATAGGCACAAATATATCGGATATTCTAGTGTTAAAATTAATTTTCTACTGATTTTGGTTTATTATTCAATAATAAAACATTTTATTCGCCCAAAAAACAAAATGTCTAACCCCCTCAAAATTTGATGTGTAACTTTTCAAGGCATGTAGAATCCGAATATCTAATAAAAAAAAAATTCTGTCCGTACGCCATCAACACTTTTTTAACGAAACTATAGTAGCTAAATTCTAGAGATTTTCACGAAAAATCAATATTGGTCTGACAATGGCTGAATTCTTTAGCCAAATCGCTATCTCAATTTTAAGGGTATTTTCGAAGGATTTGAGGGGGAGAAAATTAGTATTTCCCAACGTTTTTCAGAAAAAGGTGTATTTGGTATCAAATTGTATAGATTTTTAAACGCTGAATCGAATGAGACCATCGCGGGGTCGATAGATTTATTGGTTCTCGAGTTATCGCAGCTTTTGTGTCGAGTTTGGTAGATTTTCAGAAATGTGACATGAGGGTATAACTCGAGTGCTTGGAGCTATAAAAATCGTTCTATACTCGTTTGAATGGTCGTCAAACACTCTCTTCAGCTGTATCGTTAGGCTAAACATTCAGCTTTTAATTTAGAAATTAAGGAAAATAAAAATTATTAAAATTATAATATAGTTACAAATCTGTTTTTCGGTGGGAACGTTCGCGAATGTTCGGAATAATTAATATCACAAATGTATAGTATTCTATATCATTATTGAAGCGAAGGAATAATAAACCGCAGTACAATCATCGGCAGCGATTTTTCATCTAATTCCCTCCACCAACACTCAAATTAAACGTCCATCTTTCTTCACTATCGAAGTGATGTTTTATTCACATGGATTCAAATAGGACAAATTATGGTTTCGAATTAACAACGTTTACCTTGACCACGAGGGTTGGTCCGGTGTAGGAAGAATGAGTCTCGGAAGCGACACCATTTGAGGCCTTTTCAATTTCTTCTCTGCTCCCCATCCTGGGCTCAGTATAGTTAATTTTCTCTCAAAAGATGGCGGAGCCAATGAGAGATGACTAGGCGGCGGAGTCCGCCCGACAGTCGAAGCCGACCTGACGACAGTCACGTGCTGTTTCTCTTCGAATGATAATGACGATTCTTGAGAACGGTGTCTCATCTCGGTCGCGCCAAGACGTCGAGTTTCGCCCCGCTCGAGGAAACTTCGGTGATGTTGGTGCTGATGTTCTTGCCGCAACGATTCCATGCTTCGAGACGCCGCTGAGGAAGATGAGTGGTCAGCTTTCAACAAATAAGAGGCCGTTTCGTCAGAGTCGGAACCTGTTTTCCGCAGGCGCGGAAACGGACCGGGGATAGGGCTGCAAAAAGAAAGAAATTATATAAATCTACAGCGAACTGTAGAAGAAACTGGTAACAAGACGAAACAAACTGCAAACTAAGAAGTTGTTTGATCCTCAAATTGTACAAATAAAAAAAAAAAATTATAAGAAAAAATAAAATAAAACCGATCTCAAAAGAATAAAATTAAAATGGAATATTTAGATCATTAAAATTGTTTACTAATTTAATTTATCAATTATTTCAACATTGTATTATTACAATTATATTGTACATCGTTTTATTTTATTATTATTATTCATATATTATTTATGTCATTCATAATTTGTTAATTATTTATTTAATTTTATTTATTAATAGATTTTTATTGAATCAACTTCTTTTTAACGAAATTCGGCGCATAATAATGAAATTATTCGCTTTAATTTATTTAACGCTGATTTTATATGTTCTTTCGAAAAACCTACTACGCGAGTAATTTTTCTCTGCTACCATAAATGCAATATAAATCGAGGGTCGAAACATTTTTTTGTATAAGACCTTGAAAGTATCTAGTTTTAGACTGAACAAAGTGACATAAAAAACAACAAAATCTAGCGTTCGGTCAGAAAAAAAATATATATTTTTTTGCGAAAATAAAAATAGCATTAGTTTTTTTGCGAAAATAAAAATAGCATTAGTTTTTCTATTCAGTCGAGTAAAATTTTCCAAATTCATTTTCTAAATACTAAAATTTACTGTAAATTAATCAAAGGAAAAAAAATTTGAAGGAATTGAAAAAATTACCTCGTTTTTGTCGAGCCATCTTCGGACAGGACGGATTCGTCGAACGAAGTGAACGACGATGACGTCACCGAACGAACGGACGATGTGGTCATCGAGCTTTGGCGGACGAATTGCGACGACGACGAAGACGACGAAACCGTGAGACGTCCGCCCGACGTCATCTTTAATTTATCTTCTTCTTCGTCATCCATCGCCATCTGGTTCAACGATTACTATGAAATTGCGCCCGATCCGGTCAAAAATAGCCGAACCAAACGAAAACCAACCACAACGTATTTAAATAGGACCTTTTTGCGAGTTAAAAAATGAAATGTTTACGAGGTTAAGGTGCGTCGATAGTGGCGATTCAAGATCCGAAGTACGAGTCATCCTTTGGTAATTCCGAGCTGATGAAATAGTGAGTTCCCCAGTTGACAATGGGCCAATTAGCGAAAACGACATGAGGACCAATTAGCGAAAACGTTCCTCGCCTGCGGGTGATTCCGATAGAGGGGCAAGTTAAACGTTTGACATCGACGTTCTACGAACATTGTCAATTTACGTTTCCCAGGGTAAGACATTCAATCCATAAACGAATTAAGTCTAATTGATTGAGTAAATAGGGAAATTCGCGAATAAGCAGCGTTTGTCGGACGATAAGTTGAAATATCTATTTTGATTTTTACTGGTATAAAGAACAAATATTTAACGCTCAAGGTCTTAAAATTTTCTTTTTCGCGATTTTATGGCGCTAGAATTTATTGCTCGGCTCACACAATGTACTTCCGCGCAATGAGCGGTTTTCAATATTTCTCAATCGCGTTTACGAATTTTCACAGACCGCAAAAACCAATCTTTTCAGACGGATTTCAATTTTTATCGCGTTTTTATTTATTTATGAAACGGTTTTCGTAATAGCTTACAAACAAAAAAATTGTTTCTTACCCTCCCTCAATTTTTTATAGCTTCAGATATAATCTGATTTCGTTTCGAATCAATTCGAAAACTGAGCAACGACAAATATTATTCAGGTAGGAGATTTAACCTTAAAAACTGAGAACTCTTCAAAAATAAATTATCGTCGAACTATAACAATCTATTTCTTGGTGGGCTAGATTCGGTTTGAAATTATTATATTAACAATCAGTTAAAATTATAAATAACAATCAGTCGACAGTAATTTACCGTTCGTTTGACTGCTCTTATCCCAATCTCAACAGAGAATTGAACTCGAAACCGGCGAAACCGAGCGAAATTTCCCCAGCATTTTAGGAGAAAACAAATCGACTCATGATATCCTTTAGGTGAGCTTTCATCTCGACTAGAGCTGGGAACGTTTTGATTACAATAATGGAATGAGTCTGCTTCCCTTTCGTATCCTACGAATATAAGAGAGGTATTCCGTACGGTGACCTGCAGAACAGTAATTCGTTTCAACAATCCGGCGAGGAAGCCTTTGTGTATCCTACAACGTGTACACTTTAATCCGAAACAAACATCGTACGACAAGTTGAATTTTTGCCGTCCTGTTCCATCCGTGTACTCTAATTTCCATTGCTTCGAATTGAAACGAATTCGACTCCGATGCTAACAATGTTAGCTCGGTTGGCCGAAGAATCGAGTCATCAAAATAGCGAGCCAATGAAATTTTGCTTTGTTTTATTCATTAATTTATTTTGAGCGTATTCGATTAGAAAAACGATGACTATTTTCACCTTCGTAAAATGACCACGAGAAGAATCAGCTGTACTTTATATAAAGTCAATATTGAAATAACAATTACCACCCAGTTTATAGGAATAATTTATATACAAAAATTAGTAACTGGCTGAAATTGAGAGTTGTCATAAATTTTCTTCTTTTCTAAGCCTCTTCAATTCTTCATCTCTTCAATTCATTGACACATTGTATGCAAATAATTACAGAACATTGTTGGCACTTTTCTAAGCAATTTCCTTCGATAATTGATGAATTGTATGGGGCCGGAATTTGGAACTAATATGATTTTGTCATAATTTTCTCAGCAAATCATTTCCTTTATACTTAATAAGTTGTTAGGATTGATAACTTATTATGAACAGTGAAAATGTTTGAAACTTGGGTTTTTTGAAGATGGAATGGCGTTTTGTAGTTACTTAGTTTTGTTACATTAGTTACTTTTGGCATCAAGAAAGAGGAATATCATATTATTGAATGAAATTATATTTACCAGTATAATAATGTATATATATTAATATTAGATAATAATCAATAAAACTTTTTTTAAATTATAGGATTTGTTGTCACGCTACAAGTCAATAAGTTGTAACCGATAGTTGATTCTACGACTGTTCATTAGTACGAATTTTGTGAAATTCTCGGTGAAAATAAATCCATCGACATATTCTCTTGATTCAGAATCCTTTTTGCTGAATTCTGACAAGATCCTTATTATTTGTTATTTCATTATGCAATAATTCATGACCAATTATGTATACAGTACCCGCATGACCGCACGGTCTTCTCCAACGTGCGTCCAAGAATCACGCGCATCGATTTCCGAAAATCCTCGAATGTGTTACAAATTTACCTCGTCTTGACAATTCCTTTATCTCTTTCGGCTCTCGCGACTCTCGGAAGAATATTAGACGAAAGAGTTCAGCGGAGCGATTGTAAGCTCACGGGAGCGGAAAAAGATAGACCTATAAGGGAGATATAAAGGACGTAAAGTACTTCGCGGCGAGAGATAGGAGGAAGATAAGAGTTCTGTCAACAGATCAAAAACCGAGTGTTTTCAGAGCGGTTTTCACCATCGCGTTTCAGGTTTCGACATGATACCGTCGATTCATACACAGAAATTCAACACGAACAACTGAGAGATTCCGATACAGGGAAATTTATCGCGGAGAGTTGGCGTAACTAATTCATACGGACCATTATTTAATTTTTTATTTATTTATTTCCAACTTATTATGATACATAGTACTGTGAACATCTTATTCGTTTGATTCTGGATTAATCCTCTATATGGGCATGCCCGTGTTAGAGGATGAGTCCCACAAATCAGAGCATATAGTGGTTTACATAAATATAGATAAACTCAAATTTTCCTAATAATAAACGTAAACGAAACAAGAGTTATTAGCTAAATACATCTTAAGGAATCACAAATACATTAGAAAGTTAGAAAGTAAAATTAAAGAAATTATTAATCAGTAGTAATTTATACTCAACTTTGCCAGAACATTTTCATTCAGCTTTGCATGAATAGCTCACCAATTTCCGTCGGATTCTGATAAATTATATGGAAATCTGCCAGACCGTACCGAATCAAGCTATCGTTAAAAAAATGAACGGTTTCGCCCAAATGAGAGAACAAAAGCGAAAACCGGCGATAACTGTTTGGACTTGATTTTCATACATTTCCTCATATTCTCCATTCAACTTAATCGTTCCTCCGAACCAACGATCGATTATAATTTCAAATTAGTCCGAATGTTCGAGCTAAAAATTCATCACGCGCCGACTCCGAATAGAACTCTCGAGTACAAAGCAAGAATAAGGAATAGACGAAATGTTTGGAGTTGTTTATCATTCGAGAAACAAAGGTTCGTTCGAATGGGCCACTTTTGGATTGAACCGCGGGAACTGTCGGGCAAGAAAAACAATGCATTTAGCGCTTCTGAACAACATGCTTTGTGATCTGGAGAAACGCGAGAGACCGCGGGTCGGATAAATACAACGGATAAAGAATATTTCCATTTTCCGACCGGACAAAAGGAAAAGCGCTTTCCAAAAATGACAAACTACTATTAGTTCAAAAGAAAAAGCCCTCAGACACTTTTTTGCTCGAAAAATTCCGTTTCTAGCTCATTTTTGCAGAAAAAATTTGGCTCGTTCCTGAACAGTTCGCTTTCAAATTCCAATTAAAAAAAAAAAAAAAAAAAAAAAAAAAAAAAAAAAAAAAAAAAAAAAAACCACGAAACCTTGTTTCATGCAACAGAGAATCGAGTTCTTGAAAAAAAAGTTTTCTACATTACAAAATATATTGACTTATTTGATGCTCGATACTGGATCCAATCTGTGTTGTAATGTGGTCCCTTATCGGGCAGACCGGTGTGAACTCACGGCCTTTCCGCAGGAATGTGCGGTCGTTTTTTCTTCCTTTATGTCACTTCGCACGACCACGTGATTTTTTAAATAAAAATTTGTTCTCCTGAGAAATATTCTCCTCGGCTAAGTAATTACGAGTTCGTTGGCCAAATATTTACTAGTCGCGGAAAAATCAAAACCTTCAGAACCCGATATGAAAGGGGAATCGGAATCTGCGTATTTATTCACGCTGAATCGGATGAAACCGTGACTCAAATCGAATTTTCACCTTCAAAAATTACGGCAATTATCGGGACGGAAAATACATTAAAAAATAATAAAAATTAACATACTACTGATGCGAAGAGCTCATGAGTTCAAATCGCTCTCCGATAAGATGCCGCACTTTAACACACGATGGGTTAACGAGCTTAAATTATATCTCATATATATAAATCTCTGAGGCCATAACTAGACCGGTAGCTGTAATCGTTTCGAGTTAATGCAGCTTTTATAGAGATTTTACCGTTTAGAAATTTTCCTAAATCGTTTAAGTATGGTATTCGAATATATTTGTTTTCCGTGCTGAAACAAACTGAATTTTCATCTTGGAAATTACCGCAAATATCGTGCAAAAAGACAAAAAACGTGAAATACTAAATAAATATGCATAATACCACCCACTGTTGCTAAAAGACTGTAAGTTATTTTCGGTCTGTCCGATTAGAGGCTGCGCCTCAACACAGAATGGGTCAAGCATCGAGCATCATATTTTTTCACGCTGAATTTTTCACGCTGAATCGAATGAGACTATAACGAATCGGTAGCTTCAACGATTCTCAACTTAGCACAGCTTTTGCGACGGATTTTCGATTTTAGGAAAAACACATGCCTAGATAAATTATAATTATAATATTTAAAGATAAATTATAATTATAATATTTACCTATTCTAGCATTATTTATGTCTATAAAAATCCAACTAGATTAGTCATGGTATTCTTGATACACCTCTTAAATGATCTTCAAAAATTCTGCAAGACTGAAACTCTATTTTTATACGCTCTGTAGAATGGTTAAAAATACGTCTATTTAAAAAAAATCAATTCATATTAAATTTGAGAAAACGAACGTCTATTTCACTGGATGTTTTTTCACTCGCAATGTTTCCCGTATGAATACTCCTATCATCAAAATGACATGAGCGGTTTCCACCTGAAGCCTGACTCTAAATAGACGGAAAAGTATAGCCGGTAAGTCGAAATCGATAAGTTTTCCATCAGCAGGAGCCGGACGACAGATATCGCGAAGGGCATTGTATCTGATCCTATTCTTTTCCAACAAAGGTCAGATAATATTCGGCAAACCACACGTACGAAAAACCAAGGTAGTAATAAAACGAATTATATATCTTTTTCAAAGCACAGAAGCATCTCGGTTTAATTTTATTCAATACAAGAAATAAATATTTCATTTTTTATTTCGAGTACTTCAGAAAAAAAAAATCCGTTTCAACAATTCGTAGGCATATTTTGGAGATTTATCTTCCAGGACATGTTCGCGTTAAGGTAAGCAACCAATGAAGTTAGTCTCAACTTGGTTCGATATACAAGTAGGCCAACCTGCGATTTTCCACCCCGTCTCATACATGTAATCTTTAAGCCGATATTACTCTCTATGAATAACCCTATGTAAATTATGAACTTCAAGATATCAGAAACCGAGCATCGCTTGACATTTGCGAGCGAAGCAGAAGTTTCACTTTAGTTTTCAAACATGATACCACCTTTGATCATTATAAAATCCACGGCAAGATAGGGCTAGGTATATTCCCTCCATAGTGAGCTCAATAGGGGCATAAAATACATTGAAAACCTGTAAATGTGAAAATCTCGCTCCCGCTAGAGTTCGGTTGATACCGATCTCTATATTATACACAGATAAACGGTCAAATCAATAGCAGATTGTTCGAATGGACAGGAACTTTCGACAATAAAAAGGTGGAGAGAAACGATTCGACCATCAAGATTAGAGAGAAATCGATAACGTCCAATACGAAAACGCGACAGTGTTTCCGAGGATGAAGTTTGCCAAATTCAATTCTTTCCTATTTCGCTCTGTATTCGACTTATCGGACGATCCCAATATTTCCATTTGCAAGAATTTTTTTTTTTTTTTTTTTTTTTTTTTTTTTTTTTTTTTTTTTTTTTTTTTTTTTTTTTTTTTTTTTTTTTTTTTTTAGTGGTTTAATAAGAAGAAGAAAGAGAGAACATTCAACGTGTAATATTCGAAATATTGCACCCGATGAGGTCACGTCGAAAAGTATCCGCGAAATTGACCCGAATTCACGTCGAAAGGAGAAAATAAATATTCGATAATCGACGACGAAAAGATTGAGGGCGGCTGGTTGAAATGGCGAGTGAAGCTCAATAGGAAAATCCAATTTACGGCTTCTACCGGTGACTTCCATTGGGATGAGGTTTATTCCGAAGTTACCACATGTACAAATTTGTTCTTGGCAGCGTTGAATCCGTAATAAGCAATTCTATGTAACTTCTCGCTCGCGCTACGATTGTTCGTAACTAAGCGTCAATATAATCTATTTTAAAGCAACAGCATCGATGAATACAGGAAGATAAATATTTCGCTAAAAATTACCGCGCAAGTCACCCAAATCGTTTTTACATTGGGTTACCCGCGTTCTATAGTTTACATTACATGATAGCCTGAACCAATAATTCAAGTCTTTAACTACCAATGAAGATTTCATAATACAGACGCTGGTTGCGTATTATGCCAATTATTAAAACTAAAAATGAAATTAATTCATAAGTAATTGTCACTATTAATTTTAATTTTTTCTTTAAAGGAAATTTACCATTAAAACAAATCGATACGAAATACACCTTTTTCTGAAAAACGTTGGAAACGAATTTTCTCTCCCTAAAACCTTCCAACTATACCCTTGAAATAGTGGTAGCAACATGGCTAAAGAATTGAGCCATTTTCGGGACAAGATTGGTTTTTTGGTGACAACTTAGCTTTTATAGTTTCGTTAGAAAAGTATTGACCTCGTACGGCGGACAGAATTTTTTATTCTTTTCCTTCTCGTCGCGTCTCTTGATGTCCGGGGGTTGTGAGGTGGAGAAAAACCAGGCGACTCATTCTCCAATTCTTTATTAGCTGGCCGAGCACTTTCGCCCATTCGGGCATCCTCAGGGCGACCTAATTATATATATCATTTAGTATTCATTATCATGGAGGCACAGAACAATCATAAAAGTTTTTTAGAATTCTCAAGCTACTTACGTGGAGCCATAGGGTCCACAGCCAAGTCGGCTCAGTCACTAGGTTATTTATATTAAATCACATCTTGTCTGCCTGGTTTCCCTATGTCCTGAAAAGGTTGCTTTTGGCTTAAGATAAATATAATATAAGATAAAGATATGTTTTGATACTGGTGACAATGTTCTACTTACATAAATTGGGGGGACAATAATTGAAGGAAAAGGTATCACAGAAGAATTGGAGAATGAGTCGCCTGGTTTTTCTCCACCTCACAACCCCCGGAGAATTTTTTATTTGCATCGGATACTCGTATTCTACATGCCTTGAAATGTAAAAATTTTGAGGGGGTTAGACGTTTTTTGCGGGCGATTGCAACGGTTTTTATTGAATAATGGACCAAAAATGCAAATATCTAGAAGAAAGTAGTTGGAAAGATGGCGGACGTTCCATCAGGAAAGAGCTATTTGCACAGTGTTCTTTTCCAGCATAAATTGAGCTGCTACATCAACCTGCATCCGACCCTTCGCCACCCATTGACCTCAACATCTGCCGCCCTGGCCCTACTTGATGCGCCCAACTGTTCCCTGCTCCCTCAGGAATGCGGGTCGCGTGCTCCACCCCCGCTCCGGACTGCCCCATCGATCGGCATCCTGTCCCTCCCTCGCCCTCCTATCGCTCCATCATGAAAAATGCCCACCTGTTGACAATTTATCGTTCCCGGTTTCGCAATAAATATTTCACTCATTTCCAAACGTCTAATGGACAATGGGGCAGAAGTTACAAAATAAGGTGAACACGAGTTGGAGAAAGAATAACAGGATGATCAACGTCGGGAGTTGGAAAGTTGGGAAACTCGCCTAGCTTCATCAGCCTTCAGATGATGATAACTTGAGATAAAACACGGGGGAATTTTGACCAACCTCGAATCGGGTACTTTGAAAAAAAAAACAACAACAATTGTTTAGAAGGGTATCATTTCAGGTAGGTTTCATTGTTTATTATTATTATTATTCTTTATATTATTATTATTTATATTATTATTATTATTATTATTTATATAATTATTATTTATATTATTATTATTATTATTATTATTATTTATATAATTATTATTTATATTATTATTATTATTATTGCGTTTTTTATCGAATCTATCCGATAATAACAATCCCAGATTCGGAGACATGCTGGAAACGTGATTTCCGCGAAACTTCAGATTTATCCACCTAGTAAATTCAAGAATAATCGCTCAATATAATCATTTTTACGTCACTTTCATCATAATCTATTTACCTAAGAATATCTAGCTCCGCATTTTTTATAACATTTTAGAAACGGCTCGTAAAGGAGAAAATATACCGAAAAACGCGATACGGATTTTCACATTTTCGAGGTTTTTTGAGCACCGGAAAAAGCTCAGAAAAAGAATTACATTCTCGTAATTAAAGTTCCCAAAAATACATTTACAATACAATTTACAAAATACATTTTCAATACTCATAATGAGGAGCTATTCACGTTTTTATAGAGCTCGGTGTTTGAAACCCCGTAACTACTGTGCGAAAACTCGTTTTCTGTTGTTTTTGTGGTCTTAAACTGTACAAATTTTACTGCATTAGCGCACTCGTTGGTATCGATAATGCCGAACTATATTTGCACGCATTTCTAGTTTCCAATCTAGAATAATATTACTGCAAAATAAAAATCCCAATAGCATCATCGCGTATTTTTCGTTTTTAGCTTAACATTGTCGTTATCGTCAGTCTAGTAGCGTCCTGCGGTTGAAATTTGGATCCCTTCCAAATCTCGGCCGTTCAGATATGGAACAACGGGTGACGGATGGCCGCCATATGTTCGCTATCTAATCTTCCATCAACAGCATGAAAAGAAGAGTGATCCCAAAAATAAATCCGCCCTGATAAGATGTTTGGCAGCGAAACAATTAATATCAATTTTGACGCGACGCGGAGGAAAGAGATTCTAAAAATAAGTGAAGAAAGATAAAACTTTGGCGAACCTTTCATATTTATTTTTCTCGAACTTTTTACATAATTTTATCTTTATTTATTATTTTACGTACTATACTGAAATTTTATTTAGATTATTTCTGTTTCAGAACAGCTCATCCGGGCAAATATTGTTAACTGTGGGTTTTTTGGCATTATTAGATTCAAGAAGAGCAAGCGACCGTTTAAACCGAAGAATGCCAAGACAGTTGACGGAAAAATTTAGTGCGCCTGAGAGTCGGCCAAAATGTTTGGCATAAGGTCAACAATATTTGAAATTAGAATTCGAGCCGTGGTTCAAATAGCCTCTAACGACGAATCTCACGTTCAAGGTTGTCGCCCGCGTTGCGTCTGATTTTTTCAGTGAACTCGAAAATAAGGCAATCATTTGTACAAAGCATTTAATTTAAAAAAAGAAAAAAAAAACTACGGTTTAATTTAATTTAGTTTTTTTTTATTCATTTTTTTTGTGTGTGTTACAGATTCATTAATTCAAAAGGTATATTCAGGTGGTGAAAAATGGAGGAGAAATTTTTTCCAAGCGTGCTAACATTGTTAAATTTCAATACTGCTTCAACGTTTGTCGTTAGCAAATCCTTTGAAAAAACAAGCTCTTTCTTGTAACAACTCTAGGAAAAATACATTCGACCGAAGCAGTCCTTTACATTAAATCCCACTCATCAATTACGCTCGAGTTGCGGGAAGCCGCTCCCTTGTATCAATAAAGAGAGCGGGTTTTGAATAAATTTACGCGATGGAAATTGAACAGGTGGAAAGAGAACTGCGTCGGCGGATAATATAAATAATGACCATTGTTCTTGTCCACCGCTCATCGGTTTCGAGTGAGCGGGAAATCTAAGCAATTACGTAAGAACAGTCAAGGACGGATTAAATCGTTTCGAATTACGATGCCAACAACGTAATGAAGCTCGATCAGCTCGGACCTATCGATGGAAAAAACGTAGGTGTATTATAATTTCATCCAGCAGAACAGAGGCTATTCGCTGTTAAGACGCCAACTTCATAATCTGTGCTATTAGTCGACCGTAAATGGGATTTGGCTTCCGAAGAGGAAAACGGAATGTGAAATTCGTTCAATGACCAACCAAACGTTTCCTGTCGACCGTCGTCATAAGTTTTTTTTTTTGTACAATAAATTGTATAAGATGAATAATGTTTAGTATAGATTGTTTTACAACAAAGAAATTTTTACTCGACCTTTGAAACTGATTAATGATTAAAATAAAATAGTAAAATATCCATCGAAACATTGAAAAATAAATATTTTTCGAACATTTTTCCATCTAAATTTTTTACAATAAAGAAATTTTAGCTGTTAATCAGTAAAAACAAATTTTCATTAAAATGTTTAATAATTGATTATTCCTACAACTTTTTTATAATAATTTTTCAATACCTTTATAATTACGTTGTAATAATTTTGAGAATCATTTTTATAGTTCAATATTCATACAATATTCTTTGACGGAATGATATTTTAAATTACGTTTTATTACGCACATAATTATTTGCAAAATTATTTTCTGTTATAAATGTTCACAATAAATGTTTGATATTAGCAATAGAGGTTTTTTTTAATATACATATGTAACGACATGGACGCGTAGTGAAGATTCATTGAACTGAACTAGAACCTTGAAGCTGATGAGGATAGCACTTTTGAATTCATCAAAACATAACATTATCCAATTGAGTAGATATTTTTATACGCTAAGTGTAACCGTTAAAACCGTAATTGTTCAACCGAAAATTAAAAGCGAAATATTACCTATTAATAAAAAATATCGGCTCAATTTATACAATAAAATGTCGATGACGATTAGCCACATATCAGTGAAGTACGTCACGAATATCACCTGTCCAATATGAGATAAACTGACGCCCTAAATTATGTCACAGATGATATTCCAGCCGCGAGAGTTCAGCTTTTTAAACACATAATCCCGCTGGATCAAGTGCGCTTGATATTACGTAATTCAACCGTCAAGGTCCGAGGTGAAAAGCCGAGGATAACTGAACGTTTGTCAAGTTGCTATTCAGTATCAATTAAAGCACGCTCCTGTGAGCCGAAAAGACGGCTCTATTGTATTTTGATCGAGCGCCAAAGATCCTAATTCTACTGGAGCTTCACAAGCCTATTAATTATTCGACGGCTCTCATTCGGTCCAAACGCTACAGCAGAGAGAAGTCAGAGTTCTAAGCTATTGTTTGAGGTAACGTCTCTTCTCTCAATGATAAGATCTCCTCTCATTAGATAAATCGTCAACCGACGATTCCGCCAATTCGAAATAGAGTATCCGCGCGGAGGTAAAATGATTTTCTAAAATTAATGTGGAAAAAAACGAGAAAAATTCGCGAATCGCGGACGTCAGATTGGAACAATTTAAATGTCAAAATTTTGATTTTAATTTTAGTTTTTGTAATTTGATTTTAAACATTTTTCAGAGGTAATTCGAGTCAATTTCGGCCAGTTATTTCGGAATAACTTACGAATCGCGAACATTTATAATACTCAGAAGTGACAGAGAGCTTTCAAAAACCTACTTTTTGTTCTAGTATAAATCATAACTATGTTGGTTCTACGCGAAGTTATTCACGTTTGAAGAGAGGCAAAAAACCGTTTTTTACCGGTAATCCAAAAATAACTTGACAGCAAAATGAAATCCGAGCAGTTTTTATTTATTTATTTATTTTTAATGATTCTAAATTAACTTTTCCGCAATTTTCAAAACACAAACTATTTTCTAAAACAAGCCTAACATGACGAAATATTTTTCCAAAGTTAAAACTTTAAAATTGGTGAGATTAAAAAAATAATAAAAATTTGATTTGTGACAAATAGTGGAGAAATCGGAAAAAATGAAAATTTGATTTCTGTCGATTAGTTTTTGTCGGAATTAGATTTCAGTGCAACAAACAGATTTATTTTCAATTTTTTTTTTTTTGTTTTTTTCTGAGAACTTGCACTTTTTTGCGAAAATCGAAAAAAACACCATTATTTCTAGATAAGATAAAAATTCCGTTAAAGTTTCATTTTTTTTTTTAATCTGTTGTTATAATGTGTAATAATAATATATACCTATGCGATACTCATTGATTTGTTTCTTCGAATAGAGAAGACAAATATTTATAAAATTTTTTCGTATATGTTTCACTAATATTGTTGAAATCCACACTAACAGTTGAGACGATGATGTATTAATTACGTAGGTGAAAATATGATAGTTTGATCACCTATCTTTTGATATATTTGAACCTTCGAGTTGACTAGTTTTCGTCGAAGCTATTGAAAATTGATGCTATAAAATCGATCGGTTTTAATCATCCGTCGGGCGTCAAGTTTCAAAGACGGGTGAAATTCAATTTAGATGCGACAAGGGACTGTGTCGACGGTAAAAAGCGCGCGAAAGGAAATTCAAATGTTCGACAGGTCCTGCTAACCTCCAAGGTTGATAATTTCCTGGCTCTGGACTGAACGGGCGAGAGACAACTTTGACAGTTTGATCAGAACAACTCGGAAAGACCTTTGATGTTTTCCGGCTATGCGTTCCAGTGTTTCCCATTCCATTCGACGTCGAATGTTGTTTGAAGGGAATGTCGGCTACTTTTCCTTCACTTCTCATTCAAAGAAGGTTCTACTGAAGCGCTCTTGACTCTTTAGATGTAAGAAGAGTAAGAATCGCAGATTTCCGACTCGGTTTCGCGCGAATTTTCTTCGCAAATTTTCACGACAGTTTACACGACGAGGAAGTGTCGTTTCCGCTCATGGAAAAAACACAATCAGCCAAAAAGCGGGCGAATTCAAATTCAACACAGCAGAATTTAGCACCATAAGCAAAGAGGATCGCTTTTGAAAAGCACGGAACGCTTTATATTTATCGTCCAGCTCACGAATGGCTCCTAAACGATTCAATTAAGATGAGAAATTGCAGAAGAATTAGTGGAGTTCGCTGGTGATGGCTGAGGCAACGGGAACTAGTAGAAATCGACCTTTGTAATACCTTACGGTTACGATAATTCATTTCATTTTCATTTCAACTAGTGGAAATCTATAAACCATACGGTTTTGAAAATCGACGCGGAATATTTCAAAATCGTCGTAATTATACGAAATATGGACTCAAGAAGTGAACGCTTTCTAAATACGAGTAAGACAACTACAATGGCGAAGAAGAGTATTTGATCGAGGAGTAAGCCTTGTCGTACTCCATTGTTAATGGACGGCAAACAATCGCAACTCAGTTTTTTCTCAACTGCTATAAAATCTCAAAATGCTCCTTGCAACTGGCTAAAAATTAAATAGCCAATCTCTCTCACCCATCGGAAATCTTCAGGCTCTAATCGATGGAGAAATTAATAGGAAAATTATTTTCGATAATTGCGTTGATGCGAAAAAAATGTATTTCATCTCAGATAATCCGATTCTGACTCGAAACTTTGTTCTAAGGAGGTGAGCGAAGGAGCTCGGGTATTCTTGACATTTGCGCCATTAGGAAGCCAGCAGAAAAGCGTACAAATGAGCTTTTGGCACCCGGTCAACCGAATTCGTGCGGCGAGCACGTTCAGAAATTCCACTCAAGCTTCGAGGAGGCTTTGTTGAAAAATTGTTTATTTACAAGAGCCGTTTGAAAAATCGTTTTTCGAGCAGAGGGCCCTTTTGTGATGCTAAGAGTGACGCTCGAATTTATAGGTTAGAAAACTAACGTGGGAATATATTTATTTAACGGAGAGCCGAGCTAACGCGGTTGAAACACTCAGAGAAGAGGATTTTAATTGCTTGCTTCTCGGTTAGAGAATGGCTCAATTTTATATTGTTAAAAAAACGATTTGTACGAAAGATTTGATTTTAGCCAACTTCAAAGTTTAATGAAAACAATTTTTCAAATAGTAAATTCATTTTTTTATAGATTTTTTTCGCAGAAAATAAAGCACATTTTATTCGCATCAATCGCGCATTTCAATTCCTGCCCATTTTTTTCAACCAATATTTGTTACAATGTCCGTCGTTTTTCTCGTTAAGGCAGTTATTTTCGAAGGTGATCCCAGCTGAAGAAATAGCATGCAGAAGGGCGGATCGCAAGAGCGAGCGCAAGGAAAAGACAATTCTAGTTCGAAAATTCGTCAACACGTTGAAAAGTCACGCGGTCGGAGCCCTATGAATATTCAACGTCTTCCCGGATCGTCATCACCTATTGTCTCTTCGTGTTTGCGAAGGTTTTCTCGGGGTCTAACATTTTATCGGCTATGAATATCGGCTAGTTGCCACTGGAACAAAAGGTAGACTAGACCGATGAAAAATTGGCGCGCATAGGTCCATGGTTTAGGGGCCCATTCCAAAATATTTTCTATTCAGGACTAAGAACTCTTCATTTGAGAAATATGAAGAGCTTGAGCAATTACTTTTAAAGAAACTTCGCTCAATATTTCGACTGGAGATGAAGAGTAATATACTCGTTGTAATTAGAATCAACAAGGTTCTGTTTATCAATATATTCGAGCAAATAGTACGTAAAAATTTGCAAGATGGAAATAAATAAAAATTGTTCCGAAGTCGACAGTTGGGAAAGGGAACGGTAAACGATTAATTCGAAAGAGATGATTAAGACGTAAGATTATTAAATCGAGTTCTTCAACGATGATGATCATCTTGCAGTCAAATCACCATGAAGAACAGAGAAACTCTTTTTCATACTACTATCCACGTCATCTCAATAGAAAAGGAACTATTTCGAAGCAATTTTTAACGGTAAATTAACAATCGTAGACCTATCGAAAGATAGGTCACTTTCTGTCGAGGCAACCGAAAATATATTTAAACAAGTTAGCACTGTCAAGAGAATCAACCCGATTCTTTTAGACTCGATCCTCGAGACTTAGATTTTTCACTCTGCAAAGATTCTTCCGAAGAGTAAAACTGAAATGAAGAGTAAAGAATCGCCTAGTTCTACTCTTTTTCCTTTCTAAAGATAGCTTTTGCAAAGTGCTGAGTTCAAACGTGGCATTTTAAATGCAGAGGCGACGTATTTTTGGAAGAATCCCAAATGATTCTACAGTACAATACTCTACAATCGCATTTTCTCAATAATTTCTCGTATAATATTTTTGGTGGCATCAACGGGAACTGGACGCAATCAACGCAAGTTCAACACAAAGTTTGCCTGACCATTGCATCTTTTGAACAATCCCTTACCGTTCCCTCTGGGCGCGTCATGATTTATCAAAGAAAAAATTCCACCTCACTTTCTCTTCTCAATTTTCTTTCGACGGCTTCCCCTCACTTTCCTACGCGCCATGATTTCCAAAGGGAAAATGGAACCTATTCTCCTGAATTTTTTCGCGAATCCAGCGTGACAACGAGCCTCACCAAACGAAAGTTATAGAACGTATTTCCCCATACACGGACGTTCTCTACTGCCAAATGATAACGCGCCAAGCTATCCCTTGCGGAATCATCTCATCCATACTCGCAAGTTCAACAACAGTTTTCCCTTTCCATTAAATCCCGAGGCAGGATTCACCAAAGGAAAGCAAACGGACAAATTTCCAACCATTTCCAACACTATTTCCTCTCCGTTATTTTCCTTGGTAGTTTCCTCTCACGTTCCCAAGCATCAATCTCTAAAAAAAAATACGTACGGCCAGCAAATCTTTAACGATCAACTCAATTTGAAACTGTCGTCGTGCAAACTCGCAGTTGCATAATTTACAACATTTCCTCGGCCTACATTAGCCGATATAGGTTCAGCATAAATGCGAATCGACGGCGGATAATTCTATCGCAGGCCTTTCGGAAAACATCTCTTTGGCATAATGATTGCAAAACTGGTTTGTGTTCTCTTCCTCCGTATTGATGCTCGGCTGTGTCCTTTTGAGTTTCAAGCGAAATACCTCGATTCACTCTCTTGGAAAATCATCCATCCCCAAGCGAAAACTCCCCAGATCCCCGTTATTCGTTGCCCTTTGTCGCAGGCCTTACTATCTGTTGTTTTCGGTCGTTCAATTTCGCCGAGGAGCGAAATTTTGAAAAGCGGAACATTATAATCAGCGCGCGCCCTTGATCGGTCAAAATTGCGTTTCTAAAAGAGGGCGCGCATAATTTGCCTTGCTAAACAAGTTAACGTCCGACCGTCAACAGGAGAACGGTGCATAAAATCGTATTCAAGGTTGGAAGATAAAGTGTGGAAATTTACACGAGTATTCAAAGTCGTGAGGTCTCTGACATTAATTTCGTGCTTCCTTCAGAGACAGAACGAGGGATAAGATTGCCATTTTTTTTTTTTAGAAAATCACACCTATTCAGCTGTAAGCAAACTAGTGAGTTCTCTCTTTTTTTATTTATCAATTATTTTATTTTATTTATTTAATTTATTTTATTTATTTAATTTATTTAATTTATTTAATTTATTTAATTTATTTAATTTATTCAATTTATTTAATTTATTTAATTTATTTAATTTATTTAATTTATTTAATTTATTTAATTTATTTAATTTATTTAATTTATTTAATTTATCTAATTTATTTAATTTATTTAATTTTAAATGACTACTTGACGGAGTGGAAATGAAGGACAAGGAAGAATTCAAAACCGAAAAAATGTATTTAAAAAAAATTAAGAAAAATCCGATTAATTGGGCAGTTGGCGAAACTGTATTCGTTATTTATTTGGGATCAAAATCGATCCAATACCAACCGAATCCAGGTCAATTCGGAATGGGATGTCGATTCGCAACCGGCAAAACCGACTGCGACATCGACACGGCGGAAACGTCAATCTCCGACCTCCTAGAGTAAGATTAGTTGGCGAGTTGGTTTTCCGTTGAGCGGACAGCGGTTGCCACTGGCAGAATCGAACCGCGAACAGCTGCCCCCAACAGCAGCGGATTAACGAGACAGTTGGCAATTTATTTGACGGTTCTACGTTTTTTTTCTTCTTCAAATTAATTAAATAGAGAGCAGAAAAAGGGGCAAAAGAGGATCAACGTCATAATCGGTTTTGAGCAATGTCGCTGCGAGTAAAAAAAATTATTGTAGAGTGGTTTATTATTCCTTCGTTTCGATAGTGATTCAGGAAAACTAGCATTTTCTCTCCCTTTAAAACTCCCAAATATACCTTTAAAAGTGAGGTTTAGGGGATTGAGCCATTGGCCGGCCAAGATTGATTTTTGGTGAACTTTTCAAGAATTTAGTTTGCATACTTTCGGAAGAAAAGTGTTGACGGTGGACGGACAGAATTTTTTATTGGATATTGGATAATTACGTAAAACATCAAATTTTGTGGGGGTTAGAACATTTTTTTCTTGGACGATTACTATTATTACGATTATTATTATTGAATAATATACCAAAAACGAGTGACATGAGAGAAAAACGAAAAAGAGTGAAAAAATCTGCAAATTACAATTTTTTCTAATAAAATGGGGAGATTTATTCTAGAAAAACAAAACCCTGCTAAAATTATTTTAAAGGAAAAGCGCACGGTTTATCGGATTGTAAGAATCGTTCTGACTTAATTCCCCAGTTAAGAAAGAGAGAAGTTAGTCCCTTCCGATAACTAACCCTTTTAATCGGAACAATCATGCTTTCAAGATCCCGATCCCCGCACTATAATCCCCTCCAAAATTCTCCACTTTCACGGGCAAAATCGTAAGCTCAGTATTAGAGTTGTAATTTGAATCGAATACCGATTAATTTCTTACATCAATTAAAATTATTCCGTCAAAAATCGGAATAAACGCCGCTCTCCGAATTGATCTGCATTCGTTGAACGCAGTTCACGGCCCGACGACCTTCTCCCGATTCCAATATTTAACACTCGGTAAACTGCCGGCTGGAATTGTGTTGACACTTCTGCACAAGCGCCTCCAACAAACTCGCTAATCTAGAGTGGTTTCTGTAATCAATCTTTTACCCCTGTCAGCGCTAATATCAATTTAACCGACGGCGAAAGGAGTTGGGAAAACTCGAAAAACCGCGGGAGTCTAGAGGAAAATCGAAAGGTGTGAATTGAATTTGATTAAAGCAGAGAGATGGATGCGACCTCAAAATATTCGCACAGCGATTGTAATTCATATGGGATCTCATCTTTTTAAACAGCATTATCCATTGAATCACCGAATTAATGATAAAAATTAACAAATTCAATTAAAAAAAAGTTGAATTTTATATTATAAAATAAAGTTTATTGAAAAAAAAATGATAGTAAAACAATTATTAGGTGGGTGGTAGTTGTTAGAATATTTGAAAACGATTCACATTGTTATACACTCTAATAACGTATAAAAAATAATACTTCAAAACGGCGGCGCCAATTTTCAAATCGACTTGTGGTTCGAATATTTATTCAACTGTTGCACCGTTGATGAGAAGTTGGGGCGTTTTTACACTTATTGAGGTTTTAATACGGTGAGAAAAGGGACCTTTGATTACTATGTTAAATCATATTTCTCTAATAATAACCTCTAGTATCCAACAGAAGCATACTATATTAAAAAGTAACCAAAAATCCCCTTCGTCACAGTAATAAAATACCGATAAATGCGAAAACGGCCTATTTAATTGGTATTTTACTATATGGCATTGCAGAATTGAGCCGGCGATCGGAGAATAATAAAACATCCAATGCCAAGATGATTTTTTAAATAAAATTCGTTCCAATTTAAACGCGGTGGTCAATAAATCGCAGCGATTAAACGGATCGTGACAATCGTCTAAAGATAACGCTGATTTAACGCGATTGCTTAGATTTAACGGAAAAGAAAGAGAAAAAATTGCGACGAGGCCAATAAATTCGATTCGCGTCAATGAAAGGAAAGATAACAGTAAAACGACGACGTAGCGAGTTGTGACATAATGATGCGTGATTTTGAACAGGTTTAACAAGGACGAAGGAACTGAGACGTGCGAATTTCGCTTATCGATTTTTTTCAATGAGTCAATTATAAGACAGTTCAACGTGTGGAATATTTTCGTCGAAATAATAGTTACTTAATTGATTTCATTATTTAAGTAATCGACTGTTAATTGATTTAAAATGTTCGCGGAAAATAATCTTTCGTGCAGAAATTTTTCTATTCAACAGCGGAGTTAGGGAAATCGGTATTCGGAAAAATGAACAGATGATGGAAGTTATAACGAATTTCTGAAAAATAAGCCTATAAATCGAGTGATATTAAAAATAAATTTTATTCGAAATTGAACGATGACCTAATATGCTTCATTAGCGAATCATCCTTCGTAACTTTACGCCCATTAAAAATTTACTCTAAGAGTCCAGGACTTTTTTCATAAATCGTCGGGGGAAATTTTGTCCAAATTTAACCGTTGGTGAACTTCTGAAAAAACAGCGATAGTTGGTTTGGTAGTACTTAAAATAATCAATAACCGGCCATGATGAGTGACCGAACTATATATGGATTGTATACTTTTTATTACATTATAATAATAAAAAAACATTAGGGACAGTAAAAAAAAATTAAAATACGACAATTTCTTACGTTGTGGTTGGTTTTCTTTTAAAGGAAAAATTCAACACGAATTTTCCCCTATTATCAAATATACGACAATATTAATTCATAAGAGCGACAATACTTACTGTTGAACGTCGTGAAATTTCCGCTCCGAAAATGCGGTTAGGGGAAAAATCGGATTTTTTCACACTACTGGTCGAACAACACTGCACTATGCACTTTCTGAATGCGTTTTGTTTGTTGATGCACTTGCACTTGCCACTAGGGGGAGAATTGGGTTGGGACCGGACCCGGCGCTGCGGCCGAACTGGCTCACGAACTCTGACTGGCCGGGACGACCGCTGTGGAGCGCTGGCATCGTGTAGCGGAGGTCGTCCCACCTCCTAGCACCTCTGCCGTTACTAGGGAGAGGAAAAGAAACCACCCCGCGTCGAGGCTCGATCGAGATAAATACAAACAAAGGAAAAAGAAAATCCGATCTGAAGCATGGTCACTTTTCGAGTTTGAGATCGGAAAGGACGGAGAAATTACTTTCAGCGTATGATCCTATATTGAAAGGAGGAACCTCTCGTTGCAGGTTCGTAAATTATCATACAGCGGGCGAAAAATTGGGAGAAATTTGCGATGTTGTGAGCTGATTGATTGAGGGAAGGTTACGAAAGAATTGTCCTCTCTTCCACCTCGCCTGGGAGCATTATTACAAATTATAAACGCATAGCTCGGTATAGTCGATAATAGGACACGGAAATTATTTACAAAATTATAAAATTATTTACAAAAAAAAAAAATTATTTACAAAATAAAGAAAGAAGAAAAAAAGCTGAGATCGGAACGAAGAATGGCAAAAAATTGGATTGAATTTTAAGAATTCAATATGGAATTATTGTCTGAAGTGAAGCTCGTAATTCGTAAGAATATCGATAAGGTTAAAACAATAGCAGCACTTGTTGGCATGTTGCCCTAAATTGTACAGAAAAATAAACGTATTCATTCACTTCTCTACAAGCAGTTCAGAATATTAATCAGATATTACCAAATATATAAAGAACAAGAAAAAGAAAAATTTAATAATTTTCACGTCAATGGAATAGGGGAAAAAAGAGAAACAACTGAAAGAGAGTTGGCTCCGCTCTGAGACCACTGTAACATGTAAGTAAAAGCTCGAGAAAATGCACAAATATAAAAAATTAGTTCTTCCACAAAAACGATGAGAATGATTTAAAATTGTTCATTATTCCTTTGCTTCAATTATGATTTAATAATACCATCCGTTGGTGATAGTAACTACTTCAAACATATATGTGAATGTTTCCACCAAATAACGATTGGAAACTTTATAATTCCTTCACATGTTAATGTTAATTATTTTCATTAATTTTCAAATTAAAGCTGAATTTTTCGCTTAACGGTTGAAGAGACCGTTTGACGACCATTCAAACGAGCACAGAACGATTTTTATAGCTCCGAAAACTCTCGAAATTCCCGTGCCAAATTTGTGAAAATCTCGGAAATTCTACACAGAAGCTGCGATATCATGAAAACCTTTAAAGCTATCGACCCCGCTATGGTTTCATACTGTTCCAAAATTCCAAACGTCCAAAATTTGTAAACGATAAAAAACTATAAAATATATAAAAGAAACTATGAAATATTTAAAGCAACTTTGAAATATATAATTATAGCAAATATAAAATCACAAAAAAATTTACGGTTCATTATGGAGTGTAGAAATTTTAATTGCTACAAAAGCACTTAACATGTCTGCTACGGGGGCTTTCACCCAAGGTATTAAGAGGAAACTAGGGCTTCATTGGAGGACGGCCGAGCACTTTCGCCTCTTTGAGCGAATCAATACCTCTCTCATCTCCTCAATCTTGTTCATTAGCCAGTTCACTGCTCCATTACTATGAAAATAATCTTCGAGACTTTGCTGGACAAACGATGATAATTTCACACTCGTTCCGATCATAAGATGATTATTTTATGTTCAAACCGGGGTCACGGTTATTCAGGTGATGAGCACACGTCGATTGAAAATAGCGTGCCATCGGCGAGTTGAACGATTTCGATGCCGTGACGAAGACAGGGCAATGATTTAACTTCAACCTGAATTCCTCCATTTTCTCTTCATTCACCATCGACACGAACGTCTCGTGAGATTCAGCGCACCTCTGAGACGATGTTATCATGGTCCTGAAATACCTCACTGAATGACGCCGTTGGCACAAACTAGCGAATTGCATGTGTTACTAGACGGAATATTGATAGACAAATTATCTCGACATGAGCGAAACGGCAAATCGGCGGAATTGCAGTTTTCATAGTAAATTGAACGATTGATAGTAGATTAATACGGCTCATATTCGCGGAAAATTGGACAAAGGAGAGACATAGGGTATAAATTACTCACGAAAAAGTATACACGCCATTCTTCTATATAGACTCACCTGGAACAGAAAAAAATCAGGTTTTAGACAGAATGAATTCTCGCAAGTCAACCATAGTAACCTCTTCCTTTTGAAGTCGGTTGAAAAAATGCTATCTATTCTTATCTCACTTAGAACCTTGTGTGTATAATTAAAAGCGAAAAAAATTCAAAATAACACCTTTTTTACCAGAAAATACCAATTAAAAGCGAACTAAATAGCGACCGTTATATTTAAAAAAAAATATTTACATGTATTAAAAATTCCAAATATACATAATAATATCTATATTAAAAATTAAATTAAATAAAGGTCTATATATTAAAAAAATATTATTTTGAAAAATAAAATATGTATATTCAAAAATAGCGCAGTAAATGCGAAGGGAAAAAACCTCTCGAAAGGACACACGTGGAGAAAGTATAAATGATATGGTTTCCGCAGAGAACAACGATAATTTGCTAAATGAGCGTTACAAGTTGCCGAAAAGTTTCGCGCAGCAGCCGAACCGAATGCTCGTTCGGAATCAAGATAGCAGAAGACTGAGGGCGGCTCTTGCTGCCACCTGTGGATCAACCTTCAGCATGACGAAACGCAGATCATTGATTTGGAAAATACAACCATCGAAAAGATGGCAAAATCGAACGTTGGAGCGGGGAAAAATTCAATAGAACCCTCAGAAAGAAACTGCAGCGGAAAATTTTATAACGTGGAAGTTCTGCGTGGGAGCCGAACGGAATATTTTCATATTTCTCTTCCGTGGGGTCTTTTTGATTTTCAGGAGTTGTGAGGGGGAAAAACCAGGCGACTCATTCTACGATTTTTCATTTGCTGGCCGAGAACTTTCGCCTATTCAGGCATCCTCAGCCCTGGGGTCCCTATGGCTTCGAGTCGCCCTGAGGATTACTGAATAGGCAAAAGTTCTCGGCCAGCAAATGAAAAATCGGAGAATGAGTCGCCTGGTTTTTTCCCCCTCACAACTCCTGAAAATATTTTCAGTTCCAAAGTTCAAATCCTAGTTGAAAAATCAACCTTCGATTTTAGGGTAAAAAATGTAGGTTTGTAGATAGCAACGAAGTCAGATTATATGTACAGTTGAGAAAAGTTTGAAAAACTCGAAAAATGAATTGGGCTATTTAAAGTTAAACAACGAATTACTGTTGAGAAAAATAGTTTTGCAGTAACCGTTTTTGAAGCATCAAAGTTTGTTTAAAAAAGTTCATTTTATTTTAGTAAACAAATAACATTTTTTTTTTTTTGCTGAAACTTTATATTTATTCAGTAAAAGAATGAAGATTTTCAGGTAAAACATCAATTCATTGCTGACCGATAAAATATAAAATTACAGCGAAAGCTGAACAAAATTTTCATTCAAATACATACAAGAACGTTTGTACTAGCATAGTTATTTCAATTGCTCCCCTCCCCATTTCATCCCTCTAAAACTCCCAGCCATCCCCGTTTCTCCTGTTACCGCATTGAATACTTCAAGTGTAATATGCAAAGTATAAAACCTTGATAGCCATGTTATACTTGAAGGAGAATGTATCCGAAACTACTTACAAGCTAGTACCTCATGTACGTTATACTTCCTCTTCATATCCCTCATATCTCCTGCGGGAGTGATTTGAGATTCACAAACGTTCCGGACCACCCCTGGTGGAGCTTTTCAAATATTCATAGCCGACCTAAAGACCCAACCGAGTCATTTCTTATTCCCAGGCGCTTTTAGAGATCCATCCCATCCATAGCAATACTGAACCTCCGCACCTCGACCATTGCAAAACTTGAGCACCTACTCCATGCTATATTTCTCGCTCAGTTGGTAAGAGGATGTCAGTTTCAACGCCGGCCAAGATCGTATACGACGTTGTATGCAGGAAAATCTATTCAGCCTCGTTGTATGAAAAACTGAACCCTCCACATAAGCTTTACTGCCAGTGTCTATTATAATTAATTGAAATTAGCTCTAAAAAAAGGGTAAAAAAATTTTATCTCTTAGCGCAGCTCCAACAGCCGCAATAAAACAGTTTTTCTTTTATATAAAAACCCAAAGATGAATTCACAGCTATGACAAGTAGCAGCATCAATTGTTTTACTTAATATCAACAAATTAAATTTTCATTGTTCGAGTAGGCTCGAGTGAAGTACATGATTAGGGTCAGTATTTTCCTCATTTAATCGCGGATATGGATTCCACAACTTCCTATATTATGCTCTCCTATATTTTACTTCAAAATATCATCCACTGAACAACTTCAATTGGGTGGAAAATGGAGTTAAAAATGTTTTTAAAAAACCGGTAGAATGACTATTGTAGAAGCGCTTACAGTGAGACGTCAACGTAGATGGCGCTAATATCGCAACATAACAAAGATGGAGGCCAGGTCGGTGCTCGACTACTAGCACGACTCGTGCCTAGAATACGTACTACATTTAGAAAGAGCTTGAAATGCGGTTTTACCAATGACGAGTCAAATCATGATAATAATTCCCTGATTTCAATCCTAATTGATATATTATTGGATAATTTCTGCTCAAACGTTCAACTTAAATTAGAGATAAACGGAAAGAAAATGTCTAAATTGTGTACAAGTCGGCAACTCAGTTAGACATTTTTATGTGCTACGTATAATTATTATTTGAGAAATTATTACTGTAACTATAATAAACGAAATTAAAAAAAAAAAATAAAAAAATTATACAGAAAAGCTTTATTTATCTGGCGAATATTCTTCACTGGAAATTTGCTGTCCTAGGACATGAAATTATCCACCTACCGAATATCCTTGGCCAATGTCACCGTCCATCCTCTCTTCCGCCGATCGACGCGCGACCTGCCAGCTAATCGTCGAACAATCGCCTCTTCTCGGTCACTCATTGTCACTTGTAAAATAAGTATTGCACTCGCCTAATTACAGTTAGATCCCTGAACACCAGAATGATTGCAGGATTTCTTTTAACGGGACTAGAATTATTTTGGAAAAATCCCAATGGAAAAAATCAATCGCAACCCTCAAGTTCGCCTATGGGTAGAATCAAATATAAAAATGAGAAACATGGAAATAGATGTGGTATGAATATAATATTCACCAGGATAAAGGCGAGCATAATGAAGCAACAGCTCTTGTATAAATGTTCACAGTTCACTTTCATACAAAATTGGATCGAAATATTTTCATCTCAAGCCTTGCTCACATCTTATAACGGCAAAGAATCAATTCGAATTTAAATCTATATTTCATCGTAATCAATTTTCGTTTGTATTTATTCGACTGAAATTAATTCTCTGGTTAGAGAAAAATCCAATTTCATCGCTAGGCTGTAAATCAATATCTCCATATTTTCAAACTTATCTTTTCCTTTTCGATAACAAGTAAAACCGGTTGCTAGCAAGTGAATAAGATTTTAGAAGCAGATGTTGTGAGTTATGAGGCCATTCGACTGTTCACGGGGTGCTAAGTGTATCGACTAAGCTAATCTGCTAAGCGCAGGGCTTTACTTAGTCCAGTCAAGGGTATCGTGTCCGGTTAAGGATAATTTATGCTTGGGATGTATTTCGGTCTCGAATTTATTATTATCCCCGGCGAATAAATCTTAAAAATTCCCCCACCGTATCAGGGCGGCTCTTAACAGCGACCGTTTAGTTCTCTTCATTTACAATAATTTCAGTCAAGAAACAAAAGCTGAACTGCCTAAAGAATAGAAATATCGTAAAACTGAAGTGAGCAAGTTTAGTTTAGCGATTGAAGAACGAAGGAGATAATTGTGAGCGAATGAGGTAGGTATAGAATTCGTTAAAAAATTTAACCCTATAAAAAAAGAATAGAATAAAAGAACAACTGCAGAAAAATAGTTTTTGTTGATAAACTTTCGCAAATAAATTTTGTCAAGTGAAATTTTCTTAAGGTCAAATTGAAAATGAAGAGAAAAAACTCGATGGCAATTTTTTTTCAACACGTTAAGCACAAAGGAGATTCGCCTGCGGATGAAACACATTCACTAAGAAAAAAGAGTCGAATCCCGGCTAAAGAAGAATCGAGTTAAGAGAAATATTCAACGTTAGTTCCATCGGGACCGAGTCACTTTAACGGGCAACAGCTGCACCTCGGCTATCGGCGACAACTGCGATACCGCTAGCCAACGACAAATTTGGCCCGCGAACGGCGTCTCACCCTCTCCCCGGTATTCAAACACTCGCATAAAAACACACAAACATATAAACACGGAGATATTTATTTTAAGATACGAGTGGGGATGAGGATCCGCTAACGGCCGGTTTCCACGCCTTAATTTTTATATCGTAAGTCGGAGATAAATTCGCCGCATCGTATACGAATAAAAATAGAAAATGGAGGTCGGCGGGAGGTTTCAGGATATTTTTCGAAACGCTCGAAACACTTATAAATTTTACAGCAAAAAAAAAAAAATTCCTGTTGGTTCTCGACTGACAACTTTTATTTACTTATCTTATAGTTTTGATATAATACTTCCTTATTTATTAGTAAATAATCTTTATTAATAATAAATTTCCAAAGTACTAGTTACAATTTTTTTTAAAACTAACTTGACCGTTGAACGATAAACGTTACAATTTGCTAATTAGAGGGTACTTATAACAATAACTATATATGGCATTGTTATGACTACAGTAATACTAATCATTTTTTAATCGATTTAAAATTATTCTATAAACGTACATGTTAATAACAATAACCATAATTTATATAAATCATTCATAGCATTAATATTCATACCAAGTCATATTTATATTTTGAAATCAGTATTACCATAATAACACACATTGATATTTTATTAATTAATTACATTAATAATTAATTTAACACGAATTATTTTAAACATAATAATTCATCGAACCGAAATAATTTTCAATTCAACTATTCCCTTCCCAATTGAATTCGCGTCGGAAGTACGAAAATATTTCTATATATTTCGTCCAAACGCACAACAGCTGTGGAATGCGTGAAATGTATAACGCCTGACATTTATTCGAGAATAGCTTTACTAGACTGTTGTAAATCAAAGAAGAACAGGTCGATCGATCGTTTCCGTCAACTCGACAAAAGGGTCTTGAGAATAAACTGCACGTGTTTAAGGGTTGAAATAGGGTACAGTCATCGGGTATGGGTAAGGCGTGAGGCCGAACTGGTCGCTAACGAAAAGGTCGACCTGCCCGTGTGAATGTCACGGCCATCTTTCCTTCCGTTCGGCGAAACTTAACTTTCGACCCTCCTTGCACGGACGTGCTAGAGCTGAACAAACATTATTGCCGCATGTTTGCAATTGTATAGAAAGGAGAAATGCGTTTTTCCAGATTCCCTTCATAATTATACAAAGCCGGCTAATATATTAAATATAATGAAGAAGGAAAAAAATCTATTCTATGTGGACGTTAGAGAGCGGAGAAACAAGCAATACAGAATAAAATTACCAAAAGTAAAAAACAGCTATGCACAAGGCACCACTCGGTACAAAGGAATAAAAATAACAAAGAATTCGATTTAATAACCAGATTGACTGAAATAAATAGCAAAACTCTATTCACAGAAGAAATAATAAAATTCGTAAATAGAAAAAAATACGATTACAACATAAATGAATAGAACATAAAAATAGAGACCTACAAATAAAGGAAACACTAAAGAATACAAATAATACATAATATAGAAAACACGGATATTAAGGAGGTAACAGAAATGAAATTTATATACAAAACCAACTCTGGTGCAGTCCTCAAATAAAAATGTAACCAAAAAGCATCAATATTTTAATTTATCTGTAAAAATTAATACTCTTAAAGTACTAAAGTAATACTATCAAGAGGACAAATAAACATTATCTTATCTTATCTATGAGTTATTTGTTGTTCAGCCCCGCAAGGTGCTGAAAAGGGCTTCACTTGCCGCTGCAAGAGGCTGCTTCGCCAACGAGTGCTAGGACAGCTGTTTCTGTGGTTGCTATGGAAACTTTCGGATGACTCGGTTTTTTCTTTCGATTTGCAATGCTTTTGTCTTCGTGAGTTACTATAGTTGTATTCGTTTATTACAATCTTGAATTATTCTCGTGCGTTCATTCATTTTTGGTGCCGAAACCCGGGATTGTTTGTTTACTTCATTAGATTACGATGCGCTAATCCACGTAATTTATTCCGTGTAATAAACAATTGGCATGATCCTCAGATCCGGTAAAAAATATCAAATACGTTCTCGGGAAAAAACCCGTCGATCTTCAGGCAAAACTACTACTCGTCCCTCTACTGATAAAATGGCCCGCTCGTTCAAATTTGGTGCGTTTTTGGAACTTTCTGCACTCGAAAGCGAGTTATCAGAACTGTCTTCTGAGAACAGAGAACTTCTTTTACAGCTTGAATTGAATTTAGCAGATATTGAAATGTTCACCGCTGGTTCATTGCCTTGTTCAACTCAAGGTGAGTACGATGATTTGAAAGCAATGTTCTTTGACCTACAGAAGAATTTGAAAATCAATTTAGAGAAAATACTAAAATCCACATCCATTGTCACTTCAGTTCGAGCAGCGGTTTCTTCTGAAACAATAAGTGCATTAAAAACGGCGCAGTCTTTAATTTCATCTTTCCGTCCCACCCCTCTAACTTCCACCCCCGTTTCATCATCATCAACTAGATCTGCTCTTGATAATATGGTTTATCATCGTCAAATCTTGGACCTTGTTCCTATCTTTTCCGGAGACATTTTACATTTTGATACCTTTATTGAGCAGTTTAATATTTCAACTCATGATGTTTCCTCTCTAACCGATGGACAGAAACTTCAAGCTCTGAAGTCGAAATTACAGGGTAGCCCACTTTCATTGGTTTCTGATCCAGGATTGTCATACTCTCAGGCGTATGAATCACTATTGAGAGAATACAAATCCAGCTATCGCAGAGCCATGGCACTCATTTCGGGTAAGGAAAATTTTCCTCCAATCACTGGCGATCCCGTATCTATCGAGAAATTCTTCTATGCTTCCACTTCCTGGACAGAAGCACTTAGAAAAATTGAAACTCCAGATTTGTCCAGTCTATTGATGTTCCGCTCTGTATTTTTCCGCCTCTCAAAGCCACTGCAAGAGAGTTTCCTTGACGGTCGACAGAAGGACAGCGATCTTCCTACGATAAAAGAACTACTCTCGTTTCTCTCAGACAGGGTCGAACGAGTGCGGAACAGTCCATCGCGGCTCCCTGCGACATCATCAGTGAATTTGAAACAACAACCACCCATGTATCGTCGTTCTTCACCTTCCCGAACACCTCCCAAATTGAGCGCTAATCGGTTCTCGTCATTTGCTGTTTATGATAACGAGGATAGTTTTGATAGTTTTCAAGATAAGTCAGCGTTCCTGACTTCAGTCACTTCTCAGTCGCCAGTGGGAAACAGGTCCCGTACTATTTGTGCTCTTTGTACTTCATTTCACCCCTTTTTTCGGTGTGAACTTTGGACGCGAAAATCGCCATCTCAGAGAAGGGACTACGTTCAGCAAAATCGTTTATGTTGGAACTGTCTTGGTCGCGGTCATTCAGTGAGCTCCTGCAAATCCACCATAAATTGTTACGACTGTGGCTCTAAACACCACACTACTCTTCATGATTCTTATCAAACGCCCAATCAATATAAATCGTCGACATCATCCTCACAAGCTTCTGACTTGAACTCACCACCTCGCATTAGATCCCCTTCCCCAGTTCGCCGAGTTTCTACAACTCCTGTGAGACTTACAACTAACAACGCGTCGGAAATTCAATGCTCCTCGTCAGATGAAAACCCAAAAATGCAGCTGCAACGGACATTCTCTCCTACAGCAACCAGATTTCCAGCCACTCAATCGCACCAACCGCATTTGCACCCTTCCCACACAACTCGTAGCACGCTCGCTACGTCCGACTGAAGGTGGCTTGGGCGTCATTCCTCCCTCAGTAAACCCGTTCCTGGGCGAGTAGGAGGCCCTCACATAATTGATGAAGTAGTAGCGGGTAAATCACAACCTTTTTTGTTTGTCACCTCTTCAAGAGAACGTTGTCACAAAGCTGACAACGCAACGATTTTGAATTTAATGAAACTGTCCAGAAATACTCAATACCCAGAATCCAAACCCCAAATGGACGTACCTTCTTCAGTAAACAATAATAGTACAGAGACTCTCCACCCTATTTCTCCCTCAAATCTTCCACCCTACAGTCCATCGTGTCTACGGTTTTCTCCGCATGCGTCGGTAGTACCTACAGTGGCGGTGTCCTTAAGTCATGGCGGCCTAGATGCCAAAATGATTCGAGGCATGCTGGATACAGGCAGTGAAATCTCCTTGATTGGACGAGATTGTGCTGAACAATGTGGACTCCAAATTACCAGTATGGAAGGAACTGTCACCGGCATTGGAGGAGAAATCTGCTCAAAGACCTATGGGTTGGCGTCCGCCTTTCTACATCTTCAAGATCGTCGAGTTCTACCATTGACACTTCGGGTCGTAGATCAAGTAACCGCTCCTTTACCTTCAAGAGAACTTCCTCACCATCGCTGGGACCACTTTTTACAATACACTCTTTCCGACCCACTCTACTACAAGCCTGCTCCAGTGCAAGTACTCCTTGGCTCTGATGTAACTGTTCAAATCATTACTGGTAGAAAAGTCCTGCCACTTCGAGGCTCTCCATTCCTTCTCGAAACTCACATAGGCTGGGTTGTAATTGGATCATTTTCTTTTGGTCGATCGATTTCTGTAAATTTTTCATCAAGTCTTGAGTCACCTCCGGGAGCACATGGATTCTGTCGTACCAGAAAGCGGCTCATCAATAGAAAAGCATTCCTCCAATCAGAAGAAAGAGAAGATTGTTCTAGTTCCTCTCCAGCTACTCTCCAACAGAAAACACAAGTTTTGCTGCAGGACAAGCTAAAAACCCCTCAATCTAATATACTTGATGCTCCCATTCATCAGTCTCAAAAAGATTCAAGCTTCTCGGTTCAACAAAGTATTTCCTCAGTACCTGATGTCATGATCAAATCAACTGATGAGCCAACAAACAGTTCAAACACTCTTGATCTGAGAATTCCATTTAATCGTCATCAACTCTGGAAACAATACTTCGCCCAGACCCCATCATGTCACGAAGACTTGGTGCCTTTCAAATTCAATAAAGAAGTCATCACTCCCCATGGATCATTTCATCTCACACCATCAGTTACATCACTCGCATCAGCACCACCTTCGGAAACATGCACGACATTGGTAACAACAAAATCACCTCCAACCTTGATAAAAATACAAGAACTGATTTCTCGAATGTATGAAGTCGAGTCAGTAGAACCTTGTTCTCCACTAACGCCTGCCGAGCTGGAAGCGGAAAGAATGTTTCTTGAAAAAACTTTTCGAACTCCGTCAGGAAAGTTTTGTGTTCCTCTTCTTCTTTCGGAGAATCCTGAGTCGTTAGGAGATTCTCGTCGAATCGCGTTAAATAGACTTTATAGATTAGAACACAAATTAAAAAATAACCCCAAACTGCGAGACCAATACATCTCTTTTATGGCAGAATATGAAGCGTTAGGTCATATGACTGAAGTTTCCCGTTCTTCCACAAGCACTCCTGTGTATTACATTCCACATCATCCAGTAATTCGTGAAGACAGTCATACAACAAAATTGAGAGTTGTATTCAATGCATCTCAGAAAACATCCTCCGGCATGTCACTTAACGATATTCTTTTACCCGGTCCAAAGCTTCAGCTAGATATAGCAGATGTTGTTACTAAATTTAGAGATCCACGGTATGTGTTTACAGCTGATATAAAACAAATGTTTCGAAACATAGATCATACACCGACCGATCGAGAAATCCTGCGCATTCTTTGGCGACCATCTGAGAGTTTACCAGTGAAGGAATACCGACTGAATACTGTGACATACGGAACTACATCAGCCCCCTTTCTCGCTTGCAGAGTGATTTTGGAGTTAGCCAGAACTCAAGCTGTTCAATTTCCTCTTGGGTCAAAAGTTCTTTTATCTCAAACCTACGTTGACGACTGCCATGGAGGTGGCAGAGATATTGAAGAAGCTCTTCGGTCACGTAATGAGGTGATTGCTCTCCTTAATTCAGCTGGTTTCGAGTTGCGCAAGTGGGCTTCAAACCATCCTCAAATATTAGAAGGAGTCCCCCCAGAGTATCACCTCCCACAAACTGCTTCAGTTGACCTTCCTAAGGAATCGGAGAAACCGCTCAAGATACTTGGACTTTGTTGGAACCCAACGAAGGATTTCTTTCACTATTTGGTCCCCTCGTTCAAGCCAATAACCACAAGAAGAGATTTGGCGAGCCAAATCGGGCGTGTTTATGATCCCGTAGGTTGGCTTATTCCAATTGCTGTTTATGCCCGAGCCATTCAACGAGCAGTCTGTTCTCAGAAATTAGGTTGGGATGACCCCCTTCCTGATCATTACATTGATTCCTGGGCAACATTCATAGCCGAATTTCCATTTCTCAACACCATCACAATCCCCCGATGGATTCCTCAAAATGATGGAGATGAATTTCTCATTGGCTTCGCAGACGCCTCAGAAAGAGCGTATGCTGGGGTTATTTATCACGTCTCCTCATCAAAACAGGTGAATTTGGTCTTCGCCAGAGCAAGGATGGCTCCTCTGAAAACAGAAACTCTTCCAAAACTTGAATTGTTAGCAGCAGAACTTCTTGGAAAAATGATGGGCAAGATTCAGCAATTATTTCCTCAGGTTCCAATCAACCATGTTTTTGCCAATACTGACAGTCTTATAGTATTGTCCTGGCTTACAGCGGATCCGGCTCCAGTTTGGAAAACGTTTGTTGGCAACAGAGTTGCCAGTACATTAAAACATGTGCCACCGGCCAGGTGGTTCCATGTGCCCTCTGCTGAAAATCCCGCTGATGTTGCTAGCCGTGGAGCAGTTCCATCCAAACTTTCACATCACCATCTTTGGTGGCATGGGCCGGAGTGGTTGACTCAATCACCTAACCAATGGCCCCTGACAAAGACTCGCTCAGTTACAAATAACCCAGAAGTGGTTTCAGAAATTCGTACCTCATCTCCTGTTCAATCGGCTGTGGGAAGTAGTCCGTCGTCTCTTGATCTAGAATCTCGATTCAGCACGTATCGACGTCTTCGTAGAGTCACTGCTTGGGTACTAAGATTTTTGCACAATTCTCATTATCGCAATAAACAACTTGAAGGTCCCCTCACAGCTGAAGAATTGAAGGACGCAGAAACTCACCTGGTTGTACAAAACCAAAAATCAAATTTCCCCCTTTTGTATCGTGACATCTTATCAGATCATCCTCGAATTCGGAATGTGAAGGTGCTCGGACTTTTTGTTGCTCCAGATGGAGTTATCCGTGTTGGAGGCCGATTGCAGAACGCCGTCCTTCCTTACATTACCCAACATCCAGCACTACTCCCCTCCTCAAGTCGTCTGACTGACCTGATTATTGATAACGCCCATGAGTCCCTCTGCCACGTTGGGCCTAGAGCTACCTTGAGTCACTTGAAACAGAAATTTTGGATACTCAATGGTAGGCATGTTGTTCAAAAAAGACTAGCAAAGTGTCACCGGTGTTTTACAGTGAAACCGAGGCCTTTTCAAACCGAAATGGGACATTTACCTCTAGAACGAACGGAAGGATTGTTTCCATTCTATACCACTGGAATAGATTTCGCTGGCCCTTTCAACGTTTCATCTACTGGACTCAGAGGTAGCAAAGTGATCGGCGTCTATCTAGCAGTTTTCGTTTGCTTTTCAACAAAAGCGGTCCATCTTGAAATAGTTCATGATCTATCCACGGATGGTTTCCTTCAGGCGTTGGAACGATTTCTAGCTAGACGTGGTGTACCTCGTACTATCTGGACAGATAATGGGCGCAATTTTCTTGGAGCAGCAAATCTTCTTCGTCCAGTCAGAGAGGCCTTTGACACTGAGACTCATCGTCATGGCTTGCATTTGGGGACAGCAGAAAGAGGCATAACGTGGCGATTCATTCCTCCACACGCCCCTCATTTTGGTGGCCTATGGGAAGCAGCTGTTCGATCTGCAAAAACTCTCCTCCGCCGGTTACTCAGAGGTCATATCCCATCCCTTCAGACCTTTTCAACTGTCGTGGCTCGAGTAGAAGCTGTGCTGAATTCCCGACCAATCACAGTAGACCTATCATCCCCTTCAGATCTCTCCGTTCTCACTCCTGGCCATTTTTTGGTCCAACGACCCCTCACGTCACTCCCTGAAATTCCTGCTACCACAAGAGATAGTTTCATATCCTCCTGGCGATTTGTGAAGAAGTGTGTCGATGATTTCTGGAAGAGGTGGTCCAAGGAATATTTACTTGATTTGCAACATCGTGAAAAATGGAACACACCAGCAAGACCTCCGCACGAAGGGGATATAGTTCTGATGATTGAAGACAATCTTCCTACACTAAAATGGCAATTGGCTCAAATCATTAAATTGTTCCCAGGCACAGACAACAAGACGCGTGTGGCTCAGGTCAGAACTTCACAAGGAGAATTCCGACGCCCAGTAGTAAAGCTTGCTCCCCTTCCGTGCAATGCTTGAGAGAACTTCGATTCCATCAACTAATGTCGCCAAGATTTTCGAAACTCTACGAAGCTGACGTTTTTCATCTTCCGGGGGCAGGATGTTCAGCCCCGCAAGGTGCTGAAAAGGGCTTCACTTGCCGCTGCAAGAGGCTGCTTCGCCAACGAGTGCTAGGACAGCTGTTTCTGTGGTTGCTATGGAAACTTTCGGATGACTCGGTTTTTTCTTTCGATTTGCAATGCTTTTGTCTTCGTGAGTTACTATAGTTGTATTCGTTTATTACAATCTTGAATTATTCTCGTGCGTTCATTCATTTGTATAGTCTTTAATGAAGGGATTTCCTACTCAAGTTTTCCAACAAGGTATTCAAACATACGTCAACAAAATTTTCCGACACAATATCGGTGGTTTTCAAATTTTGTATTATCTTAATTTTGTTTTATTTTCCAATAATAAATCAATCGTCGTACACTCAATATGTATCTATAGGCGATAAATTGGACCCTTAATAAAGTGATTCAAGGAAAAACAAAAATATTTGAAATTATGATTTTCACCTAGGAGTTTTCTATTCTAGTTACCAAAATGTTTCTTTATTTTGCTTTAAGCAGTATTGATTTTATTGAATCAGTTTCGGTTAACGAAACTTTTATTTCAATGTTATGTGTCATGTAAGCCCATTTTTGCATAATTTCTTCACTCATTTCCTCTTGATATTTCGAACGTTTCTGAGCTGAAGGGAAATCATAAAATGTGAAATTTCGACTGGGATTCGAAGTGCCAATATGAACTTCTGCATAATGTAAGTAATCAATTGAGCTATCGAGCCGACCCCGAACAAAAAAGGGATTCTTTTCTCAACAGCTTCTGAATGCAGGTTGATGTTAGGTGACTGAGGGTGCCCAGGTGCAAGCCGTTTGGAGCAATGACGTCATACCGCCCCCAGTCACGTCACGTCGCCTGGATCCGCCCTCGCTATACTACATCACAATTCTCTTTCCATAGCCATTCTCTATCTGGCACTGAATCGATCCAAACCCGGAGCAAAGCTAGGGATTCGAACTAGCAAAATACAGGTAGCAGTCGAAAAAATTGTTCTCGAGCGACGGGAATACTATGAACCGATAGAACCCAATTGGAAGGCCCGAATGGCAATCTTAAAACCATATCGTGACTCTAATAGCAATTGAAAGCGGTCCTTACGTTTTCGAAAAAGGTCGAGGTTTCATTTTACATGGAATTGCCAATGGTCAATAAGGTATGCTCTGTATTGGATGATCGAGAAGTTGACGATGCCGATCAATATTTTGATACAGATTGCTCTCATTGCAATTCCTGTATAAGAAACTAAAGTGGCATAATTATAATCGAACCGAGGATTATTTCGACAATTTATAATGGTAACATCATCCAAAGGATTAAAAAATAAAATACCTTTATTCGATACTAAAATATATCGACACTTTTTTCAATACGTCCGATACTAAACGATATTTTTTCGAAATATTGTCTATACACTAGAGATACTTATAAAAAATCAATATTCCTATTTTCAATCAATTCTATTCGCAGATAAACACATCGAACCGCAACTGAGCTGTATAGTCCGTATTTTAATACGCGATTTTCTCATATCCAGTTGATTGGCAAAGCCACAAGGAGAAATTCAGGACCATATAATTACTGTTGGAATTCATATTGTTGGTCAACCCTCTTCACATTTCGCTGATTTATCGTATTAATTAATCCTACGGTTCTCAACTCGATTTCCAAGCGTAATTCGAACGAGGGTTCCCAACCGCAAAAGATTCTAACGAGGAATACATTCACGTTTTATCCTTTCCAAATAGCACATCAACTTTCTATTTTATTCATTGCTCAGTAAATATGTTTCACATTTACTTCAATCGGTTACAAATTTTTCGGAAAAGTTCAACAAACGTTAAAAAAAAGAAAAAAAAACGAAGATAACATATCTTCATATATTGGAGCATTATATCTTCATCGAACATTCCTTATGCGGCAAATGCCATCAGAAATAAGAGAGAAAAATTGATGAGAACGTGAATAGAAATCTAACAACGTCTCGGCCGAGGAAATAGGGAGCGAAAAGTTATTATTCGATACAGAAAATATAATCGAATTCGAGACGAGGCTTAGAAATCAACTACGTCGACATTGAACCATATACTCTACACTGAACCAACTTTTCACCTTCAACGGTGTTCCTTCGAGAAGTGGAAATCGCAGGGTATCGTTCGATTCAATAACAACACCCACGGAAAAGAAACCTGCTCCTACTCAACTGGGAAAACTCAATTACGCGCTTTCTCTACCTCTGAAGGTTTACGAAATTCGCTTTGCCTTCTGAATTTATACTGACTTTCAGAAGGTTTCTTCCGTTTCCACAGGTATCGGCTAGTATTTGCTCCTTCCAGCCCACAACCGTAAGATTCCACGAACCGCGCTGTACGTGTAGAGGAAGAATATATGGAATCCGAGAAACTTCATTGTAATTGGATGGATGTGTATACGGTGAAATAAATTTTGTATTGCTGCGATGAATAATTGCGAGCGAATAGGACGAAACGACCGCAACTGAGGAAAATGGCACTTGAGTTCAGAAACAGAACTGCACTCAGTGTGGCCTCTCATCAGAGAGAGCGATGCCGAGCTTGAACACCTACCAGACTGTTACCGGAGGAGACGAGCATGTCCCTTCTTAATTGTCTATCTCTATGAAGGCAATGGAAGCAGCTCAGCAAGGGAATCTCCAATTGTACGTACTTCATACCAGCCATCTCCCAGAAAGAGAGGAAAATACATTGGCTACTTTCTGCGGATAATACTGCAATTCTTGCCGTAGTAAAACATACCACGATACCATCCCGTTATTGGAACGATCCTTGAAAAATCTTCAGAACTACAACCAAATGGAGCGAGACGCTGCGAATTATTGTACTTTCTATTATACTTTATACATTATACTATATAAAATATATACCATATACTTTTTATACTTACTATTATTATACTTTTCTAGTATAATTTTGCTTCAAACTAAATTAGAACGATATTTATTGTATACCTATTAAATAATTAATTAAAATTAAAAACTAATCAAAATTAAAAAAAATTGAAGATGACCATCCGCTTTTGTGTTGAAGATGATTATTCCGAACATTTGTGAACGTTTTCAAGAAACTAATCAAAAGGGAAAACTAGCTCGGTAGCAGCGATGGTAATTTTAATATTTTTTTCTTTTTCTTAATTTTCTAATTAAAAGTTACATTTTACGCTCGACGGCAGAGCTGAAGATAATGTTTTATAAGTATTCTATCAAGTATAGAACTCCATAAAATACTAGAACCATCTTGTCAAATTTCTCAAAATCACGAACAAGACACTAAAAGCTGCGTTTACTCAAGAACAATGGAAGCTATCAACCCCGTTATTGTCTCATTCGCTTCAGCATCGAAAAATCGATATAAGTTGATATCAAACACACCAATGTTTCAAAAATATTGGAAACTATGAATTTTTCCTCCTTTAAAACCGCAAAAATACCCTTAAAATTAAGGCAGCGATTTGGCTTTTGAATTGAGACGTCGTCAGACCAAGAATGATTTTTGGTAAACTTTAATTTTGGACCATAAAACGTATCGTGTACCTACTTAAGAAAACTCTCGTAAATGGCGACAATCGTCTCGACAACGTTTCGAATTTTCAATGGAAGATTTCTCAAGTTCCGTACCGTTTCTTAACGCATTGCGAATTTCAAAACCATTTACTATTGTCGGTGCGTTCGAACGCTCTCGAAATTCGCGGAAAATGCCAAACGAAAGACGAATTCCTTTTCATACAAGCGACGAAGCCTCATCTTTCCATACCATGAAAGACGTTCGAGGTGAAACTCGAGACTCCTTAGAGTATCGATGGCCTCTGACTTTCAATGCTGGAACTGGAGCGTCGTGGATTTAGGAAGATGTTGGTTGCCTATTTTGTATTCGATAGCTTCTCTCAAAACGTGAGGTCGACCCGCGACGCGTAATACTCAAATTCATCCAGGTAGAACAGTTCGCAGTGCGATTTCGTCCCCAACGCAATAGGCAAGATTGATCACACGGAAAACCATGTTCGGCTCCTGTGTTACCGAGTATTCCGCGGCAATAATTCAGAGGATTCTTTTCGAAATAAATTTCGGTTCGCAAACCGCGTAAATCAGCGACCGCGAGAAATGTTTGCGATGCAGTAAAAACACGACACCGGCTAAGATGTTTCGAGACGGAGAAGAACGAGATTTTGGGACTATTTTAAAACGGCCAGTTCCAAGCTATGAACATTCCGAAAGAGGGGGAAATTCTTTCTCAAAGGGAAAAATGTTGGAATTGGACGAGTATCAATGACGGTATTTTCAGAATCGCGCTCTTCCCCAAGGTTTAAATACGTAAATAGACGACAAAATATAGACGACGGAAGAAGCATTCGTGAGACGCGGTTTGCGGAGAAAAGGTTTCTTGGAGCAATTACTACGAGCGGATCTGAAGGGATATATGAAACAACGTCGTTAAACTGCCATCAAACCGAGGAATCTGTTTTTCATAGCTGATAATAAAAGGCGACGTTCTAATCCACGAAGGAATGCAACGCTTTACTCGCTCTTGATTGCAGTTTTTCGGTCACAACGTTCCCAATAAGCGTAACACTAGACGAAAAAAATAATAAAGCGGAAGTACTGTGTGAGACATAAAAATCAACGTTCATCTGCAAGCGATAACGAACTTTTCAAAACCTCGAGCGGACCTTTCGCGGAAAATTATTATTATTACCGCGGAATTACGAGCGTTTGCTTTTATGGCAATTTGATAATTAATTTCGAAGAGAGCGAAGTCGTTTGAGGAAAACTGCGACGTTTGTAATTCGAAGTCGTTAACATTAATCACAAATTTAAATTGGCGTATCTCACTTGAACAAAGCGAGGAGTACAATCGGGCGAACTGAGTTATAATAGCATCTAGTAAACAATAATGAAAAGGGTCAACACAACAATAACGAAAGGACTGGTCCAACTACAAGGTACAAAGCTTCATAGTACCGGACACGAGAGGTGATGGTGCTCACAGACTGAGACTGTAGAGTTCACATAGATCCGGAGCGGAAGTAATTCCGCACGTACTGCATCGGGTTGTATTTTAATCAAAATTCTATTCTGATGTGGATTCGGTAGATAGCTCAACTATACATGCAACTCTTTCAAGTTTTTTTTTTTTTTTAATAGGCTGGCTGAATAATTTTATTTAGAAATTTTTTCAATTTATTTTTAACTGTGGTTTTTGTTTTGTATTTTTTTTTTGTCGTTGTTTTTTGTTAGTGATTTTTTCTCGTTGGATGAGTTGGATTAAATTAGTAATGAGTTGGTGGTCGGTGTGTAGGGTTGGCCATGTAACTAATTTAAAAATAATAATAATAATATTTATATATACATAAACTAATTTCTTTCTCTTTATCTGTGACCAAATTTTTTCGAAATATTTCCTCTTTCTTCTTTCACAATCAATTAATTATTTAGTTCAGTAGAACCATCAACCAACTCAATTTAAAACTAATTTAATTTACTTAGTGGAATTCGAGACTGTCACTCTTCTTCTCGTATTCTTGTAACTAAGCTAAGACAGCCTGTTGAAGCGATATACATAACCTAATGAAATGGCGGTTTGCAGCGATGAAAATATCTAACCATTTATATTCGAGATGTTTTCGAACGCTTGAAAACCGAATGTTAAAATAGGAAAAAATTGTCACTTTCAACCTGTCCAGTTACCTATTTTTAGAAGCACTAGTTTCCACTATAAACATTGAAAGGACGAGGAGTAAATATTTGTATAAACACTTACTAAATTATAGGAGCGCACTAAGAATAATCAAAAAAATCATAATAAAAGTAATTCTTCAGGATATAGAATAAACAAAATTTAACAGCAATCCAATCGCCCTACACAGACAATCATCAGGAGTAAAATCCGGACCAATGTAAACACTTGTTTATGAGGATGGCAGAGAGATGGAACGGGCTGGAGTTCTGTAGCTCGGACGGTGGGCTCTGTTAGGCCAACGAAGCAAAGGCCATTCATCAGTTATATTAATGACTCTTATCTCGCCAAGGGCAAAAAAGCCCTTTTCCGCTTCGGCCTTCGTTCCTACTCAGCAGTATACAACCGAGCTAGTAGGTTCTGCGGCCCACTACACCTTATATTGGCTTCAGATATTGGCCGCCCAATACAATCATCTAGAGTTTTCAAAATGCTCGCGGAGAATTGCAACGAGGTCAAACCGAAGGCAGAGGTTTTTTCATTTGAGAGAGTCTCAAGAGAACTTTTATACTCGGCTGAGATTCGGACCGAAAGAGTGTAACCAGATAGAAAAAAGGGTCGAAAGAGAAAAGCGGGTAAATCGACTAGTATGGCATTTTTCTCGTGTCACAATTTTTTGTTAAAAGATTTTTTTCTCGAAAAAACATCGTAAATTTCTGCTTTGAGTTTGTGAAGTGAAATAATTGTCTGCCTTCTAGAGCGATCTAGATTTTCCCTCTCCTAGAAAAGTTCGACAAAACATACGATTAAAAATTAAAAAAACTAAAAGAAAAAAAAATTTTAAAAATAATTTTGTAAGGAGCCTTCTCAAGTCAAATTATCGGTGAAAATCTCGATATTCTCATCTTGACGATTATTATGTACAGATTTAAGGATATCTTGGAATAAGTAGGAGTATCCGCATTTATTGCAAAAAAATATTTTCCCAATACTGACTACAATTGGACGATTTTCCCCTTCAACCAATCCATCATGACACATTTACATCGATTGAAAAAAATCCGCAACATTTTTTTTCGAGCGACAATATTACTCATATGTGAGTCATATGGAATAAAATGTGTCAAAAGGTTCATACTATTGATACATACCCTCCAGCAATCCACGAATGTCTTCGCCGGGGTTCAGTGCCGCCAAGACGCAGTTCGGGCACTTGCAGCCTACTCATGCCGCCCTGCGAGACCTGCGCAAGTCAACCAGCATTTCATGTCTAGCGAAATCATATTTCCCTAAATACTTTTCCACACTGAAGCGCCAAAACGAAGCTGTCGAAGCGGGGTTCGTTGCAAATTAATTTATCGGAGCTTTGCGACCGAACGATGAGAAATCAGGAAAATAACTAATAATTTTATTTTATATAATAATAATATTTTTATATAGGTAATATTTTTTTATATATTTTATTTTATTTTATATATTTATATTTTAAATTTTATTTTATATAATAATAATAACTAATAATAAAAAGTATTATAATGAAGTAAATAACGACCACAATCGCTCGATTGACTGAGGATGAGAGAGGCAATGGAATTTCTTCGAATCTTAAATTTTCAGATCTTGTCACCTGCTGCCTTTTCTGAGGATAACGAAAGCGAGAAACCGGTTGAGTTCGAACGGAAACAACGCGTAACAGGAAAAGAAAGGAGTGGGGAATTTGCGTCGAACTTCAATCGCCAAGGAAAATAACTACCATCAAATTTTGAGGGGGTTAGAAAAAAAATTTTCTTGGGTGATTACAATGGTTTATTATAATAATAAACCAAAACTAGGAGCGTCAAGGGAATAACGAGGCAGGAACTGGGGTGAAATTTCGCCTTCCTGTGGTAAATCGTGGCGCACCTTACGGATGGTGAAACGGGAGGTATTCTACAATTAAGGGGTTGTAAGTAAAGGGAAAACATTGGTTGAATTTACGAGTATGGCCAGATGATTCTGCAAGCGATGGCACGCTGCGTCATCATTTGAAAATATAAACGTTCGAGAATTGAAAAAACGTTCAATAAAACTGTCATTTGATACCGCTCGTTGTAATGCCCGAAATTTCAAGTTTTTCGAGGAAAAGTCCAAGAGATATTCAGTCAGATGAAGTGTTCTTAGCTACGTCTACAAAAATGCGGTCATTAATAAATTAAACTATCCCCTGGAAACTCTATTCCTCATTCCTTGCGTGTAATAAATCACATGGCCTAAAATCACTCGATGGAAACAATCTTTCGTCATCAAATTATTCTTCCATCATTCATCAGATTTTTGAAGGGAAATAATCTTGTGCCCCAATTCTCAAAGGGAAAGAACGTAGCTGTACTATGTCATTTTGAAGGTAATTTCGTGCACGGATTCGCGAGTAAAAATAATTAAAATTTTAACTTTTTTTAAATTTTATTTATTAATAAATAAAAAGATGCACCGGTTTAATAAAAACAGATTCACTAGGGCGAAGAATCCGAATGATCAACAAATGACATACGTCGGCGAAAAAAAGAGCGAAAAAATATGAAACTGAGGGGTGGAAATAATAAATAAATAAACCTGAAACTAAACGGATGCAAGGAAAGAAACTACCCCAAATATTGATCTAAACGGATTACCAGATGAAAAAGAGATGAAAAGAGTGGGAATGTATTTGGCACGGAATGAATGCGTGAAACGAGTTGTTTATTCGAGGTTTACGATGGCCGAACGGTTAAATTTCTATTCATGCCTCGCACTCCATTTCAACGTACGTAGTTTGATCTCAAAGGAGAAAATGCAATTTGATGAACCGCTCAGCCAAAATTAAACCTCCGATTACGGCTCAAAATTACATTATCACTCGTATGAACCGGCGTGACTAATTTCTCCGTCACTTCGAATGTTGATAATGATTTTTGGAGGGAAAATAATGAAATTAAGCCGGTATAGAAGCAATAAAGTTGGTTTTGAATATAAACACCAGAAATAATTGAATGAATGAACGATTTATCTTATTCCTGCACAGTTTAGGGCATTACTGCCCTCTCTTGCAACTATAAAAAACTAAAAATAAAAAATAAAAATAAATAAATAAAAGAAATAAATAATTCCACTTTTACATCTCAGTAGTCAGCCCTTCGGAATATAAATACAAAAAGAAATAAAAATAATAATATGGTATCCTCCATCATCGTGCAATGCTCCAATCTGTCGCATGTAAAAAAAAAATCTACGAGTAAAGAAAAAATCAAAAATCGATTGCTCTGATTAAATAGGAGCGATTTTCAATCATTGCAAATCCATGAAGCAAATGAAATAAATATGAGTAATTCCTTGAAATAAATAATTCCACTTTTACATCTCAGTCAACCCTTCAGAATATATATACAAAAAGAAATAAAAATAATAATAAGATATCCTCCTCATCGTGCAATGCTCCAATCTGTCGCATGAAAAAAAAACCCAACACTATTTCACGAGTAAAGAACAAATAAAAAATCGATCGATTAAATAGGAGCGATTCTTAATCAACGCAAATCCTAAAAGGAAAAAAAAGCCCACTTTCAGCATTTCTGAGTCGTATTATTATTTTTACAGTTACTAGGTACCTAGAACGTTACTTATTTTACGTACGGACAAATGCCCAATTTATATATACGGCCCAATTTATATATGGCGTGCGCAGCGCCCAAAATTGAAATAATAGTCGATGAGCGCAAAGTGAAAAGTACAAATAATAGTTCATTCTTGAAAAAATGCGGACCTGATAACTGAAAGCGGAGAATGGAAAAAATCGATATCGTTTATTAGAAAAATTTGGTCAAAATTTCAGTTCGAAATACGCGAATATTTTCTACAGTTTTAGATCACGGTTGAAACCCCGGAAAATGTCGAAACGTTTCCTCCAGAAAGCACTGCGTACTTTCATTGGTTTTCCTTCCGATTTAAAAATTTATAGTTAAAATTTATGCGCAAAATAAGGGCAAAACTTCGACTCAACTTAACGTTGTGGCGTTTCTAGTGCGATTTAACTCAAAATCCTTACCCGCAGTAGATGCTGAAGGTTCTGTTCGCTGATCATTGTTTTATCTCGAGATTAAATACTAGAGAGACACATTCATGTCGCGAAACACTGAACTGACCGCGTCAATCCATAGTACGCGGGCCACTCGGTTCGATATACGAACGAACATGAACGCGTTTACGCGGGAACTGAACTTGCACCTGAGGCGCCCTTCGACAGTCCGATTCGCATTTTACTTATGACGCAAAGAAGGGGCGAGGGTGGGGTTGGAATTTCGAATTTAGAAAATGGCGACGGTTTCGATTGGCTGTGACCGGGAGAAGGGGTCGTCGAGGATCAAGTGGGCGAATACTGGCGGGGGATTAAAATGCTAATTTTGAAAAATTCTAATTTGAAAACCGGAAGGCCGTTAGATGGGGCACCGCCCAAAAAATTCTCGGGAGTTTACACGTTGGAAAAGAATGTCATCACTTGCACGGGCTCCGACCCGCGACTCATCTCGAATGCCAACTAATGTCAAAACTGGCCGGTTTAGAAACGGAATGAAAAAAAAACCGGACGCACAAATAAATACGAGGCGAAAAAAACGAAGGCGAGGCGATTTATTTTAATTTTATTTCGGTACAAGCTGAGACGTGCTTTGACCAAAATCAACGAAACTCGACTCGTTTTTAAAAGTAAATATGGTCGGGAAAATGTTTTTTGAAAACTATACGTTCATCGTTGAATTACGACGAGCGAATATAATCACGATTTTTTAGACTGATTTTCGAGTGGAAAAATATTCAAACTACTGTTCTTCATAGATCGAACAGCATTTCCATATTGGAAGCAAACAGGTGTAAACGATTTTGAAATAGAAGAAATTCGTATAAAGGACATTAATGAACTGGAGACAATTTCCTCTCGGCACTCGACGTCACCTGTATTCAATCTGATCGGATACTTCTCGATTCACCGTCGAGACAGTAATTTACTTCAGCTCGCGAAAAAAGGAAATGAACCAATTGCTCGCGGAGCGATATTGCGTCTACGAATAGACTTCTGGTGCTATGAATAGATTCATCTCAACCATCACAAATTAGGAAGTTTCGCATCAGAAAAAAATTGCAAATCCACTAATCCGTATTATTATTTATTATTTAATTCAATAATAAATTAGAGGTCGATTAGAATTTTGAATGGCGAAAAAAGGCTAATATCGATTTTGCACGGCTTTAATTCCACGACGAATTCCAGCATTTGCAACAGGGGCTACATTTTATTTCCGTCAGAACCAATTTCGGAAAACCGCCCCTTTTGTCGATGTAACAAAACTATGGTGAATCCAGGTCGAGCTGAAGGTCTCCGAGTCGCAAGGGTTGCAGTTCTAACGTGGCCGGATCGATTTAGTTTGGCAGGAGGGTGGAAAGTGGAATGATAATGTTTAAGATGGAGACGAAGGATGGAAAGCACTTTTTCGTGCTTGGAAACGACGGGAAGAAATCTTTTCCGATAGATGGACTAGCCCATTTTCCCGTCCTTCGCTTCTGCACTCGCGAGCTCCCATTTCTGTGTAAGTTTCATCCCTATCGAAAGCCTCTCATATTGCAAGATATCTCCGCCTCGTAAAAAGCGTTATCTACCGCTAAAAGCGCTCTACAAGGATGGGAAAATATTCCGTACAAACAGTATATTGCATTTTAGCGTGAAAATTCACAACTTGCCGCCGCTTTGAATTTATTTTCGCTCGTCCGAGAGTGAAACGTGATTTAGAGTGTACTACAATAATTTATTGGCCAAAAAACTGCCAATATACGAATAGGCGAGCAACTTCGTAGCATACGCGAACGTAAATTGAAAGAACCAGGTAAATATTAAGGTAGATCATTTAGTTTATTACTAATTATCCGTTTTAATATCAACAATATAGAGAAAAAATAAATAAATTAAATGATAAAATTATAAATTAATTCTAATAATTTAATAAATTATTTAATATATTATTATATTATTTTATATAATTTAATTTTAATAAATTATTTAAATAAATTAAATTATAAATTAATTTCAATAAATTAAATTTAATAAATTATTTAATATATTATTATATTATATTATTTTTTGATATAATTTAATTTTAATAAATTAAATTATAAATTAATTATAAATAAATGCGATAAATACCTAAATAAAAGAAATACTGGAAACCTTATTAACTGGGATTAAAATAAATAAAGAAAATTACAAAAATAAATATTTAAATTTACAGAAAAAATTAACTCTTGAATCTAAAAAAATAAATAAATAAAAGAAAATAATGAAATAAATACCTACTTTTAATAGATTGAAAAATCCGTCTGACGCCTTAAAATTTGATGTTGAACGTTTTAACCGCAGAAAATTTGACTGCGAAGAATTTGACCTTGAAGAATTCTTTTAGAAATTCTTATCTCCTTCGTTCCCTGACCTGCAAGCTAGCAACATCGCCATTTTTCAGACTCGCCTATTTTCGAGTCCCCTACTTAAGTAACAGTTAAAACGCGCCTCAGAGCTATATCTTTTTAAATCTTCACCCAAAAGTGAAAATTTAAAAGTGGTGCTCGGCAGAATAGAGTTCTATCTTCATCTTTCTTTTTAGCTTTAAATACAGACAGAGATCCATTATACCAGATAAATCGGACGAAGTTAATTGATCGAAATCCACTATTAGCAATGTCTTGCTTATTCCCGACTTGGCGCAGCTGGGCCAGCAGATTCGTATTAATCTAAAATAGAATGGATGGCGAATTGCAGAAGAGCTTTGGGAGTTACCGGTTCAGGCCGAAAAGGTTTTTCCTAAGGGAAAACAAAACAGAAGGGGATAAGTAGAAGAAAAGCGCCCTGTCAAAGGATTCTTGGCCGCCATCATCCGCTTACAGAGGATCACGTCTGATGCGTCGATTTGACGGTTTTTTCCCTTTTGGGGTCGGGAAACACTTGTTGGTCAATCAGAAACGAAAGAGCAAGCTGTAAGTTGCCTTAGGATTTATATTTTAGAGATAGCGATAGAATACAACATTTCTTGACGTTCCAATCGCGTCAGAATCTCCGCAAGAAATTTATAAAATTCGATGCGATTTCCAGAAAAACGATCGCTAAATTAACCGTTGTAAAAATCGTGGATTACACACAGTACTCCCGAAGTGTTGACGTTCAAAGTATTTTCTATTTTGATTTTTCACAGGCAGTAAGAATCAATATTTTTGAGCACTCAAGGTCCAGGAATGTTCGCCTTGCAAGGCAAATGACGCTTGTTTTTATCGTTAAGTTAACCCACCGTAATTCCAAGTTCTGAGCGTTTTGCGCCATTTATTTCGCGTGAATTGTCTATTTTGATTTTCGCAGGCCGCCAAGAAACATCTCATACTTCAATATCAAAAATCAATATTCTTCGTATTTTCAATACTATATTAATGTGGGTAAATTACGGTTAATATTGGTTTATTATTCAATAATAAACCATTGCACCTAATCGCCCCAGAAAAAAAAAAAAAAAAACTTTTAACTCACTCAAAATTAAATGTTTCACTTTCCTAGGCAAGTAGAATGCGAATATCCAAAGACAAAATTTCTGTCCGCCCTCCGTAAGCCGTCAACATTTTTCCGAGGAAACTATAAAAGCTAAATTTTCACAAAAGGCTGTTGTGTAAAGTTTAGGAGATTTTCAGAAATTTGGCATGACTCGGGAGTTCTTAGAGCTTTAAAACTCGTTCTATGCTCGTTGGAATGATCGTCAAACACTCACTTCAACTGCACCGTTAGGCGAAAAATTTAACTTTTCAGTTGAAAATTAAGAAAAATAAAATGATTGAAATTACAATAGTTAATACGGAGTTTTCCCCTATAGTTACCAATCTGTTTTTCGGTGGGAACGTTTACAAATGTTCGGAATAATTACTATCACAAATGGATGGTGTTCCTAAACCATTATTGAAGCGTTGAAACCATAGTTCAAACATTTGTAGCGTTTTATTTTCGGAGTCAAACGTTCTTCTTCAAACGTCGAAACCAAACTAATTTCACTTTTCTAATTACAACGAGACTCGCTAGAGGAAATTCGATAAGATAATGGAACTCCTTTTAAGAGTGGATGCCAACTTAGCGCACGTTCTCTCCATCGTTTTGTCCTCAGTACTATCGCATTGTATTGTTCGCATCCCCAAAGTAAACATGCGGGTTTGTCGCTTTATTGTCAAGTGTCCGTTTATCATGTCCTTCGCTAGCTCCGCAGTGACTGTCCTCTTGAAATATCCCGCGGAAATATTTCATCGATGCGGGAATTTTCTTCCGATTCCACGGATATTTTTTCAAGTCGTAGAAAATTTTTAAATTAATTTTCACTTCTAAAAAACAAATGGGAGGTACCGTCCAAAAAGTCTATTTCGAGGATATTTCCTCGGCTTTTAAAACAATCAAATCATATGGTTATGATCTATATTGAAAAATTATATTTATCACAATTATTTGGTTTTATCTTGAATATTCCAAACCGATCACCTTAAACCAATATAGGGCGTAAAATTTACTTGAGTTTACATTGGTTTTCAAAATATCGATTCTGTTTCCGGGTAAATCCACGGATATTTTTCAGGTCGTGGAAAATTTTTTAATTATTTTCACCAATTTCTTCCCCAGGTGGTCGCATTACTTCTTTTTGTAGGTTGAGGGGGAGAAAAACGAGGCGACCTCTTCTCCATCCTTTTTTATTATCCAGCCGAGTACTTTCGCCCGTTCGGGCTTCTTCAGGGCATTATAGGACCAAGGGTACCTATAGCCTCGTTTTTCTCCCCCTCAACCTACAAAAAAAAAAAAGAATTTTCACCAAGAAACAAATGGGAGGTATTGTTCTAAAAGTCGATTTCAAAGATATTTCCTCGGCTTTTCAAACAATAAAAAAATATATTATTATGATCGTATATTAAAAAATTATATTTATCACAATTATTTGGTTTTATCAACGTTAAAATATTCCAAAACGATCACCTTAAACCAATATAGGGCGTATAATTTACTTGAAAGTTTACTTAGGTTTTCAAAACATCGATTCTCTTTCCGGGGGAAATTTCAGCACAGTCGAAGGGGAAAAACAATAAATTCGGTAACACTGTTCTCTCTACAGGTTCCCCGTTTGTACAACCTGCGGAGCAACAGCAGCGGAGCATAGTAATTAATCACTTCCGCCTGTCTCGCGAAGGTACGCTTGTCGTTGGCAGCGATGGGGGGTCAAAATTATCCGCCGTTGTAAACCACTCGCGAGTATGGAAAAGAGCAAACATTCACGAACAAACGGGAAGAGACAACAAAAATTGCAATAACTGTCCTAATCAAGCGCGTATCGCTAATTAATTGAGTTGACTTGAGTGTACTTGTTAATCGAGAATGCTGATGAAAGATGAAGCGATAAGAGACGATGCGCGTCATCAACTGCGTAGAATCGTGTGAAAAATTCGACGACAATGTGAGTCGGAATTTACAATTCTAACAGGCGAATAAGCGAATTTTATTCTCGAATTTTATTCAAAGGCAGGTATTCAAAATCTTCGTTTTGAAGAAAATATAAAAATTAAACCTGCTTGGAAAAATCTGATTTTCACGAATTAACCAAGTACATTAACAATTACTCAATAAAAAAAAAAAAAAAAAAAAAAAAAGTTGAAACGTGCGAAAAATTTAGTATTCAATTGAAAAGCAAATAAAATAAATATTGTAAAAAAGAGTTAACAACACCAAAAGAATAAAGAATCATTACAAAAAAAATGTAATTTTTATCATTTTTATTTTTTTTATTTCGAAATAAAAATCTGAATTTTTCTGAAGTGTTTGACACCATTCCTACGACTATGAAACTATTTTTACAGCTCCAAGAACTCTCATGTTATACATCATTAAATGTATTTTTGAGACGTTTTGAGGGGGAGAAAATTCGTTTTTTTTTTTTTTGTTTTTCAAAAAAAGGAGTCGGGGTCTGAGCTTTGTGGTTGTCGAGTTATCGGAGTTCTTATGCGAAATTTTCGAGATTTTTAGAAATTCGGCATAACTCGAGAGTTCTCGGAGCTATAACAATCGTTCTACGCCGTCAACACTTTTCTGACGAAACTGTAAAATATATGTTTTTGACATTTTCACCAAAAATCAATCTTGGCCAGAGAATGGCTAAATTATTTAACCAAAAATCACTACCTACATTTTTGCTTTGATTGGGGAGCTTTGGGAAAATTGGCTATTTTCGGGGAGTTTTGAGGGGTAGAAAATTCGTAAACCAAAAACCGAACAGCGCGAAACATTATTCAACCTATTTTTCAATTGAAAAATTCCATAATGTTATAGGCAATCAGCCCACAACAATAATTCGATCTCTGGCTTACAATATAAATAATATCGAGGAGCAATTCCACGATCCGAACATTCAAACTTTTGCTATTTCAGAACGTTTGTCAGCGTGAAGAAAACCATGTCCAAAACGGGCAACTTGGCTTTTCTCGCCTTAATTGAATCACCGGGCCGAATGCAACAAAAAACAGTCGAAGAAAATGTCAGGAGGAGAATATTTGGAGAACCTCGTTTTTATTCTAACGCGAATTCAACACTCGAAATGACAACAGAGAACAGAACATTTTCCTCGGCGATTCCATGATTCAGAAACCTTTTTCTCGCCGACGGAGATGACAATGTAAATGTAGGGTCTGAATACGGGTCTAAGAAAATAATCCCGCTTCGTTCCCATTTCTACAATTTGCTTCCATGTGAGAGGTTGATTTCAGGTCGAAATATGCAAAAAGACAAAGGGGTAATAAAGCGAGGGAAAATATTTTTTCCCGGCCTAACTCACGACTTTTTTAATGCATTTTTACGCGAATAGAGAGTTAACGCTGTATCCGTTGAGATCAGTAACATTTCACGAATAAAAAGTTGTCGGTTTACAGGTGGAATCCAGCGATAAACGGAAATGATGATGAGCAGTTGGCTTCAATATCGCGAAATATCTCAATCGAACGATCCCTTTGATCGAAACGCACTGAAAATCATTCACAGCAAAATTGAGTGAAATAAATCAACCAAAATTCCTAATAAATAGGTAATCGAATCCTAAAAAATAAATCATCATATTAAATTATATAAAATCATGTTAAATAAATATATGAGAAGTAAATAAAATTAACAAATCAAAAATACAGAAATACATAAAAATAAAATTATCAAAATAACGATAAGAAATAATTAATTAATAAAATATAACCTTTACACAAAATTAATAAATCAATGGATGGCGGATTGTGGACCCTATGGCTCCACGTCGCCCTGAAGATGCCCGAATGGGCGAAAGTGCTCGGCCAGCCAATAAAGAATCGGAGAATGAGTCGCCTGGTTTTTCTCCCCCTCAAAACCCATGGACATCAAAAATTACATCGTTACGTTAATTCGTTTGGTCCTATTTTTTAAAACATAGCGAAACTCGGAAAAAATATTTTTAAAGGAATGACGACCCGGTAATTCGATCGATCTACGTATTAGCAGGAAAAATATCTGGCTTTCCTGATTATTTACAACATAGAGTCGAAACATTCAGACAAGGCGCTGGGTTAACGCGGATGAAGGTAAAGTAAGACGGTTGAGAGGATTTTTAAAGCGAAACTGGATAAGGGGGCGCTTAATGCGTTCAGCCAGTTCTCACCCCTTTTCGCACGATAAAGGAGCACTCGATAGCCCAGACAGAGAGGCCTTCTTTACAGCTACTTTATCGAATGACAAAGCCTCATCGAGTTGGTGCGTGTGGATTACGTAACAGGCTGACAGTGTTGCCAGTTTTCCACCGTTGGATACACGCTCTCCATTGGAACGTTTCCACCCTTGCAAACAAAAGTTTGGATGATTTCGTAAAAAATATACAATTTGAATATAAATCGCAGTATGTTTGAGACGGCGATAAATAGAGCCAATTGTAAGAAGCATGTAAGCATATTAATTTACTAGTTTTTTTTTAGCCATTAAGCATTTCATTATCTCTGAAAAGCAATTTAGCATTTTTGAAAAGATTTTAACATTTATTTAAAATTATTTCAGCACTATGGGCTGAGCGCCCCTGGCAGCTTCGCCGCCCAACTCCCTCAGAGGGGGGCTTCGCCCCCCTCAGCTATCGCGCAAGGTCGGCCCGTCGGAGGGGCTCCGCCCCTCCTCTCGGGCCTTACATAAATCGCTCGGGGGTAGTGTCCTTATCACTACAATATATAGTATAATATATAGTATATACTATATAGTATAGGTATAGGTAGGTAGTAGTAGTTTATTATTTGTGTATGGAGAGTGGGAATCGATAGGTATTACTATTAGTAGGAAGTATTTAGTAGTAGTTGCTATAATTTGGTGTGTAGTTGGTGGGTTTTGTATTGTACTTAGTATCATAAAGTATTGGGTTTTTCAACTGGAGCAAGGTTATAGCAGAATTAGACTTAACAACTGTAAGTTTTCCAAGATTTGTAACTTGCACGGTGGATAACTCAAACAAAAAGTCGTCAATTCAGATGTTTGAATACACCAAAAGATAGGTAATTTAACTGTCCACATTTTCCTAATGTAATGTACCTATCAATTTTTCAACCGTTTTTGCGTTATTCAACAATATTAGTAGACTATACACGAAAAAATGACATTTTTCAACTTTAAACGTTCTTTTCATCTATTTAGTGCGAAAGAAACGAAGAATGAACCATATATTATTGATATACACATCATCAACTATCATTATGCTGAATTTGAGCGAAATCCATTTCAAAAAATTTTTCGCGAAAAATCCAAGGGGATCCCCTGCGATTTTTTTCAACCGAACAGTTAACGAATTTTTACTCGTCTCTCAATGCAGATAAAAATCTGAAATTTTTAGGAAAGTTGTGTCTTACCAAGATGTATTTTTGTGATTTTTTTTATTTCTCGGAAAAATCTGCAAGTGGTCCAAAAAAATCGGTTTTTGAAAGCTCAAAAATTGGACTTTAACGCTGATTTTCGGGGTCAAAATTAATGCGAATCAATTGTTTTATTATGCGGGAGTCTTCATTTGAACGCCTTACATACGTACACAGCAAAAAATTTGGTGAAAAAAATTATAACAGAGCCAGAGAAATTATTTTCCGTTTTTCGCCGGCCGAAATTCCGAGCTCCGCTGACATCGGTAGTAGTGAAAAATTAGATTTTCGTTTTTAAGCGATTTTGAAAGCTATTCTTATAGGAAATTTAACGCTGAATCCGAATATGACGTCAAAACGGCGGAAATTTGAAGACAACTATCAGTTTTTCTAGGTTTAATACTACGCCACTCCTACGTTTTTCAACTTCGAAATTCCGTTGCAAATACTTACAGTACTGTTCAAATTTGATTAATTAATGATTCCTACAGGAAATTAGACGTAGAATTCGAATTTAAAGTGAAAACAAACAAAATCGAACAATTAATAATATTTTTCGAATTTTTTTCGATTTTCATACTTTTGAAGGTTCAACTTTGGGATTTTTTTTCGTCACGTTCCCGAAATGGGACAGATTAGGTGCTGTGGAAGAAAATGTAGGAAATTTAATGTAGAATCGATTAAAAATAAGAAAATGGCTAGCATATATGATAGCTCTCGAGATTTATTCCACTTTATGTCAAAAAACGTGTTTTGACTTTTCTTCAAACGTTAATAGCTCCACGGGGACATAACATAAAAATATAATTAAATAAACCAAATTGTAGGATTTTGATAGCTCTTTCTCGGCTCTGAGTAATATACCTATGTAAAAGTGGTCGGTTCAAAAGTTATTGGCGAAAAACATGCGAAAAACGCGAAAAACAGTCATAAAATTTCAAAGTGCAATAAAATTTGAACAAAGGCCTAATTAAAAAAAGAAGACTTTTCCAGCCGATGAAGTTCTTCCAATTGAACGGCACTATGACCAAAATTTGATTACCTATTCCCAGTTTCTCAATCAATCGTATACCCAAGGATTTTTGACTTTCTCTTCGGGCCGCTCTAGCGCCGGCTAAAATCGATCAACGAACGAATTCTTGTACTTTTTCGTTTAAAGAATTTATCCATGAACAAAATGCGCTCATAAAATCTTTTCGCGTTGTGGGAATTTTTCGAGAAAATCGCGATCAACTGAAGAAAAACGTGGTTTCGAAAAAGCTCAAAAACGTACATAAAGCTCCCCCAAGAAAAATCAAGGTCGAAAATCAAAAAAGTACGATTTAACGTACTCAGGAATTTTTTTAACCAGGATTTTTACCCGAATTTTTTCGGTTTTTTACAACGGGCATATTAAAGTTGATGGACGACTTGGGAGAAATGTATCGAAAAAATGTCGAGCCGAAGTCGGAAAAAGTAGACGGCAATGCGTCCTTAATTGCTAATGCGATTATTCAAATTGGATCGAATGCCAGTCTCTTTATTACACTGCTATTTACAATCCATCCGCGAATGGAAGCCGCTTTATTAGCTTAGAAATCTTAACGAGGAACGAACCGGGAGAGAAAAAAAACACGCCATCGATCATGGCTCATAGGCTGTCGCGGAGACCAAACAACAGCTGAATTGACACAATAGTCGTCGCGCGAGCGAAAGAGACGGATAGAAATAAACGCTGGCAAAAGAGCGAGCTAAAGTGAGAAAGAGAGATGAAAATGTTGCCAAACATGTAATCATCGCGAGAGCGCGGAATCATTATGCCGTTCAAAGTGGCCCGTAAATCAAACACCGCCAACCGTCATTAGCGACGTCTAATCGAATCGAAAATACGTCACAGTGCCGCGCAAATCTGGACAAAAGATTATGATAATACGGTTCGAGGATTTTACTTGGGTCGGCAAAGATGCAAATCGATCGGCCATTGACGTAAAGAAGAACTAAATTCGACTCTCAAAATTTCGCAGCAAGAGCTGATAGCTATCTAATGTCTCCGTTAGAAAAAAGAACGAAATGCGCGAATAAAAAATGCGTGCAACTCAACGATAAAAATCAGGCATCTTCTATATTTGAATACAAAAATAAATAAATGAACTAATAACAGAATTTTTAAAAACCTGCGTCAGCGTTATAAAACAAATTGTGGAATTTCGAAAACGCTTTATTTTTAAACCAAAGAAAATTAACATAAATAAATTGCCAGAAAATTCGATAATCGAAGAAAAAAAAAAAAAAAACTAATAACGCAGAAACACAGTGTGCTACCCAACGACGAAAACCAGGCGTCGTTTAAACGACGCCAAATTCTTGAACCACATTGCTAGCTCAATTTTAAGGGTACTTTTGGGGGTTTTGAGGGGGAGAAAATTCATATTTTCCAAAGTTCTTCGGGAAAATGTGTATTTGGTATCAATTTCTATAGGTTTTTGGACGCTGAATCGAATGAGACCAACGCGGGGTCAATAGCTTTATTGGTTCTCGAGTTATTGCAGCTCTTGTGCCGAATTTGGGAGATTTTCAGAAATTTGGCATGAAGGTATGACTCGAGAGTTTTTGGAGCAATAAAAATCGTTCGAATGCTCGTCGAACACTCTCTTCAACTATACCGTAAGGCGAAAAATTCGGATTTTAATTTGGAAATTAAGAGAAATAAAAATGATTAAATTTACAATAGTTGCTAAGGAGTTTTCTCTCAATCATTTGCAGCGTTTTGATTTAAAATTATTCGGTTGCATTTCAAAAACTTTAATTTTGCAAGCCACAAAAAATTAAAAAGTAAATAAAAAATCCTAGCAACTCCGATAATTGGCCATTTTCTGAGTCAATTCCCCAAACTTTGCTTTTCACTATAAAAATCTGGTGTCATATATAAAAGAAGAAAAAAACACTGCTTACTAAACTTTCTATTTTCAAAAAGAAAAAACCTTAGAAATATTAATTGTACTTGAAGCTTCTTAGAAAAATTTGAATTGCGCATGATCAATAATTTCTTGAAATCGCTCGCTTTCACCTATCGTAAATGCATCGCCCAACCGACGACACGGTGTTATCGTATTTTCGCCTACAATAGCAAAAACGTGAGCGTCCGAACCTTGAGAAAAACCTCGACCGTTCGATCTTCGTAAAACTGCCACTGTGTGAAATGATAATAATAAACATTTTACGTCTCTTTTGACAATTGACAGGAACATTGGCCTTCGCTTGAAAACCCGAGTCGGAGACTAAAGAAGCGTTTCGGGCCAAAATTAAATTGGCCGATGGCCAACTCTTCGCTTTGGAATCGTGATTTCTTTTAACGTAATAAACAACGTTTACCGCGCGATCCGTCGATGCTTTTGAACGGCGGATAATGTAAAGTTTTATGGTCCTGAGGGAACGCAAAAGAATTCAATCCCCGTGACGTTGGTGGCTATTTGAGGCATCATAAAATGTTCACCGCGATATCCCGCTGCAGCAAAAGGTTGTTGCCTAGTATTCGGAAATTTATTTTTCAAGTTTCTCGGGTAAGTAAAAATGCACTTGTTGAATCAGGAGCGAACATAGTTTCGAAAAAGATGAGTACGTGTTGAATGAATAGGGATTTTTTCGCGTTTTATCGAAACTGCAGCTACGCGTGATGTTGACGCCACAGTAATTACTCACATTTAATTTTTTTACGCATTTTGAGTTAAGTACCAACGTGTATGAAAAAATGCTTATTTAAAAATAAATAATATGCTTGTCAAGAAACGGTGTAATTACGTAAAAAATAATAAAAAACAAGAAATAACAAAATAAAATAGACGAGAAATAGTTGGTATTTTACGTCTCTTTGTGAAGGTATACAAAACGGCAATTTTTCCCACGTTTTCAAATTAAATATAGCTACTAAACGGTTGAAAACTCCAAAATTTTGAATTTAATTGTCATTTTGGAATATTCCGCCAATAAGGTGGAATATGGAAATTAAACCCCAATCATGATTGACAATCGGTCTTGAAACACGGTGATACTCGTTTCTGTGTAAATCAACCGCACCTCACGCCAAGCCTATTTATGGCGCACGCCGGATAATTACGCACATTTGATCGAATTTCATAGCTGATGTTCACAAAGAAATACCTTGGTTTTCAGGAACAAGCAAAAAAAGAAAAAAAAAAACTACCGTAATTTATCAGCAGCCTCAGAGAAACCACCTGAACATTCTCCTTAAAAAATGTTAAAACGAGATGTGTGGAATTCCTGTGGCGACGAATATGGGCCATTTTATTGGTCGAGGGGCTTTCTAAAAATTAAATCCGACTTTTTTCAATTTTTGGGATAGCATTGAAATGAACTGAAACCAACGGGGAAATTAATCGTCAGATCTTAGAGGAACGCCGATTTTTTTATTGGTGCAACAAAATGAAAGCAGAGACTGTGAGAACAGTTTGAACATGGATCACTCTCCGTCAAAATCTTGTCCTTCAGATGTTTCTCGTCTACCAAAACGATCACGGAGGAACACACTCGCGGCAACCAAAGGAAACAAGTAACGGAGAATAGATAGAAAATCTATATTCTCAGACATTTAACCGAGTGAATTTTTCCCAGTTAAAAATACATTTTTTCGCCAATTTTCGGAAAAAATTTAAAAGGGGCTCTACGTGGTTGGAGGTTTCATTTAAAAAATATATATTTTATCCGCATTTGTTAATCTCGACGCCCCACGTAACCACCGTAGTAAAAATAAAAAATTAACGACTTTAATTATACTAGTACTTCCGAATTTGAACTGACCATAAAATAAAGCACTGGCATTGAGGAGGTTCACATGATTTTTTTCCTCAGGTATCTATTTTCGGTTCATCAGCTTTCACGACACGTGAATTTTTCACCCGTAACAAAATCTGAGAGTGCGTAAAATTTTAAAAATATTCGCCAAAAGCAACAGGTGACGAGATAAAATATCGGTGGAACATCAAAAGAGCTTTTTAGAAAGAAACGTCGACACTAGCTTCAACAGGTTCGTTTGGCGTTAAAATCAATATAAACCCAAAATTTTCATCCGATTTGCAAAAAAAAAATAAATAATTTTTTTTCGTAATTAAATAAAGTTCAATGATAATAACCTTTAATCGGCGAATCCATTTGCCTTTCTATCCGTCAGCGTCGGATACGCGGACGAGGTCCGCGTCTCCGGTAAGGCCCAGATTTTCTTTTCGCTTTCTTTTCCTTCCGACGAACAGTCGAAAATGAATGCAAACCACAAAATCACGGGGGTGAATTTTTTTCGACACCAAAACGCACTGTAGCGATTTGAAACTTTCGCGGACTCGCGAGGGTGGGAGACGACCACGTTGGGTTAAAGGACCACAATGATGGACCACAAAGACCAGGTGGTCCGGGCGCCGCGGGCACACTAGAAAATTCCCCTTGAGGGAGGTGATGTTTTCCCCGCCTCCGACTATACCCGACAGTTACCGACAAGTGCCGAGTGCTCGGAGTGTGATCGAACCGATTGAACAATGAGGGGATGAGCTACTGTTCTTTAGTTTCCATCCTTTTTATTTTGTGGCAAAAAAATTTTTTTTGGTAGCAGAGATATAAGGAAGCGAATAATGGGAAGATAATAAGAGCTATAAGGAATAATAGGAGATAGAAAAAACCTACCTAGTAAGATAATTATTTTTGGCCAAAGGAGAGAGAATGTTTAATTACTATTTTCTAAAATAGTTACGAAAATCTAAAAATTGGTACATATGATCGATCAGTATTTCCATTTGAGTTGGCGAACTGGTATAACCAATGGTAAAATTAGGGCATAATAAAGGGCAGATCAAAGTTAATAAACTACGTGTATCTTAAGAACTAGTAGTGGGCATAGATCAAGCAGCGCTTTCATTTTTTTACAACCGAGGTCCTGTTGGAATTTTCAGGAATTGTTTTCTTAGTAAATGAGCGAAATTAGCTTTTACTGAATTTTGAAAAACATACTGTGCATTTGGGATATAACCGTTTGACGTTTATTCTGTTTTGATTTTTGCAGGCAATAAGAGTAAATATTTTCTACGTTTGTGGTACATTAAAATGTCCGTTACTGCGAGGAGATAAAACTTGATTTTTTGTCAATTGGGTCACACAACGTACCTCCACGTTATGAGCTTTTTCACGATTTCCCAAGTGCATATTTTGTATTTTGATTTTTACAGGCTGGAAAACTCGATTTATTCGAACGCTCAAGGTCTCATAACGTTTGCGACGGCGATCGAATGATGCCTGATTTTTATCGAGCGGGTCACATAACTTCCGCGTTATTCGCTTATCGACAATATTTTGATCTTTACGGACATCGCTATGGTCACACACTGTACTTCAGTGATATTCAGTCATTTTTTTGTAATAGAAATATTCACATTCCCCATAGGTTAATATTTGAACGACAAGGTCACTTACCGTAAATATAGTATGTTTTAAATGTAGTAAAATGGTCCAGCAATTGTAGGCAGATAAATTTCGAAGATTTCCGTCATTCGGTTCGGGAAATTACTCGCACTAATATTGAGCTTCAGAGTTTTGAAAACAGCTGAAATCTTATTTGGGATCCATCACCCGACTATCTCAAGTCCCCCAATAAATTTTCCCTACAGATCGAACAGATAATCATGTAAAAAATTAGCTCTCCTCAAAATAGTAGATCGATTTTTGACTGAGTTAATTTCGTAAAAAAATGTCTTATCTTTAAAATATACTTCATCCCGCTAATTAGTTTTTTTTCCGATTCCCACACACAACAGGGTTAAAAAAAAATTACAGCACGCGGACTTGTCTAGTGGATGAAGGCGATTAGGCTGTCGCGTCGCGTCCAACTGGTGGTCGCGTAGTGTGAACCGCCGTTTGCCATCTGCCGCCAAACGATGGGACGAATCGAGTTCGCAAAGGTGGCACACAGAGAGCACGAGAAGCACCTCCGCCTCATATCGATTGATGGCAGTATAACTTTCAGCTAAGTTTCCCCTCCAGATAACGGGTAAATCGTTCGTTGAAAAAGTGTAGTTTTTAAAGAAAATACGCATTTTTTCCAAAATCGTAGAACTTGGCCGGAATTTTTTCCTAAGGATAATTTCCTAAAAAAAAACACTTACCTATCGTAAATGCAAATCTTACTATAAATTCGTACGGTCGAAAAACGCCATAAACTATCGATAGGATACTTCATCAGAAGATGAGTCAAAAGTGGAAAGTAATTTCGAATTCCAAAAGTGTCCAGAGATCACATCATGTGCACGTAAAACGAACAGATCCAGTAAACCCAATAGAGATTACAAAAATCGTATTAGCACGCAAACTTAAAAAAATCGGGCCAGTACCAATCTGGTATTTTTGTACAATGCATTTATTTGCACACGCACAAAAAGTTACACAGAATTAAAATTAAATGTCTAGTTCGCGATTGATAAATTCACATAGAAAAAGTGGCTCACAGAAATAACGCGCAGAAGAAAAACCGTCGGATTCGATTTAGTGTTAATTTTTCGAGAAATTTCTGCCTTGGAATTGTTAATGTCCCGAAAAATGGGAAAAGTTCCCCAGTGGTTCAAAACCTGATCCGGTGGCAGCGCGTGGAGGGCTTCACTCGATGAACGGAAATGGGGGCCAGTCGCGAGCCGGTCACAGACGGCGAGAGGTCGGAAAAAATAGGAAAAAACTGCTGTGCTAAACGTACACGTTTCCTTATTTATGAATTTCGGCAAGCAAATTAATCGTCAACGAGAGAAAAAAACAACGAAACTCTAACTTTAATTTCAAATAATAGGAACTAGATCGAGTAATCTTAAATAAGAAAAACCTAAAAATGAAAGCTCTAGGTATATTTTTATTTAAAATCATAAAATTAATGAAATTATAAAACTAAAAATGTTTAGTTGATTTGAGCTATAAGCTGAAAATGTTCCTCACTTCGGTTTGCCCAATTTCGCATCACGCTCTGCTACCAGATTCTCCATTAATCTCACTCGAAAGTTCTTCTGGTTTTCACCAGCGCTCAACTCGTGGCAATTTGCGATAATTTATTTCAATTTAGAGATGTGGGCGTGATCTTTTGAATCCCACAAAGACCACGAATATTATAACTAGGAAGCAATCGAGCAACCAGGCGGTTGTATTCATATATAATTCAATATTTTATTCATTTTCAAAAGCAGTATGATAAGCACTATGACTAGTAACATAAATAAATATAAACTTATCAGTAATGAAGTCATTCTCAGATACGCTAAGGTATATTAGCGCTACTCAAAAGTTATACCGTTCATTTCATTAATATTGATTTTGCTATTCTTCGAAAATGTCGCATCTGAAATTTAGCTGGCAATGTATAGAGCTGAAAATTCGAATTTGCGTTAGAAATTGGTTACCTTACCTGGAAACCGACAGAGACTCATTTAACTCGTAACTTACCTGGAACAAAAAAAAGGAATAAATAAAATGCTGACATAGGAAAAAATATGCATTTATGATTTTCATCTGCCTTTAATCCACAACGATTCGCATGAATGCGACGCCGAACAAAGCATCTAATATAGAATATATGCTTTTAAAACCTCATTGCGGTTTCATCTGACAATAAAGGTAATTTGTACAATTCGATGATGTAACTTGCTGAAATTATTCTACTCCCACCGCACTTTGAACGGCTATTTCCGACTATTACGCAACTGCTATTGACTTTGAATTTATCGGATACAAAGCAATAATACAGCGCGGAACAAACGTCATCTATAGGCAGCCGACGTTTAGGCCCATGATCATTTCGAAAGGTGGAGTCGTCGGGAAACGGAAATGACTCCCTCTAGACTCATAACCCTAAGCTACCACAAGTCACTTCCCAAGAAGCAGAGCTACAAGCTAAACCCGCAAGTTATAATATTTAATCCGAACATACGGCGAGAAATATTGCTATGCGGTGAAACGAGATGATGTAATTAAAAATGATGCCAAAACGGACGATAAATGCTCGAGACCTAAATGAGCCGCTTCAAGAGTTACAAGAGTTAATACAAAAACAATCACAACTGGCTCTTTAGTCGACAATAGCTTCAAAACCGAGCCGAGGCAATGTTAATGGTCAATAAAAAAAAAAAAAAAAAAAAAAAAAAACGCTGCACAAAATGCGCAGTGATTTATTATCCCTTTGCATCAATTACGAATTAAAGAGACCATCCACTTGTGACTGTGGATTTTCTATTTTATTTTTTTTTTTTCTATTTTTCCTGATAATCTCATCGAAAATAATTTATTCGCAAATCGGTACAACTGAAGAGAATGTTTTACGACCCTTCCAACGAATATAGAACGATGTTTGTAGCTCCAAAAATTTTCGAGTCATGCCATATTTCTGAAAATATCGAAAAATAAATACGAAAGCTGCGATAACTAGAGAACCATGGAAGCTATCGACTCCGCGATGGTCTCATTCGATACAACGTCCATCTATATTTGGCGTAATGATCAGTTCAAGACCATGAACGGTCATATATTTGATTTTGGTACAGATAATTAACCAAAGTAAATAAAACAATTAGACCTTTCTACTTTTGGAGATCTGCTTCAAGAACGATTCCTGAAAATCAATTTCAATTTTATTTAGTTTGAATTGAATTACGTGAATTTCGCAGGTTATCATGAAAGTGGACTAATTTTTCCGTTTTTTATATTTTTGAGACAATCGCAGAACTTCTGTGTTTTTTTTTTTTTTGTTTTTTTTTCATTTGTAAACATAATTATGTTTACTGATATTATTTACTACTGTTATTGTTGGTTTTATAGTCTTTAGTTTAGTCTATAGTATTTTTATTATAATTTTTATATTATTTTTTAATATTATTATTATCATTATGTTTTGTGATTATTGTCATAAGCATTAATGTAGCTGTCAGCAGAATTCGAACGGCAGATTCAACAATATTGCAAACGTTTCAAAATTAAATAAAGTCTAAAATTTAAGAAATAATTTAAAACATGAAAATGTTGAAAGTAATAATAATTTCATATTATCCAAACGTACAATATACGTTCAAATAATTCAAAGTTGGTAATTTGAAACATTTGTGACATATTATGTTTCAACCTTATGTAAGCTTTGATGCGGTAGGTATATCTTAAGCCTTATAAACTATCAAGTGCCGTTCGAACTTCCAAAGTGGGAAACTTGAATATTAATTGGTGAATTTCTTCAACATCAATCGAGACGTCATTTGCAATTCATGAGAGACGAAGAGTTTCTCTCAATAACCTTCGCATTTAATATCAGTCTCGATATAAATTAATAGCTATCAAGAGAAGGCAAAATACAACTCGAACAGCCCCTTTTATTATTTTCAGTTTTACACAGAAATAAATTTAATTTCATCACAGTAATACATATTTTCTGTGAAGCGTTTCCTCCCATTTTACTTCAAATCCGGCCAATCGCGTTATTCGACTGAATTAATTCCGAACACGCGCGTATCTCATGAAAAATCCGCACCCAATTCCGTATCTAGCCATATTCGCTGTCAAATGGAAGAATCCACTCAAGTTGATCAGAATATTTCGGATGTGATAAATTCCGTCCCGGTTGAAGCGTGCAAGAAGCAACAAAGGACGACCGCTTGCATTAAACATGAACGTTTTTCCGTTTCATCGATTGGCCCACCTTGAATCTGGGGCCCAATCCAATCTCGGATTGTCTGACGTCATTCGATTTTAAAAGCCAAGGTCTTAAAGGAAAATAGTTTATTCACGAGAGAATAAAAAGCGTAGTTTTTATTCACGAATAGCGCGATTTTGAACTAAATTCTAAAAAGAAGAAGAAATTCGAAGCTTTCCAACAGGGGATAGAGTTTTGAAGATTTTTGTTGGAAGCCCCAAAAGCGGACACGTCATGGACTCTTGGAGAAATCAAAATATCTACCCTTCATAATGAACCGTAAAACATTTTCCAGTCAAATAATCAGGGATATGGTCATATGGATATACGCTGTTCATTCGCCGACCTTTCGAAAATAATATGTTTTCTTCCTCAGGGCTTTGGAACTTAGGCTCATACAGTCACAACATGACCACCGTCCAGAAACTCAGTTAATACGCAGATTGTCAATTTCAAAAAAACTCGAGAACCAATGAAGGTGACCACGCGATGGTGTCATTCGATTCAGCGTCCAAAAGTTTATAGAAACTTACACCAAAACACCTTTTTCTGGAAAACCTTGGAAAATACGAATTTTCTCCCCCTCAACACTCCCCAAAAATATCTTTAAAATGAGGTAGCGATTTGGCTAGAGGATTGAGCCGTTGTCAGACCAAAGTGGATTTTTGGTGAAAATTTCAAGAATTTAGCTTCTATAGTTTCGTCAAAAAAGTGTTGACAGGGGACGGATATATTTTTTTGGTTTATTATTAATAATAAACCATTGTAATCGCCCAGAAAAAAAAAAAAATTCTAACCCCCCTCACAATTTGATGTTTTACGTTTCGAGGAATGTAGAAACCGAATATCCAATAAAAAAAATTCTGTCTGTCCGGCGTACGCCGTCAATACTTTTCCGGCCCAACTATAATAGCTACATTCTTGAAATTTTCATAAAAAATCAATGTCGGTCCTACGAAAGCCCAATTCTTGAACCAACTTGCTAGCTCAATTTTAAGGGTATTTTTGGGGGGTTTCGAGGGGGAGGAAATTCTTATTTTCCAAGGTTTTCCAGAAAAAGGTGTATTTGGTAACAATTTCTATAGACTTTTCGACGCTAAATCGAATGAGACCAACGCGGGGTCGATAGCTTGATTGGTTCTCGAGTTATCGCAGCTTTTGTGTCGAATTTGGGAAAATTTTTAGAAATGTAGCATGAGGGTATAACTCGAGAATTCTTGGAGCTATAAAAATCGTTCTATACTTGTTTGAATGATCGTCGAACACTCTCTCCAACTATACCGTAAGGCGAAAAAATCAGATTTTAATTTGGAAATTAAGAAAAATAAAAATTACTATAATTACAATAGTTGCTATATGAACTTTTCCCCAATAGTTAACAATCTGTTTCTGTGTTTCGTTCACAAATGTTCGGAATAATTACTATCACAAATGGATAATCATCTTAAATAATTATTGGAGCGAAAGAATAATAAACCACTGTACAATCACTTGCAGCGTTTTTTAAAACACTGAAAACTGAAAACTGAGCTGTGTAAGTTTGGGTAAAGTCACACTTCAGGCTTTCCAGTAACGACTTCTTCTTCGTCGTGCTTCCTAATTGCTACTTGGTGGCCCAGACAAGGAAAAGTTGTCTAAAATCCTCATTCTATCAGTTTTTATTCCCAATAAAAAATAATAAATAAATAAATAAATAAATAAAAATAAAATAATAAATATAAATAAATAATAAATCGCGCTCGTTTAAATCTCTTCGAATTATCAACCGTTCTGGAAACCTTTGGAATCTAATCGTCCTCACGAATTAATGAATTTCCTCTTCACGATTTCGTACCAACATATAATCGAGTCGAGCCGTGGAAGATCCGCCGCGAAATGCAATGGGACGTGATTGAACGGTCCCTCGGTTGTTCATTGAACAAGAGGGAGAACGATCCATACATCCGCCGCTGCACATCAGGTTGATAAATTTACGACGTCAGCTGACTAACCTCGCTGAATCTTCCCACTGTTCCGCTGAAATCCTCGGCTTTATTTCAAATCTTCGAAAACCGAAACGAAAATCCGAATACGAATTCGAGCAGTTTCCACTTAAATTTCCTCGCCGATTCGAAGGGCTAATTAATAATGCCGCAATTCATCGGATTCGCTCGCAGATTCTCAGTGCTAAACAGGTGCTATTACTGTTGCTTCTCTGCTTTCTGTCTGAACGTCTGCCCGAAGGCGCTCCGCTCATCAATCGGCGAACTAATCAGATTAGAATCGAATGAGGTTTACTGTGATGTCAGTTCAATCAATGCAGCTGCATGCACTCATGATGTTTCGACGGAGTTGGCCGATGATGGGAACTGGAACTTGTGCGAAGGCAGAACTCCGAGCGCGTTCGAATTCAAATAAAAATTCAATAACAGTCACTATCGCCGTGGAAAATAAATGTAAAACCTCCCTCGTCCGATTTCATTTGATTCAATTAAATTTTGGAATTTTGAATGCTAACTTTATCTGTTTAATTTCAGCCAGTTTTCGCTCAATAAAGTAAGAAAAAATGATTTGAATTGTGAAATTTGCAAATTTTTTTCGAATTCACCTCCTGTGAAAATTCGAATTTCAAACGATCGCAATAATGCCATTTATTACGTAAACATGGACATAAAAAAGATTTTATACCGTTGACCCGAAAATATCTCGAGCACAGAAAGAAGCTGTTTATTTTTGATCGGTCGTAAATTAAGTTACCAACAATTTCCATCGAAAAATCTTCTAGAACAGGCCAATTTGGCAAAAAATATCCCAAGTTAAAACTGTTGTGCGTAGAAGGTGAAGAAAAAAAAACATTGATTCGTAATAATTGAAACTATAAATTTTTCACTTTAATTCAAATTCCACGTTTAATTTCCTGTAAGGATGCGTATCAGAACGCCAAATGACCGCTTCGTTAGTATTTTCAGTGAATTTTCAAAATTTGACTGAGAGTGTTGTAACGACAGAAATTGAAAAAAAAAAAAACTTCGATCGCTTACGCTTTCTCCGACGCCTGTGGTGCTAAAAATCTAGGTCGGTTTACGAAAAATAAATTCTGAGGCGATGTACGATTTTTATCAGTATTATTTTTTAATTTTTGTACTATTCGCATGTGTGCTGCATCCGAATGAACCTTCCTGTGTAATAAACCAATTGTTTTTTGAAAATTTTGATTACCTTGAGATAGAGAAAAGTTCAATTTTGGTGAATTCAAAAACAGATTATTTTTGTACCATTTCCAATTTTTAGCGAGAAATAAAAAATCACAAACTATGATGCTAAGTTACAACTTTCCTGAAAATTTCAATTTTTCATGTCCCCTCGGTCAAGAAAAAAAAGTCAGTAGCTGATCGTTTCCAAAAATCGACTGAGGGACCTCTTTTTTGAAAATTTTGATTTTTTTGTGCATATTGCGCCAATATTCTTGAATATTGTATAAACAGTTGAGAATAGGTACATTACTTGGGGAAAAGGTAAAGAATCATATTAACTTTGTTTTGGATTTTCGTCGAAGTTATCGCTGGTTACCAATGTTGGAAAACTTGAAATTGGAAATCCTGCTAGTGCTGCAATATAAATCTGCAGCAGAACTTTGGCCATTGAACAAAATGAGTGTTGCTGTTAATAGGAAAATTTGATTCTATCGTTTTATCACAATATTCATTAAATGTATTCGAACTCGTTTCAAATATTTTCCCCCACGATCTGATTGGATTGCGTTCTAAAATCTAATCCATCCGTTATTAACGGGTATAAATATATTTCAAAAAATCCCTTTCGCCTTCTATTCGGTATTTCAGAGAAAAACGATCAACGCGACGGGCTAATCCGTGCAATTTATTGGCCGCCGGTCAAAAACTTCAATCGTAACCCGGTTAACTGTCCAAGAGACCTTTTCGTCCATTTTCCCACTGAAACACAATGAAAGTTTTCTTTTTGTATTTAGCTTGGGAAGTGGATTGAAAGAGAGGAGTAAAAAAAATTCTCCAGAGGCAGTTGAATTTTTAACGAGAAAACTTTTCCACCCCTCGGAAAGCGAGGCGTGTTCCGTAAAAGTAAGTAGGTAGGGATCGCAGAGTAAACTAATTTTGCTAAGGTCACAATTTATTTTTTTACATTGTTTTCCCTCCGTGATTAACATTTGAAACTTCCACCTCGGACAGTTGTAACGTAGTTCAAACTCATGTAGGTGGATTTTTCGAATTTAGCCGCCAAAGAGGGCCAGTGTTGCCAGATGTGTTATGTCGTTTTTCCCTGGATCTTAGTGGCTCGTGAAGGAATAGGCCCGCAAGGGGAGCGGCTGCTAGAGAATATAAGAGCGCAGTTGAACTTTAGCTATAGAACAACACCATAACGCAGTCCATGGTAAAAAAAAGTTCGCATAATTCGAAATTTTTTGGTCTTGATTTCACAAAAAAAAAGTGTAAAATCTATTTTCAATTATGTTTTTAAAAATTTTCGCAGTGGTGTAGGTATTATCTTTTGATACTTTGTATCAGCGTAGTCGAAATGGGCAAATTTCCCTCCATCTGACAACACTGCGTCGATATCACACCATTCATCTCGTTCTTTGAGGTTTTCATCTTCCAAAGAGAGGTGGAACATTTCAGTCGAAAAGCTTTATCTCAATTTCATTAGCCGAGCTCATGCATTTTTGTTCGCCTTTCGCCCTTTCTTCCCGAGTTTTTGGAAAATTCTCTTCCTTGGCGGCGTCATCGGTAGTGGCGGTATTCCTGTTATTCTTTTTTCAGATCTAATTTCATCCAGACCCGTTCTCCGGTGACTTTTTCTGCCCCTTTGTTCGGCGCTAGCTGATCCAGCTTTCAAGGATCTTATTTTTCGCTCTTCAATTCTCTTTCAAGTGGAAGATCATTTTTTCTCTTTCTTTTCATCTTCCATTTTCTTGTCGTTCGAACTTTTAATCTCCCGTCGGTAGAAAATGGATGGAAAATCTCGAGCCAGTCAGTCTTCTAAGGAGAGGATAATTTAATACGAGAGGTCAGGACATTTCGCTCGGTTGGGTACCTTTATTCTGCTAATAAAGCTTCGTCTTCGCTTTAACGTCGGACAGAATTTTTTTCAACTAGTAGATACGCATCAACTGCTGGCAAAAAAAGAAGAAATTCCGAGACAAGAGAAAAAGAGGAAAACAAAAGATTTTTACATTTTCCGCTCATTATTGGGAAACTTGTTCAAAAATGACATAGGACCTTTATATTTAAAAATTATTGCCTACGTGGGACTTATCGGGATGAAATGAGATCAGCATTGGCGACTGATCCGCATTCACCATCGATTACGAGAGTTGAACGTAATTATCTCAAAGCAAGGCAGCTTGAGATGCAACATCATCGAACGCCAACTTTGTTGACGTTTAGGATTTGCACGAACCCCGACGTCAACGCTAAACGGGCAAGTTGATCGTCTCTACCATGGCGAACAGCATCAGCACGGTTTGAATGCAGACGTGACACCTCAGCCGATAAGTACAGTCAACATACCGCAAGGCGTGTGAGCAAACAAGGACTACCTTATGTCAAGCTTCGAGACCTTATGACACATGTCAGCTACGCTAATGACGAAGTCTTCTCTTGTAATGAGGAGTGAGCGGTCTCATGAAGTCGGCTAATGAGGCATTTCCGTCTATTTATATCCGAGCGAAGACGTTTAAAAATTATTTATACAGTCATGGCAATTATTGGCATCATTGAGTCGAAAAAAGACACCACTAAGGGCCCCCGCGCACTGGCAACTTTCTCTAGGCAACTATTTAGTCGCCTTGAAGAAGTTGAAATGAATCGCACAGCATTAAATGCAGCCCCGCGCACGGGCAACTTTTTAATCGCGGCAACTAAAAAATTGCGTCGGGACCTATTCGACAGGTGAGTAAACTATCGCCGAGAGGAATGAGTCACGTTGATCGCTATTTGCCCCCGCGCACCGGCAACTGTTTATAGTCGCCCGCAGGACTTGCTCTTGGACTTGGACCATTCTTGCGGTGGTACACCCTGTCCGAAGGACGTATTCTGGTACGTTATGCGTGGTCCGATAACTACCAATAAATCATCAAAACTTTCTCTGCTCGTTCTGAAGTAATTAAAGAACTTATTCGGATGTTCTCTCAATTTACAAAAGAGTTTATGAAACTGACCATTAAGGAGTCTAGAACTGATGATTGGATGGACCCAAAACGTTCTTTTCATCAGCTTCTTCCTTCTCCGTCTCAAAATAAGCGCACAAACACATGCAAGCTCGTCGGAATTCATTGTGAGACTGGCCTGGTTGAGGCAACTTTTAGTCGCCTGTGCGCGGTGGCGGGAACTCCCCGGCAGTAGTTGCCGGCGATTAAAGTCGCCGGCGATTAAAGTTGCCAGTGCGCGGGCGCCCTAAGACTCAGAGCGTTCAGATTCGCTAACGTCGACGATGTTTTGTTTATGTTCTGGATCTCGCTTCATCAGTTCGATAGTTATTGCTGGGGCACAAATGATTTCTACGATAGCGGACACGAAATCGGGCGGGTCTGAAAAATTGCGACGTTGCCAGCTCTCGCAAATGTTGACTGCGTTCGAAAATAACTGGCGGTAAATGGACGTTCTTTCACTTTGAAAATCGCGGCATGTGATCATTTCAAACTCTGCAAATTATTGTACCGTCGTTTATTATTCCTTCGCTTCAATAATGATTCAAGAAGATAATCCATTTGTGATAGTAATTATTCTCAACATTTTTGAACGAAACACCAAAAAACAAATTAGAAAAACTCCATAGCAACTATTGTAATTTGAATCCTTTTTTATTTTTCTTTATTTTCAATTTTCTCATGGTATAGTTGGAGAGAGTGTTCGACGAGCATTCAAACAAGTAATAGGATTTTTATAGCTCAAAGAACTTTCGAGTTATAACTCAAAGTTGAGTTATAACCTCATACAAAATTTGTAAATGTTTTTCCAAATTCGACACAAAAGCTGAAATAACTCGAGATCCAATAAAGCTATCGATCCCGCGATGGTCTCATTCGATTAGCGTCCAAAAATCTATAGAAATTGATACCAAAAAATACTCATTTTCTGAAGAAAAATATGAATTTTCTCCCCAACAAAACCCCCCAAAATACCCTTAAAATTGAGCTAGCGATTTGGTAAAATAATTAAGCCATTGTCAGGCCAAGATTGATTTTTGGTGCCAATGTCAAGAATTTAGCTATAATAATTCGTCAAATAATTATTGACGGCGTACGGCGACGAACAGAATTTTAATAATTGGATATTCGGGTTCTAATGCCTTGAAACGTATAACATCAAGTTTTTTTTGGGGGGGGGGTTGAAAAAATTTTCTTGAGCGATTACAATGGTTTATGATTAATAATAAACTTTCAAATATTATAATCATATTATTAAATAATTTTAAAAAAATTATTTGTGTCAGTGGACGTAACGCGAGCTATGAAAATAAGTCAATGATTCGGAAAGCTATTTGCGAATGGCAAGACCGCATTCTTTTCATTTCATCCTTCGGCTAATCCTTTCCCATTATTCGAGTCATGTTCGCTAATTCTCAACAAACAAATGCATTGTTTACGTTCTGAACCTCGTCTGATTAGACGTAGACTCTATAGTAGCACTCGAAGTACTTCAGCGCTATAGAAAATCTCCTCTAGCTTAGAATGAGCTATCTATACAGTACGATCAGTGCTTTTGTAAAATAATATCTAAAAATGAACTCGCAAAAATAGTCGAGCGTTATAGCTGGCGAATGAGAAAATTATATAGCTACCAGTAAAAACCTCAGTGTTTATGCGAGGCCATTTAGTAGATTCGATAAAGCTAGCGTGCGGAACATGGTTTGTTCGTGATTATACCTCGTATTTTAAGCCCCAAACCGAATGACACGGTCTGCCAGTAATTCCGGCTAAAAACCCCTTTGAGATTGTCTTCAAATTTTCCACAGCGTGAAATTCGGGCAACAATATATTTTCACGGCGAAAATGGAAGTAATAAAAATCGGAGTCGGCCAAGAGAGAAAACGAATAGTGAAAAATCTATCCGTTTCCGTCACGAGAAACCATTCTTATCAGTACTGATAGCAACCTCTCGCATCGGAACTGAACTTTGACCCTTACAAGAATAACCTTGTTTAGACCTTTAGCCCTAGTGGGAAAAATCACCTCTTGCTTCCCGGTGGATCAATCAATGCCGCAACTTCTCGTAACGAAAGCCCCTCTCTCAAAATAGATAAGAAACGGCCGCTTTGCCGAAGAAATTTCCCGACCTGATTAAATACGGAATTAATTGAATTTCGAGCCACTTTCAAAAATGATCAGGTTGTTGATTTTGGCGATAAGCCGAAAGAAGTTTGACACTTGAGAAAATCGCTTATTCTTATCCCTCGGGTGGGAGAATAGATTGGAAAATGGTAGCAGAGAGGAAATTCCGCTCAAGGGAAATTGGACGCATTGGGAATCGGAAAATAGAAAAAAAATTAGAATTCGTGTTATGGATTTTATACGATTACTGGTGAGACCTGGTAAGGGCTGATTAAGACTGGCTAGGGCTGGTTTAGAGCTACTTTATGGCTGGTATGGGCTGGTTATGGTTGGGTTATTACTTTCATACCATGAACGAGGAGAAGGAAAGGTGCTGAAATTTCGGCGGACGAAACGATGACTGAATTAATTGACTATCGAAACACCAGTTCCTCAAGGTAGGGCCTTGTTTTCTTTTCAGACTTCTGGTTCCTTGTATAACAGCGAGACCAAACAACAAGAGCATTTTCAATTTCGCAGTCATTAACTGGCCGTACACGCACGTTCTTTATTTTTGAAAACCGCCGCATGGGATCATACCTTTTCAAAAACGAGCGTTAGCGGACCATTATAATCGGTAAAATATTTGTGAAATAATCAGCAATCGCTACCAGATTATTGATTAAAAAAAAGCAAAAATAAAAAATTGGAACAAATCTTTAAAAACAAGTTCAGACTCGAGCTAATTTTATCCAACTCTTGTTCGAGGCAAAATTTACGAACGCCCGGAGACTTTAGAAGTAAGTCCCGTACTTTTTGTAAGAAATAACTACAAGCGCAAACGGCCGGCTTTCCTTCCTTATTTAAAAGCGAGTTTAATTTATCGAGTTATCTCTTCGGGAGTTTCATCTGCCAAGTAGAAAGAGCCGGGATGAAATTATAGCTTTAATCCGGCCAAAAGACAAAACGCCGTTCCCGAATCTAAATCCGTTGCCAAGGTAGGCCAGAATTGAGACCGCGGTCATCGGGAGGGCTTTTGAAACGGTTTGTGAATGACCGATTCGATAAATGGATTTCAATACGTCGTAACCGATGAGGATTTCAACAGCGTCTTTTCACTTCGCGAAATATTAATAGTATCCATTTATCCGATTGGATTCAGAGCGGCGAATTTCTTATGGCAGCCCGAGACCGCAACGACTGTGCTATAGCGATTTTAAAAAACGGACTGAGAAGGTGAAAAACTGGTCATCGATCCAAAAAAGCTTCAAATCGAAAAATAAAAAAATTAAAAAACAAAAAGCCAAACAGGTTGTCATTAGTATATCAAAACTCCTAGCCCCGTTTTTCATTTCATATCCAGAACATTAATTTCGCAGTAGGAGATAATAGCCAAGGCAATTTTTCATTTTGTAGGTAAACGGTTGATTCTGTCTTTTGATCAAAAGCAATCGTCTCGAATTGAGCTTAACGAGCCTGTCCACGCTCTGCCTCCACTTTTAATTAGTCTTCTCTTCGTCCGTTCATTTCGCAGCATCTTTCCCGCCCGTAACCTGCTTCCCTCTCAAAAGTGAATGAATTATGCGAATCTTCGTTTCGTGAATAAGAAATAACAGCTTCTGCTGATGAACCCTTCAACTTTTCATGGTGAAGATGGAACAGGCTCTTCGTTGGGAAATTCATCGATGAACTTCGCAATTCATGTTCCACGTTGCGGTTCAACAACATCTCCATGCAAACACGGTTTAGGAGAGATTTCCTTTCAGATAAATAATTATAGCTTCATTATGTGAATCAAAAACCCACGCGAATAGGGTGATCTATATTGGCCAATTTTCGATTTTTGAGACAGATTCCCGTTAAAATAATTTGTTTTACGATAATTCACTTTTTTAAGATGATTATATTCATCATGTTCAATCTTCATTATTCCGAAAATATTCAAGAATTAAAGCTGAACGGGTTGAAAATACTTCTAAACGTCCTCACCTGGATGATCGTGCGATAAATAAAGACATACTCCTCTTGTAACGGATGCGATTCTCTTCATGGACCATCTTTGTTAAAATTACTGACAATTTTCATACAATTCAATAGCACGAATTCGATTAATGATATTATTATTATTTTATTCTACGTTCTATTATTTTATTTGTTCAACAATTATTTATATTTGTCTAAATTTATAGTAACCGTCCGAAAAATTTCCTAAAAATGAATTACAGAGGCTGATATCTTTGAGTAATTTTGTCAGGAATTTCCGAAATTTGATCGCTCACAATTCGTCTTGGGCAAAGATACGCAATCCAATTTTTTTACCTCGATGAAAAAACCTTTTACACAATTTTATTCGTCGGATTTGACTCCTAACCCTATTTTGAAAAAGCTCCGAGCTTTTACGCTAGGAAGTTTTGTAAAGGATGTGCCTCAGAGGAAAACGTGTACGTAAACCGAAACCGCAAACCGTCCGCGCAAATGAAATTAATCACTATCTAGCACGAACTCTCAAGAAACTGAATCGTTCTCCAGGGCTAATTGAGCCACATGTCGCAATCTTATCCGAGGGCAAACATAATAAACGTGGGGGATAATACGAGCCGTGAGAATAGAAAAGCAATTATTGTAAAACGGATAGCTTTGTACTTCAAAGCACCACTGAAATACAACGTGACTTCATCGAGCGAGTGAAAGTAAGAAAACGCTAGTGAAAATAGGACAACGCAAATGTAAGCAGATAAAAAAAAATAAAAAAACGTGAGTGAAATTAGGAAACGCTATTGAATATAGAAGAATACAATAGTGAAGTGAGAAAACGCAAGTGACTGGAAAAGAACGCAAGTGAAAGGGAGATAATCCAAGTGAAAGTAAAAGAAAACCGCGAGCAAAATTAGAAAACGCTATTGAAAGGTAGAAAATAATTGTGCAGTGAGAAAACGGCAGTGAAAGTAGCAAAACGCAAGTGACAGTAAGAAAACCCTAGTAGCAAAACTAAGGCATCTCAAGTGAAAGGAAGATGAAGCAAGTGAAAGTACGAAAACTCGAGTTAAATATTAAGATAACACGAGTGAAAGAAAGATAACGCAGTTGAAAGCACAAAAGCGCTGATTAAAATAAGAAGACGCATGTAAAATTAAGACAACGCTAGTGAAGTAAGAAAACGTTAGTGAAAGTACCCGCAAAACCGTTAGTGAAAGGAAGAAAACCCTAGTGAAAGGTGGGAAACGTTAGTGAAAGTACACACCAAACCATCATTGTGTGAAAAAAAAGGTCATCATACAGACGAATAGCGGTTGAGAAATAGAAATTTAAGGAAGCGGCTTTCACAAATGGAATACCGATCTGACCTTGATTTTTAAACCTAGCCGCTATTTATGTTACTCATGTTTTGAAAAAACCACCATCGTGCCCTCAATTGAAAGTAAGTAGTACTCGAATGTAAGCGAGAGTGCGCGAATCACTTACCGAACATTGGCGAGCGTGTGCCGGCGCGACTTGAGGAACCGCGAATGATATTTGTGGAGCTCTCCAAGGCTCCCTTGCTCAGCTTGCATTTTCCGGTTACGATGTTTCCTATCGATGGTCGAAGTTCCTTCTGACAACGTTATACCGACAAAAGTACGCTCAGCCGCTGCGCCGGAATCAGTCGGAATCACAATAACGGAAGTTAAGCCGACGTTATTTTCAGACTTTGAACCGACGTTTCGGTCAGACGATAAGCCGCCTTCCTCTTCTTCCTCTTGTATGTCGTGAAGGCCGACGCGGGGGCTTGTCCGCCGATAATCGGCGCCGCCGACGGCGCCAACGACGGCGCCGACGATCGGCTCCGGCGCCGACTTGGGAGGCCCTCCACCCCCCCTACTCTTGCAGCACGATCCCCCCAAGTCTTACACCGTTTACAACAATCGTGACCCCCACCCAAAATTAATTCGTATATTGTTGCTATTATTTTTCTTTTACGCCTATTTCCAATTAAAAAATCAACCGAACGAAAGAAACGACAACGGAAAAGTCCATTTAACCGTCGTCAATTTACATCGGTAACCGAAGCGAGGGAAATTAAAATAATAAGGCAGCCTTGCCGAGGGTTAATTGCAACCTCATGGCTACCGATTTCGCCTCGTCAACCCATTTTAACTGAAAGATCCCACCGCACAGCCGAATTTGGATTACCTGCAACAGAGAAATAATAATAGCGAATTAGCAACTCGATATTGAAAAAGCAGCGTTAGTAGCATATTTCCCTAGATTAGCGGACACGTAAAATTATGCGGGTCTGAAATTTGCGACTTTGCCAGCTATTGCAGAGGATTCAAGGTGCTCACTTCACATGGCGCCCAACGTGCTCACTTCGCTTGGGCGCCCAATGTGCTCACTTCGCTTGGGCGCCCAATGTGTCCAATGTTCGGCAATTGGTAACTACTCAACTTCGATTCGTTGGGACTATAAGCGGACGACCCGCTGCAAAAAGGACGACCCGCCTAATTTCGTGTCCCCTGCTACAATTCTTAGCAAGGGCGCGATCCAATTATAATTTACCGCCACGTAAAACCGGTACTTTCATAACCACAGTAATAGGTGTTCAAATTGAAGGGATAAAAAGTTTTACGATCGTTGGAAAAAAGCTCTAATGTTTCGGTATTGTCAGGTTAGGACGTCGAAATGAGACTCTGGGCTTTGGTTGGTAAAGGGATGGAAAAGACTTGATGGGCTCGCTGACGTCCGAACAAAGGGCTAGAGGGGTGACAATCAATCGATCGGATCTGTCGCTCTCTTGTTGTTGTCAGCCAAGGAGAAACCAATGAGACCGTCTTCTATTGTGCTAAAATATTTCGTTCAGTAATACGACTCCTTAACATTCGACAGCTCGGCGTAAGTTTTTTCGCAGTTTTCGCCAGCTTTGGCACATCGGTCGTTCAATATGGCAAATTTCTTCCACTTTTTTTCATACATCATTTAATTTTAATCACCTTGTTCATAGCTCGCTTCTTAAACTGTTACTCAAGGTACGATAGGAAGGCAAAAAAGTTTCCCATTCTCAATTAACCGTTTCTTTCTCTACAACCGATTCTCAGCGTTTTCCGCTGAAGAAACCAACTGTAGGATGAAAGCGAATTTCGAGATCACGATCGGTCGGATTAAGTCTAAGGTGGAATATGCCTACGGTAAGCAGCACTCGTCAGTCAGTAATCGGTTTCAGTTGAGTCGGGTTGGAAAAAACTGAGTTAGAGGTGAAATGAAACGACAGTCCAAGTGGACAGCGATCAAGGGCGGAGGAGTGCGAGGGGAAACCAATTTATTTCGCTATCGCTCGACTTGCAGGTGTAAAAACGATCTTGGGTGAGAGCTCAACTTGCGCCCCCAGGCATTGAAAAGTTGAATGCATTTTCCCAATTGTCCGTCGTTTCCCCGACGGAATCGAAGAACAAACGTGGGATGAGATCGGTCGTTGAAATGTAAATTTTGGTTTATTATTCAATAATAAACCATTGTAATCGCCCAAGAAAAAAAATTTTATAACCCCCCCTCAAAATTTGATGTTTTACGTTTCAAGGCATGTAGAATCCGAATATTCAATAAAAAAAATTCTGTCTGTCCGCCGTACGCCGTACGCCGTACGCCGTACGCCGTCAACACTTTTCCAGCCAAACCATAATAGCTACATTCTTGAAATTTTCACCAAAAATCAATCTCGGTCCTACGACGGCCCAATTCTTGAACCAACTTTCTAGCTCAATTTTAAGGGTATTTTTGGGGGGTTATGAGGGGGAGAAAATTCATATTTTCCACGGTTTTTCAGAAAAATGTGTACGAGGTATCAAATTATATAGATTTTTTGACGCTGAATCGAATGAGACCATCGCGGGGTCGATAGCTCCATTGGTTCTCGAGTTATCACAGCTTTTGTGCCGAATTTGGGAGATTTTCAGAAATTTGACATGAGGGTATAACTCGAGAGTTCTTGGAGCTATAAAAATCGTTCTATACTCATTGGAATGGTCGTGAAACGCTCTCTCCAGCTGTACCGTTAGGCAAAAAATTTAGTTTTTAATTAGGAAATTAAGAAAAATAAAATTGAATAAAATTACAATAGTTGCTACGGAGTTTTCCCCCATAGTTACAATCTGTTTTTCGGTGGGATTGTTCCGAAATGTTCGAAATAATTACTATCACAAATGGATAGTCTTTCTAAATCAATATTGAAGCGAAGGATAATAAACCACTGTACAATCATTTGCAGCGTTTTTCATTTGAAATTTCACATAAATGGAAAATTGATTGGCGGGAGTTCAAAAACAAGAATATGATAGGTTGAAAAAAGCTTGAACTTCAATAATAATCCGTTGTAATCGCCCAAGAAAAACAATTTTTGTCTCCCGATAATATCGGTTAATATCAATCAATAATATTGTTACCTCACGGGGAAAAAATAAAATAAAGACTCTACAAAATTACATCGGCGCTTATTTCGGTTATTTGTCAAGTTCTAACGAAATTGCCAACAATCAGGAATATTCCCGCTATACCGAACATGGCACTGATTCGGTAAGCTCGTTTTGTAGACTCGGCTTTCGCTAAGAGCCTTTGAAAAGACGATGATCCAGCTTCACCATTTTCTTGCTTGGCGAAACCGAAACTGATGCTAAAGGACGGGCGGCGATGGGAGTAGCAAAACCTGCCACGACCTGGAAAACCTTCAGCGCCCTTTATACGGAAATAGCACACCCCTCCCACCGGTGATATCTGCGAGGGAAACAGCCAAGGGGCGTAAGGGTCTTACGTGGAGGCCGAATCTCGACAAGATCCCTCTTTCCTCGCAAATTAAATTCGAGTTCGAAACCTGTGTAATTTGATATTATCGCGAGCTTCTCGTCTAAACTTTGTAACGCGTGCTACAATCCGGACTACCTGTAACCGGTACGCTTCAGCTGTTTTGGAGGAATTTCCATTATGTGACGCTGAATAGATTGCCAGTGTGCTTAGGTAATGTTTTCTATCAGTCTGGGGTGGAAGGGGTCTAACAACGAGCATGTGTCATTGGCCGGCTCGTTGTTGCACGACGACGTCCGAATACCAATCAGGCCGACATTTGACGATACTGAACGGAGACCACACGCAGATATACACGTGACGTAGAGGTGATCATTCCGAATGCGAGGTATGGCGGCAAGAAAATTGCCGAGACAGGACAACTTTTATCGTGTTATTGAAATTACTCAGTCCAGATGGTGACTAGTTCATGCCGCCGTCATGGAAATAAAATCCTGGAAAATTCATGCTCTACTTCCACCTCCAATTCCAAGCTTCAACCTTCAACTTCAACCTTCAACCATCAACCTTCAACCATCAACCTTCAACTTCAACCTTCAACTTCAACCTTCAACTTCAACCTTCAACTTTCAACTTCAACCTTCAACTTCAACCTTCAACTTCAACCTTCAACTTCAACCTTCGACTTCAATTTCAACTTCAACCTTCAACCTTCAACTTCAACCTTCAACTTCAACTTCAACCTTCAACTTCAACCATCAACCTTCAACCTCAACTTCAACCTTCAACATCAACCTTCAACTTCAACCTTCAACCTTCAACTTCAACCTTCAACCTTCAACCTTAACCTTCAACTTCAACCTTTCCGATTTTGATAATTTTCCTTCTTTTCGCCGAGCATATTTGAGTTACTTTAGGGCCGTTATAGAACCTTGTTCGCCATGTATGACCCTGTGACCAAAAAAATTCTCCTGGGTTCAAATTCCCTGCTCAAACATGGTATCATCTTAGACAACTTTGAAGTACTTACGTAGTTTCAATCGATATTCTATATCAACAAACAGCTAGTCGTGAATTAATACGCAACAATACTAATGGGCAAAAAAAAAAACTTCTTAAAAACTTCCTCAAAAAGGGAAGAAACTCAACAGATTGTATCAATAACGTGTTGAGCAGCACTTCTTGGCTTAACTAACCATTAAAGGTGCTGGCTTATGAAATCTATAATTTCCAACTGTTTAGTGACGGGAGAAGAATCTTTTGATGATGATTTCTATTCGAACGCTGCCAGAGGTCGCTATTTGCGGGGTGTCTACTTAAAAGTTGCCCCGGCCCATCATCCTGCACAAGTTTTCCACTCTTTCGCGAGCTTCAAACGCTTTATTGTGCTATTCAGCGCGTGACCTCTCCTCGCCTTGGCACAATGCCCAATCCGCATCATCATAACGATATTTCTGCGACTTTCAGCGCTTTTTCCCGCCGTACTCTAACACAGAGGCGTTTTTGAGTTTATTTTCGGGTGGCGAAGCCGCTTTCCACCAGGGGAACTTCTGATTATTCGCTGTCCGAATTCATCCTTGATTATAACGAGAAATCTCCGCAAATAATAAAATAACGAAATTAAATTTTGGCAATAAGTTTCTTTTCCCCAGAGAAGGAGAATATTTAAGACAACTTCTTTTTATGATCAAAATCGTTTAAAATAAACGTTCATTTTCTGGTCTTTGTAAGCGCATCGTTCGTTTACGGTTACGTGCATCTTTTAGTGAACAGCTTACGTAAATGACTTTATTTGCAAGTGGGAAACGCCATCTTGGTATTGGCTGAAGGCATTGCTAAGGGAAAAGGAGAAATTGCGAATGATGTATGAATATAGAAAGGCCGTCAGAAGGTTTTTATTACGTCAAGGGATAACACGAAGAGAAGTGCAGTGTTGGGTGTGCCAAGCCACCCTTCTCGTGTTTCCTCTTGTAAAGGGAAAACTAGGAGAGAGGAAAAGGAGTCGACGAACACCTTATAAAATTTATAAGGTCCCTTACATCACTGGACGGCCTTTTCTATCTGCCGTTCCCTTTTCCCACGTTTCTCGTCGAAATTCGAGCATCTCGCGAGATATTGGAACAGGACTAGATAGGTCGCAAGATTGGCGAATATAAAATATACGATATAGTTATAGCAGTTGCTCCAGAATGAAAATTTCGTTCAAAGAAAGACGAAAAAAATAGAATTATACACTTTCAAATTATATCAAACAACCAGATTAGTTTATTCGCTACTGACCATGCTGGCCATCATACATTTACGTTATTTGCAAGAAAAAAAAAACGTGAAGGAGGAGAAAATTGAAAAATTATCGAAGTTGAATGTACACGTCAATGAAACGTTAACGATTGAAAGATCGACGAAGTTACAAATAAAACGTATGAAATACGTTGATTAAAAAACGTTATTTAAACGTTTTAATAGACAAGTTGCCAACTTAAGCATTATGTCAACGTTTTGTTTGGAATACGTTGATGAAAAACGATAAAACTAGGGAAACATCCAAATAAAAAATAAAAACTTCCAAATAAACATTTGAAACACATTTATCAATAAACGTTCATGAAACTTTACGACAAAGTTTCGAACGGAACGTTTGAAAAACTTTCTTGTAACATTTTATAAGAAACTTTTAATGAACCGTTACGGCAACGTTTCAAAATTTGAAACTTAATGAAACGTTTGAGATATGTTGTTGAGAAAAACGTTCTGTAAACTTATTATACAAACCGTTACCAACTAAAATTTTTGAAATACGCTGATTAAAAAAGTTCTTTGAACGTTATGTCAACATTTCAAAAGACATGTTTGAAATATATAGATGAAAAACGTTCTTGAGACGTTTTTGTAAAATTTCAAATAAAACTTTTAAAATACGTTGATTAAAAACGTTCTCGTAACGTTTTATTAGAAACTTCTCTTAGCAAAACATCCAAATAAAAACTTACAAATAATCGTTTGAAATACGTTGATTAATAAACGTTCTTGAAAGTTTCAAAGTTTCAAACGAAACGCTTGAAACAATTTATTTTATTATTATTCTTTGTTTCATTACAAACTTTACTTAAACGTTTGGAATATGTTGATTAATAATCGTTCTTGAAACACATTATTTAAATCATTTCAACGGCAACGTTTCAAATGAAACACTGGAAATACTTAAAAAATGTTCTAGTAACATTTTGTTAGAAATTTGACCTTGTGAAACGTCTAGGAAAATTATCAAATATAATGTTATAAATACCTTGATTGAAAAACGTTCTTGAAACTTATAATTCAAATCGTAACAAACTGAAACGTTGCGAAAACGTTTCAAATGAAACGGATAAAATTCGTTGATGAAAATCGTTCTTGTTACTTCACATTGTGAAACGTTACAACGTTTCGTATGAAATACGTCCCTCAAAAAAATGTTTTGTTTATTTGTTTATTTACGGGCAAGCCCAATTACATTGAAAATATTTAAAAAAATAATAATAAATAAATGAATAAAATAATATAACTCATTTTGTTTATTTATTTGTATATTAACGGGCAAGCCCAATTACATTACTATGGCGGTAAAAACAATGCCAAAGAAAAAGAAAGAAAAAAAAAGAGTACACATTTTTATCAATCAAAAATGAATGGGGAATTGTTTACTGACACAATTTTCACACAATAAAACAATGTTTGTATTTTGACACAATTTTCAATAATAAATAAGTGGAGAACATTTAGTAGTCCTTTTAAGTGACGACAACGTTGAGTGGAAGAAGTCGAACTCGGGATTCAACGCCAAAAACAGATTCGCGCTTCGGGGAAGTCTACTAAGCGGGCGGTTCCTCTGATAATTTGTAGGGCAGAAAGGGACGGAAAAAAGTTGCGGCGCGCGAGACGACCGACGCGGAACAAGGATGCCAATCTCTGAGAGGGCAGGACAATCGATGCCGCCGTTGAGGAGCTTGTACAGCATGGCAAGATCAGCCAAGCATCGTCGACTCTCAAGCGTGCCCAAGTGACACCTCCGAAGCAGTGGCTGGTAATCGACGTCCGCCGAAGGAGGCATCTTGAAAGCGATGTATCGCAAAAACTTATTTTGCACCCTCTCGAGCCGATACTTATGAACGGAGTACATCGGCGACCAGACATTCGAATAGCCCTCCATGCGAGCATGGTTGGTTTACGGAGTACCTGAACCGCATGTTCTTAACCTCCCCCCCTACGGCAAGCCGCAAGGGAACCATCTCCATTTCTGGAGACAACCTTCCGAAGAAGTACCCATTTGCCGAAGCGCTATGGGTGAAGTCGTGCGTTTCAGCTCGCACTACCGGCTATGCAGGCCGGTCCCCGAGTTATTGTTTACACACGTAACTCACACGCCGGGAACCTAAGTTCCCTCCCCCACCTCTGTTCAGCTTTCGCCTCCCAGTAGGGGTATGGCAACCACAGCCCCCACGCGGCCAGACATCGGCGACCAGACAGTCGATGCATACTCCAATATCGGGAGTACCAGAGCCCTGTACACCGTCGCGATAGCCGCGACACTAGTGAATTCCCTGGTACACCGCCTCACGAAGCCCAGGGCCCGCATAGCTCTGCTAAATCCTCAATATGACCAGTGAAGGTCAGCTGCTCGTCACAGAGAACACCCAAGTGCCGCACCGACCTCAGTCTCCGCAAAGGGTTGCCGTCCAGAACGTAGTCGAATGTCACCGGCTCGGAGGAACCGTGAAATGACATTACGGAGCATTAAAGCTAGGTTCACATGTGTCCGTATAACGCGTTTCATGCGTATTGCGTCAAGTACGTCAAATGCGTTCGGCCTATTCATTGGCTGCCGGATTCAACGCAAACGCATGAAACGCATTTTACGGACACATGTGAACCAAGCTTTAGATGAGTTCAGACGGACAACGGACGGACGGACGGTTTTAACGTTTTAATCGAAATGTTACCAACTGAAACGTTATGACAGCGTTTCGAATGGAGCGTTTGAAATACGTAGCAATAAAATCGTGAACGTTTCATATATGCAATTTTTGAATTGATTGCTCGAATGATTATCAGATTTCTAATATTGGGAAGGAAGGGAAAATTCTACGAGTCAACAAGTCGTACGGGCATTAGAAAAAGGCAATGACCAGGCCGACTACGTTTTTCTTCGCTATCTAAGCTCACAAACACCGACAATAGAATTGGGAAGATAATATACCAACAACAACCGCGGAGCCGAGAAAAGTCGGCTTATCTGCACGTATTTCGGCTTGGAGATGGGGAGAGGCTTGGCCCGCACTGAAATAACTTTTCCGTACATTGTTTTCATCGAGGCCCTTTATCTACAGACAGCAAACGTCAAAAATGATTTATCGACCGTCAGCAGCAGGTGGAGCTTCTCTGTCATGTCGAGGAACGGGACGGTTCGAATTCATTTAGATATTTCGCCGATCGAAATTTCTTGATTCGTAAGGGAAGTAACTCAAATATCATATTTCCCTCCTATTTCATTCAGATTTTTAATATTGACTAATCAAATGATATTATATTTTAAAAAATTTTGACATAAATTATTTTAAATTCTGATAATTATTTTTGGAGATTCTTGAACTATAAGGAAATTTTGTGAATGATGACTTCACAGATTGGAATGATGATGATGACGGGTTGGAGGAGGTGGAGATGGATGAAATGAGGATGGGCTAAATGATGGATTGAAGGAGATGAGGTAAGGTAAAAACGTGGAAAAATTGAAATAATTTAAATGACGTATATTTTTTATGTAAGAAAATAAGATGAGGAAAATTGGAATAGGAAAAATTAGTTAACTGATAGTTTATATTGTTTTTGAAGCTGAAGAGGCCACCTTAGAAGTCGGCGAAACGTACGAAGAAATAAAATAAAACGAATGAAGTAAGAAGTGTCTGGATCTATGCTCCCAATCAAAGAAAAATGGAGATCCTGGATATCAACCGAAGAATCAAATATCATAGTTGAGACAAGATTGATAATATTAGCATAAAATAGAATATTCATGTGATATCGGACGAAGCCTGTAGCGATTTTCACGAGGGCGATTTAAAATTCGTATACGCACCTGTTGTTTTTAAAAACGCCTCAAACACTTTATGAGGGAAAATTATATTATTATGAACTTGGATCTCCCTCAACTTCCCGTAAGCTTTAAATTTTTCCTCTGCGTCCGGTGGTGCAAATTTTTTTTTCGCTCTAATAATTATTCTATTCATCCTCTAAGCTTTGAGGGCCAAAAACAATTTGCTTTAAACGAGGGAAGTTTCGCTTATTGCATCGTCAGTAATATAATCCTTTCGCGAGGAGTTGAATCATAACTAAAAGTTTCCCATTTTTTCTCTCACGTTAAAATTATAAAATGACAACTTTCAAATTCCATTTTCTCTCATCGAAATAAATTTCTCCAATCCTGCGTAAACAGTGAGAAGCCAAAACTCATCCACCGCTCGAAACGTGAAAATACTCAACATTTCCGCGCCCAATTCCGTAGAATCGAGAGAATTCGAAATATTCATTGAGCTCAATCTGAATTCGTCTTTCGGTTCGATTCTTTCGATGGAAACTTCGCTCGGTCCTATCGGATTTCGGTTCGATTTTCGTCGAAAACATCTAACAAACTGTTGGATTTCTAGTCCGTTCCCTCGCCCGCCTTGAAGGCCCTCGACTCCAAGATTTACATAACAATCCGCACAGCAGCCGGAGACGAGAAAAACGTGTTCGCTCGATAATTCGATTGTTCGACTCTTTCAACAGCGTCGTCCGTTTCTCAAAATTGGTTGTCTCCGACGGGGAAGAGAGGAAACCGACGGCAGTGCAAGTGGCACGAAGTTCCCGCTCTTCAACAGCACCTCTAGTTACATAAACTTGGTTATTTTTATTGAGATCCGACCGATATTCGAAACTATCAGCGTAGCGTTGCGTAATTACGAAAAGATTAGGCCAACTTTTCTCTGTCAATAGGATTTTGACGAAGATTTGAACTCCTTTTAAGTCGTGCTGTTTTTCTACCAGCCTTCAAAACCGACATGCAGAAGGCTCTGAAGGACTGAGTTCCAGAGATGTTCTCAAATGATGAAGCTACTCTTGGAAAATCGAGCGAGTTCCTGTAAATCCCTTGAGGTGCCTCGCAACGAAGTTGCTACACGGATTGATTCATTTCTGGAGAAAGCGAGAAAGAGAGTTCATCATTTGTGCTCAGACGTTTTCAGAGATGGGCTGTTTTTCCAAACAGCTACAATTGAGAGAGCTCGTCATTAACTGCTCCGATGGGCATAGAGTTCCAGAGATATTCTCGAAGTGTCAAGCTACTCTTGGAAACCGAGCGAGTTGCCAGTAAATTCCTTGAGCTACCAGGAAAAGGAGTTGCCTCACGAATTGATTCATTTCTGGAGAGAGAGTCATGTGGCCTCAGACTTTTCAGCGGTGGGCTGTTTTTCTTCTGGGGAAGTGGGAATTCGAGGAAACATATCATGTGCACAGATGCGCCCAGAGTTTTCGAGATGTTCTCAAATTTCGAGGCTACACTGGATAGGGATTCGAATCCCTTGAGCTGCCTGGCAAAGAAGTCACTTCACGTATCGATTTGTGGCCGCTTCGTCATTTATGATTTATATTTTTTATTGGAAATTCCAGACGCTGTCAAACTAGTATAAAAAACTCATTTCGCGTTTCCAAATCTACCTCTAATCCAAAATATTAGTCTAATTAGTCTGTGCTTTGATTTCAACCGAAACATAATACCATTCATATTGTCATCATCGATCAACTCCAAAGATTCATTTCTGGAAAGAGAGAATGTGGCCTCAGATGTTTTCAAGGGCAGGCAGTTTTTCCTGGTGCCTTGGGAATGTAAATTTTAAGAAACGTCTAATTTGCACTGCGACGCTCATGGAGGGCTCGAGATGTTCTCGAATTTTGAAGCTTCTTTAGTGACATTCACTTATGATCATTCTACGCTGATGATCTGGATTGAATGCCTCACAAGATATGGTTATTTGCCATTATCGGACGAACGCCAAAGTGGGTTGACGCTATCATCGTGCTACTCTTTCCAGTGACCGTTGCGCTTCTCTCAACTTACTGGTCCAATCTTGGAGAACGCGTCACTTGGTGTTGTAGTGCTATACGAAGGAATTTACTTCTTCTCCAGGTGGTCGCATTACTTCTTTTTGTGGGTTGAGGGGGAGAAAAACGAGGCGACCTCTTCTCCATTATTTTCCATGGCCAAGGGGCCATAGGTGCCCTTGGTCCTATAATGCCCTGAAGAGCCCGAACGGGCGAAAGTACTCGGCTGGATAATAAAAAAGAATGGAGAAGAGGTCGCCTCGTTTTTCTCCCCCTCAACCCACAAAAAGATGGAATTTACTCATATTTTCGCCCACGGTGCTCTCTTCTTAGGTCATTATCCAAAATGCCTGAGAATGCCTCAATGCTTCAAAGAGGCTTTGGAGCTTGGATAATGCCTTGCTAATTGGTCTTCTCAATCTGCAGAGTTGTCCAATCGTTTACAGTCCGTTTTCTGGCGTGTAGTCGATCAAGCTTCTTGGCCTTGGTTTGTATGAATGTCTTCTCGAGTTTTTTCCTCTAGAGAGTATTTATGCCATTTATTGGGTTCCTCGTGTGACAAGCTGTCAGTCCTCTTCGATGTGTCATCCTCCCTCACATATCCTATCCGTCTTCTTGAACTGGTATATCATGTGGAATAAAATTGGGAGCAAATTGAGCTTGTCTCGTTGATATAAAACGTGAAGCGACCGAAGATTCTGCGACGCAGTTGGTCTGGTGTAGAATAGCTAGTGAATATAAGCGTTTGATTCCACTTTGACTCTCTCTAGCTGTTTTTAAGTTGGATTCTTTCAAGTTCTACATGACAAGTGCGTTCGAACTGTTTATTTACAAACTGCCTACACCATAGTCGCGTTCAAATATAACTTCTAAAAATGAGATAGAATAGAATATGTTTATTATAGATCTGTACATTATTAGGCCTTTATAGGCCTCTCTTTCACAATGCACAGAAAAAAAGTTACATTTCAAACAAGATAGCGACAGTTTTCAAACATTACAAACAAGATACATACAAGTTACATACAAGTTACATACAAGATACATTTCAAGCAAGATAGCGATGTTTTCATTCTTTCCAGATTTCGCCAATTTTCGGTTCAATTTCTGCGTCATTCCCGTTGTTTTCGTACTCGACAAATAAAACATTCAAGGTCGTTCTTCGACTGGGTTGAGAATAAAATCGGGCTCTAAATTCAAGTTATTTAACGCGCGTATTCGAGTCACATTCTCAGGTCAGCAGCCGACGGGTGGGGACAAGGTACGCGTGCGATTCGAGCAGCTCCTGCTCGGGCGACATTATACCTGTTGATATCGATTCACGCGACAGCGTGAGTTCACGGTCCCCAGCTACTATTTAACTCCTACCTCATACCGAACGCATCAACCGCATTCGAATGCATCCCGCCCCGCGGTCGCCGCTGAATAATTTATTCGAGATTTATTTTATTAGTCTACAGTTGATATACGATCGGGATTCTCTCTCTAGGTTGCACTAGAATAAATTGAAAATATTGAAACGGATAAGCAAAAGGAGAGAAAAATCGCATAATTTTTTAAAAAGCTGAATAAATTTTAGCTAATATATTTAAAAAAATAATTTTTCCGATAAGAGTCCGTTTAAAATGCACTGCAGTTGATTTTCACTATTTGGGTAGATCATTTTCGGACATCGAACATAAATTAATTACCGAACAATTGCAACCATCTCTATCTAAATTAAAATGAGAAAATATAATAATTATAGTATACAGGAATATAGTGAAAGCCTTCGCTAATACTGTTCTATTGTTCTTCCTACATATTAAATAGCCTCATCAGTTAATTCTGATATTTAAGAACGACAAGACTGAACTGATTGCTCGCCAAAGCTACGAATAGATAGAAAATCGGCGTCAATAGCAAAAAGCGTACTAAAATTATTTGAGATTCTTTAGCTTTGTACTAATAGATTCTTCAACTTTTACGGCAAATGCAACATTTTACAATTGGATTAACGTCCGAAAATGGGCTCATTTGAAAAACAACGTTCGAATCAGCTTCGATTAAAAAATGTCAATAACCGCGAGTGTCGAGCAATGCAATCGAAATTCATTGCAACCCACAAGCAGAACAAGTTTCATTCATGAGGACGGGCATTAAACGGGCTGATTAACGAGGGCCATCATATTCGTCTCGCCTTTTGACGGGTCAGATGACGTCGTTAACATCTTGTTTGAAGAGGGACATTTCGCCGACATTTATAGAGCCCATCACCGTCAAATTTGCTCTAAGTAGTTTCGCCATTGGGATAGCTCCCTCGTTACGAACTAAATATAAATTTGCAATAGAAAAATGCATTCTCTCTTGAATCGATTATATAAATTTGTAAATCTACCACCGAAAAAATGGACTCCCATAACTATTTTTCGCCGATATTGAATAAACTGGTCGAAGCCCGTCAATAAACTGACAAAAAAAACCTTGAGTATATGTCGACGAATATAAGTTATTTTAAAAATGCGAGCTCTAAAGAGTCGTTTTTTATCAACTTCTTAAAGTTTAAATCGTAAAATTTCTATCCTAATTTAAAATGCGCCGCCCTTACACAATTTCATTATATGGTTCCTTTTATTGCCCAAATAATGTCGAACATGATATAAAAATGGAACAATTTTACTGCGACAGTTTTTTTTCTATTCGAGAAAAAAAAATGCAAACTAGCTTAGGTTTGTAAATAAATTATCGCGTGAAATCGAATTAAAACTAATTGTTTAAGTAAACATTATTTTTTTCCTTATTTGAGTGTATAACTTACGCGGTACGTTCGACTTGTACTTTGAACAGCCGATCCTGCTGAAAACTATTGAACCCGTTTCAGCTTGAGGGCGTTCGTTTTTCACTTTTCAACGGCACAGACACAATTCGAGCGCGGTCCACGTTGAAACGGTCATCGCGATTCGGGAAATGGCTAAGAAAAATGAACGTTGACGTTAAGAAAAATGCTAACCGGTTCGAAAAATAACCGGCCGAACAGTTGACGAGGCCCGCACGCCGCGACTGAAGGCTCGATTTGCGAGGTCGGCCCCCTCCCCCGCGCGCCGCCTCCGGTATTTTCGGGGTGGGAGAACTGCGGGAGGGGAATTGTGGCGCAGATGCGCCGCCCGCCGGGCTTCCGCCTCGGACCGAAAACGAAAGAAAAGCAACAACTTGGCACGATTCGTTGCTAGGCAACACGATAGGTTACACGATGAACTTCCAAGCTTCCTCTAGTGTACCGAGTTAAGTCACATTTTCGTACGATAATTTCACGAAATATTTTCGTACAACGGACTTCTTGATGAAAATTCTCCTAATTAGATACCACTTCCTCTGCTCGCTCCGCTCTTTCTGCTCGCTACGCTCTTTCTGCTCGCTCCACTCATTCTGCTCGCTCGATTCACTCTGTACACTCCTCTCTGCTAGCTCCACTCTTTCTGCTTGCTCCACTCTATCTGCTTGCTCCAGGCTTTCTGCACGCTCCCCTCTTTCTGCATGCTACATTCACTCTGCATGCTCCACTCACCTGCTCGATACACTTACTCTGCTCACTCTAATCATTCTGCTCCCTCTACTCACTCCACATGCTCCACTCACAAAGTTCTGCGAAACCACTTGCGAAACCATGAAGAATTCTAACCAGATTTTTACAACTAAAAAATCTTTGCGCTTTCATCTGTCTTGTATTGGACAACAATCGAATATAGATAAAGTTTACATCGTAGATCCTGCCTAACACTGTCTTGATCAATTTGACGATGGGAAGAAAACGTGATGTTCAAATAAATATAGCAAACTTTGAGAAAGAGTAAACTTTTATGGCAATCGAAAATTATGCCAAAATAAGAACAGGACTTACACACACTTATTCACACAATTACATCCTAATCGATTCCATCCAACAGTCAGGATTATTCATACAACAAACAATAGCAGGTTATCCGTCGAGGTCACACAGGTAATGATCGATTCACACTGACGTAACAATTTTGATCTTACAGGACAAAATATAAGTGCCGCGTAAGTTACGAAGGCGACTATAGGGACGTCGTGCGAGCTTAACAGGTATAATCCTATAGCTCGATTATTATTGATTGATTCAACCGAAGAATTGATTAATTAATTAATTCATTGATTCATTCATTGATTCAACCTAAATTTAACTTTGAAATGATAACCATACTAGAGTTGCAGACAAGGTTCGCCATCTAGGGAAAAACTCGTTCACAAATCGAAATATTTCAGTCGTGCAGGAAATTATTATCGTCGGTGTAGCTCGGTCTTGAGCTCGGCCGGAAACTCGTCGTAGCCAGATAACGACCGGATCCCTACAATCAACGTTCGATACGTCACAACAGACCGACAGACAAACGCTGCCAGGTAGAGTCATTTACGACGAGCAGACAAAAAGCCCAACCGCGAGATGGTATGTTTGAACGTTCGCAAGCGTAAATTGATTGTGTGAAAAATATACTTGAAATCAACGAAAAATCCCTGGTTGGAGACGAACAACTCGTTCCCGGGGAACAAAAAGAGCCTATAAAACTAGTCATTATTTTTTATTGCTAGTCAGAAGATTAGCACTAATAATCTGGTAACTGGCAAATGTTCTTGATAATTTATCATCACTAGCATTAGTAGGTAGCAGGCTCAGTGGAATTGAACTAATGACTAAAAGGCCTATTAAATACGGCCCTCCAGTGTAGACGTAGATAAGCCGTAACTCAAGAGCGGTAATCACCTACGCTGAAGCGATTAAACGTATCATCCTGAAGACAAAGGGCCGCAGAGGTTCACGGTAATCCACTCACCTCAGATTCAACCATCGACATTACAGTTTCAAGACGAATTAGCCCACCCCTGGATGGCAGTTTCTCATAAGCTACTTACAAAAAAGAGGTTAATATTTCTGCGAGGTGAAGGGAGAAAGTTAATCGAAGGAAGGAGTTGAGAAAAGGATAGAAAGGAGAAAGAGGAATGGAGAAAGGAAAGTAGATAAGGAGAACGTAAAGGAGAAATGAAAACGGTAAAAGGAGATCGTAGAAAGGTGAAAGGACATAGAGAAAGGAGAAAGGTGAATGTGGAAAGACAAGAGGAGAAAGGTGAGAGGAGACAGGTGAGAGGAGAAAGGTGAAAGAAAAAGGTGAAGGGAGAAAGATGATAGGATAAGGAGGCATGTGAGTGGAGACCGAGTGTGTGGAGACAGGTGAAAGGGAGAGGTGAAAGGAGGTTGGTGAACGGTGAAAAGCGAAAGAAGAATGAAAGAGTTGAAAAAGGATAGGGTAAAGGACAAACGTTAAGGGTGGGAGTAAAAAGGAGCAAGATGAAAGATCTAAGAAGAAAATGAAAGCAGAAAGTGCGATAAGAGAAGGGAGAAAGGACAAAAGAGAAAGGAGAGAGGAGGTAGACGATAGTTGATGGAAAAAACGGGAAAGGATTGAAGATAAAAGAGGAATTATAAGGGTGAATGGAGAATACAAGGACGAGTAGACAGTGGGAAGTAAGATAGGGGAAAAGAGGACGTATAAAAATAAGGGGATGATGTAATCAGAGGTAAACGTAAAAAGGGCCGGCATGGAGTGAAGTGAAAGTAGAGCGAGATGAAGACTGAGTGAAGGTTATATTTATCCAACTTGGGAAACTGGGAGTATTATCCCTAAACACCAGCGCAACGTATCCTTTTAAATGTCTTTACCAAAACGAATAGCAGCAGTATGCGCGGAAGTAGCCAGTATAAAATTATGGACAGCTAAGTGGTTGAAAAGGGACTACAGTCTATTGATAACAGAATGCCTCTTTGGGAATGCTGAAACTCGATGCCACGAATAATACGTCAGCACGGCCGAACCTCGAGTTTCAACCTGCGGCTCAAAAAGCCACTAGCAGGAGGCACAAAAAAATAGGCTCTTCGCAAGTTAATTTGTATCTTTGCCTTTTATGGGACGGCGAAAAGGAAAGTATCTTTCCTTAGTCTACAGCGGTACAAAGGAGAAATAATGGTGATTTCTGAGCGAAAGGCAGTTGATAATGGGCAGTGGAGGGAGGAACTCCTTGAATGCAACGCGCCTTATCTAAGTTGGCCAAGCTTCTCATTCCCGAGTACCCTAGACTGCGTATAAGCTGTTGCTTCCTTCGTCTATCGCTTCGTTCACACGGTCGCCTCGTCGTTCCTGTCTTTCGCGGACCGTAAATCGGAACATAGATTGCTGGTGTTTTACCATTGAGCACAAGGGGAGTTTTGGCTACTGTTCATAAACCATTAGAAACATAGTCTTCCCCGAAAAATAATTCTTGGTACGCGCCGGGATAAAGCTATGAACGGAAGAATCAAAGCGCCGCGGCTTCAATAAAGCTTTACATCACACTGGCCTCTCCTCGGTTCGCTGGAGCATATAGTCTGATTGGTCATGGTCGATGCAAAGTATTTCGTAGAAAGAGATGAGAAAAGGATAGGTAAGAGAAAGAAGAATAGAATATTTTTTATCATTGATCTGTAATCCGAGGTCTGCAAACAGACCAGAGTTTAAATTAAAAATCTCCACATTGATAACTAATGAATAGAGAAAGAAGAGTAGTGGAACGAGAAAGGAGCAATAAAAAAGGTGAAAGGACAAAGGAGAAAGGTGAACGTATAAACGTGAAAGGTGAAAAGAAAAAGGTATAAGGACAAAGGCGAAAGGTGAACGTATAAACGTGAAAGGTGAGAGGAAAAAATTGAATGGATGAAGGTGAAAGGACAACGGTGAAAGGAGATCGTATAAACGTGAAAGGCGAGAGGAAAAAATGGAATGGATGAAGCAAAGGCCAACGTGAAGGAGATCGTATAAACGTGAAAGGTGAAAGGCGAGCGTATAAACCTTAAAGGTGAAAGGCGAACGTATAAACATGAAAGATGAAAGGATAAACATGCAAGGATTAACGTGAAAGGAGACAGGTGAACGCAGAAAGGAGAAAGGTGACGAAATAAATGCCACATTGGGAATTCTGAAAGTCATCAATCGATGAAAATCATTATCGATGCGCGGAATTGCGAATTGAAATTCAAGTTTTCCCCCCAATATTCCGCCGATGTTCGAATAATAATTTGTGAAAACGCGATTTGGTCGAATAGCCAAGTTTTTGCCTTCACTATCATGGTTCACTTCGTACATCGTCTACGACGAAAATAGTTGTACGTCTGATGGGACCGTTTAAGACGATGTTGCCGAGCTCAATCAGTGCGCGAGCACGACCGAAGTGAAAGGTGAGTGTTGCGGGAGGAATGAAGAGAGTTAGCCCGAACTTTGGCTGTACTCAGCATTAGAAGCTTTTAACAGGAATACTCGAGACGGCGGACGTGTCTCGACGAGAGTTCGCCGATATTGTAGAAGCGACGAACTCTTTGACAGTATTGACAGGTGAGCGCGGCGAACGACAATTATTCCCACCCCGTTCGCCCTGAACTACTGGCGCGAATCTAATGGCGGGAAATGATAAGATGTCATTTTATTTTCGGAAGAAAATCATCTCTTTCAAGCGATCGGATTTTAGAAATTCGTCGACTATCGGTTTGTGAAACTAGGCGAAAGAGGGCACCGTTTGACCTTTGGAAAGCTTCCTCTTTCCAACTTCTGATAGGATTCCATGTCAATATTGATAGGCACCGAGGAGCAACTTGAAGTGGATTTTTCTCCCGGCAGTTTTCGAAAATAGATTTTTCCCCTGTCATGAGATGACGTTCGGGAGAGCCAGGTCTAAAATTAAACTCTGATTGATCGAGGTATCGCAGATGCATCAGGGTTTTATCTTTATTTTCTCCAAGCTAAGCCATGCGAGAAAAAACAGCGCGAGATAGGGACGAGGAGGGTTTGAAAACATGAAGCTTGATCGTATTTCCATATAGAGAACCGAGTTCTTCCTGTCACGAGCGTCAAAGGTGTTATGTATAAACATGATGGGTTGAAAATTTGTTTACGCTCGAATATAATAACTTTATTTGACGGATATACCATTTACAACATCAACAATATAAATAAAATTTCGTCAAAAATAATAATAAAAATAAAAAGAAATATTTTGGAATCAAAGTAGGAACATGTCAAATCACGGTTATGTATAAAATATCATTTAGAAAAGCACTTTTGACCAGAAGTTACAATTACATACTTTTTAAAAGGGTAGACAACTGGTGAGGCTCGAAGAAAATTTGTTGATAAGGCACCAACCTCGAAGTATAAAACTAGAAACATCGCGAAAATCTATCGCGAAATCAGATTTAGATTAGAAAATATTTTTTTCTTGGGCGATTAGAATGGTTTATTATTGAATTATAAACCAAAACCAGGCTACATTCACTCGCCGTAACAAAGAAAAATTTGTCGAATTTAATTCTATTTTTTTTTTTTTTTTTTTTTTTTAACTGGAGATTTTCCATTTTTTGACCGTGTATACGCTGACAGACGGATTTGCAGACGGAAATTATATTATGTAGTTGTAAATTGAGGAGATAGGGGGAAAATTGTTTGAAAATAAGTATTATTAATATTAGTTGTACAATATAGCAGTGAAATTAGTCGTAAAATCGATTATTCGAGTATTGAACATTGGCTTGTGTGTACACTCTGTAGAGAAAATACTATAGAGAAGGTTGGATATTATTTCGAACGACGGGTATCGATTACCGACGGTTTTGTTACGATAACACGACGAAAAGAACTTGTGTACGTGCTCGCTTCAGACTTCACGTCGTGACGTCACGATGGATGAGGGAAGACGGTTGTTGGACGAGGAAGTTAACCCTCCTCAAAACCCGAGGAATCTGTCAATTTAATATCCGGTATCCGAACCATCTGCTCCCTCAACGTAGGCGGTCATATTTCTCTCTCTTTCCTTCCTGAAGTTATAAAAGTACTTGCGGATTCCGAGGGTTGAAAATAATTTCCGTTCGGCGGTCGCCTCTCTCGCACTCGTTTCGGATATCGATCGTCACCTGAGTATCCCCGGGTCAGCCGTTTTACATCTAGGTGACGAAAATTGAATAGAATAGAAATTCGAATCGATTTTCGTTATTGAATTAACGTCTGCCCGCACAGTTTTTTTCCTATTTGTGGTAAATAATAAGGGTTTTATTTTTTAATTGTTATATTATATCGACATTTACGGTTGATTCGTTGCGACAATAGCTGGATAAGCGAAGTCGCCATTCGATTTTTCACCAGATGACCAAGTCACGAATGAATTCCGACTCTCATTTGACCGTCGGGTTTTTCATGTGAAATTTGTACTCTGTTGTATGAGGGTGGCGGTGACCCTTGGCAGCTATAATCGATCTCCTTGTATTCCAAGGAACCAGGTGAGCAAGAGAATCGGTAGGAGAATGGAGGCAAAGGGGTCAACCTGTTAACCGACCGACGGGCGGGACGTGACGTCACAGATCTAACCCTCGATCCCGATTAACCTCTAGCGAATGCATAATATGCAACCGACTCGCGATTCTTATCTCGACTGAAAAAAAGGATAAAGCCCGATGATGATTAAAGCGTACTTAGTTTAAAATATTCGAAAGGAAAATATTTTGGGTTCAATATTTTTATAGCGATGCAGACGAGAGTAAATTCAATTATTCCAATTCAAATGATTGAACACTCGAATAGGTACCAGACACGGCTTATTTGCCCACAAAACCCTCAAAAATGCAATTTCCCCTCCTTAAATCCCCTTTTGAAAATACTCTTCAAATTGAGGTTATGATTTGACTGAAGAATTGAGCAATTCTTAGACGAAGAATGATTTTGGGTGAAAATTTCAAGAATTAGGTATTATACGGACGGTCAGAATGTTTTGCTTGAATATTCGGATTCTACATGTCTTGAAACGTAACACATCAAATTTCAGGGAGGGGGTAAAAAAATTGTTTCTTGTGCGAAAAATGGTTTATTATTGAATAACGAACAAAAACCGCAATTGTTGGGATTAAATTCACGATTGGCATGACTTGATACCGAGCAATAATCCAATTGGCAAAGTAGTGAAGGTAATTCAGTTGAGCGATAGCAATAACGGACAGAATGTTCTGTAACCACGCTCTGCTACCATAATATAATTGGATACTTACTTCGGCAAAGAGGATATTCAATACTGAGGCTTTTATTTGGATCGCAAATACTGTCATAAATTTCCGTATCGAATCCAATCGTTCTATTGATTAGGCTACGGACGAAAATGAATCAGACGGCCACCGCAGAAATGATATTGGAGGAGGTGCGAAAAGATGATCAATTTCAAATAGTATTACTAGTATACCTACTTAGGTGACGAAAATTATTATTCTAGATGAATCCACGAACATTGCCGAAAAAGAATTCCCAGTTCATCATGATGGAAAATAACATTTAGGAAAATGTAGACATCATTGTAGACCATTTATTCGAAAATAATTATACCGAACGCAAATCGAAAATAAAAACTTTTCGTATACTGTTGAAAATTCTGATTTTTGTTTGAAACAAACAACTTAAACGCTGCGAGCAAGAGCTTTCGTAAATGCTAATTAACGCGAGGAGCGGCCAGCAGATGTACTTTTAACAAAAGAAAACAAGACAAACACTTACGTGCTTTATGACAAAAGGTGTGAAAACAAAGGCGATTGTGGCGTATTATCCTTTTAGCCGGAGAGCCCTAATAAAACTCCAGAATAGCGGCAATGTTTTTCTTTGAGAATGAAACCTTAAACTCGACGAACTTGGGCACAGTTTGTTGCTGAAACAAGTAGTTTTCCTTTTTAATTAACTCCCTCAAAACAAAGGCAAATATAAATAACTCTTTCCCCTTTTCCCTTTTTTAATGTGAAATGTAGAAAAAATGAAAATTTGGAAACTAAGTGATTTTTTTATAGTTGACATGCTGACAAGTTGAGCAATGATTTTTATATTTATGCTATATTATGAGTGCCCCAACATCTCTTGGTAGTCAAGTTTTCATACATTTAATCTGCTTTGCCTATACGATGGCATCTACGTGTTTTACCATGTAGGCATAATTGAAACTGCAAGAATAATTTTTTGTTCTAAAATTTAATTTTTCAGGTTTTATGGTGGTTCTGATTTTATTTCAATTTTTATACGTTATGTATTTCAATTTATTTCTTCATAATTGACTATACAGTGCGCCTCCCTCTTATCTCCTTAAAACAATTTTTTTGTTAAATCTGCAAGTTTTTTGCATGCATTTCAAATAAGACAAAATTGCTCAACCGGCATTTGCCCAATTGATAATTTTATATTAATGGCTCTGTATATTTCTTCTCTTTTTTATTTAAAAAAAATTCCCCCTTTTTCTGATCGAGGTTTCTTCCCAATCTCCGCTTGAGACCTGGCAACACAGCCTCCACGAATTACACTGACACTTCAACGTCGGCAAGTGTGGCATGCCAAAGCTCCTCATACGCTTCTAGCGAACCTACAACCAATATTGAGATAGGCAATAGGCCGCACGACCGGGCGGTCGTCAACAGTAGCGTTCAAACATTACGATTCGCTCTCGACGGATTCCTTGGTTGGCATTGAGGTGTTACAGTACCTGAGTTGGCTTAGGTGTTAAGGATCACTTGGAGTTAGCTGAATGACTAGAAGCGAGGGAAGCAGTTTTAGTTTTTTTTTCCTGTTAAAATCTGAAGAAACGGTATTTTCACGTACTTATCGTCTCAATCGAAATTTTGTAGTCGTTCTTAAATTCGGAGAAAAAGTTTTGAACTCGGAAACCCTTTTTTAATTAGTAGTTCTGGTCAAGGAATTACAAAAATTGTCATTTCGCGATGAAAAATGTATAAAATTGTTTTGTGGTGTTTTTATGTATATCTTTTTTTCAAATATTTTATGCAGGGTCGTAACTGAGAAAATATGTTATTTCGTATCGTAATATTATATCGTATCTATCGTTAAACTACATTTAGATTTTTTTGACGTTTTTTGACGTCATTTTTTGACTTTCGGTTAGAAATATTTTGAAAAAAAAAAGATGCGATCGATGTAGTCGATACAATATACTTTCATGGAATATTTCTCATAAACAACAGAAAATACGAATCTATCCATGGTTTGTGATTATAATGTATTAAAAGGACAAAGGAGTGAAAAGCGAGAGAGAGAGAAAGCTAGAGATCGTTTTATTTTATTTGGGCCGAGTGTCCCTTTCTTCCGCCTTCCCTGGATAAACAATTCACAAAAAATAAATAAGATTTCCAACAGTCAATTACTTCAAAAATAAAACCCTTTAATTGCATATTACCACTAGTATATTACTTACATAAATTTACAGAAAAAATAATAATCATGACAAAACAAACAAAAAACATTGCTTCTAAGGTAAGCAAAATTAAACAACCTTACTATTTAAACCTTACTAAACCTTACTACCTAAACCTGTAAACCTTACTATTTACAAATTGTCGTTTTTCACATAATTTCTTTTTTATTATTCTTCTAAAAAAAATCTCATTTTCAAGTTACGGTGGAAGGATTAAATTCTTTCTCCCGAGAGAGAAACGAAATTGAGATTATTGTGAAACGGAATAATTTGAATGATGAATTTCATCATTATGAATCCGTTCGAGGCGCATATTTATTTCCCTAGCTAATAGTCCACTGAAAATAGCCGATCCATTTCTAAAATCGCCGGCGCGTAAACGCTTAGCAAATGTTGGCGCTCTTTCGCCGAAGAAAACTCTTCCCGTCTGCGAGTCGTTCGATTTTGAACAAGAAAAGCGTCAGTTGAGAAAACGAGGTCGAACGGCTTCGGAGGGGAACGGGAGGAGACGAGTATCGACCTGGAGATGGTGACGCGATGCGCGCTGGTGCGTGTACTCGACGGGGATAGTGGAGACACACTTGTTGATCCGCCTGCCCCGAGGCAGCCTCCTTACCAAAACAACAGGTGGAGAACGTGAAACTTGAGAGCATTAGCTCAGAAGAGGACCTCGTGTTTAGGAAAAATCTCGACCCACGCGAAAAGATTTCACCGATTTCGCCGTAGGATTACGTCGATTTTTAACCGATCGCAAAAGGAGGTTACTATGGTTGACTTGCGGTTTTTTTTTTGTTTATTATTCAATAACAAACCAATAATAAAATTATATTTGTTTGTCTGATAAACCAATATTATTTGATCTGATGGTTTTTGTTGTTTATTATTCAATAACAAACCAATAATAAAATAATATTTGTTTGTCTGATAAACCAATATTATTTGATCTGATGGTTTTTTTTTGTTTATTATTCAATAACAAACCAATAATAAAATAATATTTGTTTGTCTGATAAATCAATATTATTTGATCTGATGGTTTTTTTTTGTTTATTATTCAATAACAATTATTATTACAATAACACTAATATTATTTTTCGCACCAATATTATTATTCAATAATAAACCATATTGTAATCGCCCAAGAAAAAAAAATTCTTACCCCCTCAAAATTTGGTGTTTTACGTTTCAAGGCATGTAGAATCCGAATATCCAATTTAAAAAATTCTGTCTGTCCGCCGTACGCCGTGAACATTTTTCCGGCCAAACTATAACAGCTAAATTCGTGTAATTTTCACCAAAAATCAATCTTGGTCTCACAACAGCCCAGTTCTTGAACCCCATTGCTGGATCAATTTTAAGAGTATGTTTGGAGGGGTTTTGAGGGGGAGAAAATTCGTATTTTCCAAGGTTTTTCAGAAAAATCTGTATTTGGTATCAATTTCTATAGATTTCTGGACGCTGAATCGAATGAGACCATCGCGGGGTTGATAGCTTTATTAGCTCTTGAGTTATCACAGCTTTCGTATTGAATTTGGGAGCTTTTCAGAAATTTGGCATGAGGTATAACTCGAACGTTCTTGGAGCCATAAAAATCGTTCTGTAAGGCAAAAATCCAAATTTTAATTTGGAAATTAAGAAAAATAAAAATGATTACAATTTTACAATATTTTTTACGGAGTTTTCTCCTATAGTTACCAATCTGTTTCTCGGTGGGAACGTTCACAAATGTTCGAAATAATTAATATCACAAAAATATTCGTAAATCATTATTGAAGCGAAGGAATAATAAACCACTGTACAATCATTCGCAGCGTTTAATTATTTCATTTTAAACACACAACAATAGTACCAGGTTTATGAAGCTTACATTCTCAAACGATCGCTGTTGGACCACTCAGTGCTTCGAGCCCTGATGATGGTATACTTCCCGAAAGCTCGGCAATGAGACAGCGAGTTTAGGTTTCATCCTATCCATGCTCATTGACAACCATATACAATCTTCTATCATATTAGGATATAAATCTATTTCCTTCCGCGATACATGCGATTAGTCGAATAAAAAACGAATGACAACACGCGCGACTATTTCATGGAGTGAACTATAGTGAATGCCGTGCAGTCGTATCCGGAACTGTATCCGCCGTTTGATCCCAAAAAAGAAAAAATTGCTAAAAACCCGATTTTTGCAAAAATCTATACTTGAGAGAAACGATTTTTTGAGAATTGATTCCTTGAAGCAGAGTTAGAATCGATTAAAAAAATCGTTAATTTTTAAACGATTGCGTATCCCTAATATTTTGTGTCTGCCACAAAAAAAATTTGAGCAATATTTGCGACCATTAGAGAAAATTTTCTTTCGCGAGAGAAAAGGCACCCTCGCGCATTCGGGCGGGCTCAAACGAAACAAAGTCAGTTGCTGAATCGACCGCCCGACCTTCGGGCCAAGGCAAGGGTCGATTTCATGCAGCACGATCGTTTTTCACACACCGAGAAAACACATCAGATTACTAACGACGTTGTTCGGCGATAAGTAAAATGAATTATGTCTTTTTTTTATCAGGTCTTGACCGTTCTGTGTAAAATATTGAAAATGAAATATGAAGCAATTGCCCCGAGGCTGGTAAAAATTTTTTACTTCAGTTTCCACTTTAGTGTTTTAAATTTTTTACACAATAATAAACCGTTTCAGGATTTTGGCTAATATGAAACGTTAAAATGACCGGGCTAGTTTGAATTTCGAATTAGATGAAAGGCTAGGAGATTCAAAACAAACTCGTAATCAATTCAAAAACCAATCATCAGGCAAACTGATGGCCAGGAAGATAATCTAATCAAGGCGTACGCCATTTGGTGCGAAGAACGAGCTCAAATAAGTCGAAATTAAGGCAGATACACGCTGGTCAAAATTTGTACCTGTTCAAAGCCAAAGCACATTTAAGTGTAAAACCGTGTGACCTTGATTGATCTTGAAAAGGGCGAGCCAATGAGAAACCAGGAGGTGTTTTGCGCCTTTTCCAATCAAAAATGGCTCCTCTAGAGCAAAAAGAATTCACATTCAAGGAATAGATAGTCTAAAATGCAGCTTCGACCTCTTAGCAGCATCGGAAATTTTATATCCGTGTTCTTCCCATTTTTAATCTGGTTTAACCTTGTCCTAACATCAGACCATTTCTTTACCACCGTTGTGGTTTATTTTAGCAAGAAGCGTTGTTGGCAAACGGCAGCATGATGGCATACTGGAATAATATTGCATCTACAATATTTTCGATTTGTCTAAATTAGGTAAAGTACAAGTATAAACTGCCACTTTGTTTCTAGAGGAGGAAAGCGTTTCTTTGAATCAGATACAGTACTTCCTTACTAGTATGATCCTCGGAGGACGCCAAAATCCCAATTTTGAAAATTTTAGGCCTCAAATTGAGGAAAAATTTGAAAGAAAATATCAAACCATGAATCGTACACTGAGCTACTCTTTGTCCATCTACTGAAGCCATACAGCCTACTTTCGATAGTTCTGGCAGATAAACACGAACGCACTATTTCTCACAGTGTGCATTGGTTGCTTTAGTAATATGATACTGTCTCATCAAAGAGTATCAGCTAGTAATCTTCAGAAGGAAAACTATGAAAGGAGGTAACCCAATGCTTTTGATGAGCTCCCTTCACCTCCTTGTTTGGCCATTCAATTTTCACCAGATTTGATTGCTTTCCGCAAGATAGCCTAACATTAAAGCAAAATGATTCCCGGTGAGCTCCATCTACAGACGCAATCAGCAAGACCGTCCTGTACGTCCGAATGATAGGATCATCTAGTCGCACCATTTCCCGCAGTCTCAAGGGAGAATCAATCCCAGAAGAAAAGCCTTGGAGACGTTGCCACGGCGACCGTCCAATCCAAGCAAGCAGACGAGCAACAGCAGGTAGAAACCGCGAGCATTTGTATAGTCTCTATCTCCTTGAAGCTTCAACGGAACTACAGCGATTATTGTATCTTGATTTTTGAGCCGATTTCGATGGTGGTATAATATTTTTATACGAATTGTATTTTTTTTTTTTTTTTTTTCAAGATGACGCCTAAAAAGCGCTAAAAATAAAACTGGCGTGAGAGCGGCAATTTTTATTTCAAACGATCGTCGCGATCCGGGGCAATAATTTCAATTAATTAACGAGCAATTAATTTCTAGCCATTATTTTTTGTCGGTTCTAGAAAAAGGGAAATATTGTGGTAACGTTTATTTGACGCAAGAATTTCCGAGTTTTGGCAATTTAAGCCACTCGTCTTAATGGGGCTTCAAATAAGTTTCACGAAGAGTACGGCGATGGGCGGCATTATAATAAGCCAGTGTGCAGAAAAATGTTCGAATCGGTAGACTCCCAGGCAGGACAGATTTTTATCGATTTCCTTCCGCCAACGATGCATGCAATCCGATAGCCAATGAAATTATGAAATATTCTTTGTCAAATATTGACGAATCACATACAGGAAATTTTTCCTTCAGCGAGGTTGGACAAGTGAGTTAGTGACGTTCTTGTATCGAGCTAGTGATGTGATTAATGTTTTCCCTTTGGGCGCTATTGAGGTTTTTTTCCGAAGGTTACATTTTTCCGGAACAATGATTGCAACCTACAAATCGCTGGCTATGATATTCGCCGTTTCCATAGTCAGCGGTGGCAGCGTTCGAAAAATTGTGAGTAGCGATATAGCCGACGAAAGCACGCTACCATAAAAGCCGTGGAAGAATGCGATTTTTTATTAATTAAAGGAAAAAGTTAAGTCACAAGTAATCTATTTCTTGATCACGATCAACCACGTTATAGTCCTGAATAAAGTGGAATTAGTTTTATGCAAACGTTTTAGTGTAATTTTTTTTTGTCAGTGGTTAATTATTCCATTGCTTCATTTAGAATTATGAACGTTTCACCTAACAATAGATTGGTAAATATAAGATGAAACTCTTTAGTGACTATCGTAATTTAAATTATTTTTATTTTTTGGCTTATTACTTATTAAATTAAAAGTTAAATTATATGCCTAACGATACGAGTTAAGAGAGTGTTTTATGAGGTAATTCTCGAGGTAAAAATGCTAATACAAATATTTCAAAATCTCCAAAATTTCACACAAAAGCTGATGTAGACAGAGAACCATTAAATCTATTGACTCTGTTACGGTCTCATTCGATTCAGCTTCAAAAATCTATATAAATTACTATTAAACACACGTATGTTTTAAAAATGTTGGAAAATAAGAATCTTCCCCCTCAACCTCCCACCAACACCCATAAAAGTTAGGTAACAATTTGGCTAAAGAATAGAGCCATTTTCAGACTAAAAATGATTTTTGGTAAATATTTCAAGAATTTAGCTTCAATAGTTTCCTCATTAAAGTGTTGACGGCGGTCGAACAAATTTTTATTCATTGGATATTCTTATTCTACATGCCTTGAAATGTAAAACAACACATTTTGAGGGGAGGTTATATAATTTTTTCTTGGGAGGAAACAATGGTTTATTTTTTAATAATAACCCAATACACAGATAGATCATATGAGGGTAATAAAAAGAAAATCACTTGATCGAAATCACCACCTGAAATCCTTCCGTTCTACAGGGTCCATACGAAATAGATATAAAGTATTTCGAAAAATGCGGAGAAGATCGAGACTACATGCAGTTTGACTGGAGAATGCAAAGGTACAATCGGAGCATGCTCACGACCAATACAACGCTAACGCTGACAGCTCCTATTGATGATAGAATCAAGGTTGGCGTAATATGTTATACAAAATTATATTATCGCAGCGGACACGAAATCAAGCGGGTTTAGAATATTTCGATGTTGCCAGAGCAAATGAAATAGGGATCTGGTCGAGCGTATGGAGTAATGTAAGGGGTAACGTAAGGGGTAGTTTGAGGAGCTGCTAACAATGATCAGCTAACGTTGCCACTTCTTTGCAATGCGAGAGGTGAACTACGGCTGTTGATTCGTTGAGACTAAGTGCGGCAACGCTGTGCAATGGCCCACCCGCCTAATTTCATGTCCGCTACTGTCTGAGGGGCTCCAACTGACAAAACAGCTTGAACTTGATACCGCAAGTATTTTTATTTAAATGTAGCATAATGAACAGCGACTTTCGTTCCAGATAGAATCGAATTTCGCAGTGATGACGAACCAGGGATGGAAGTATAATTTTTTCACCACAAACTACAACAATATGGGATTCTGCCAGCTGTGGAAAATGGGCACTTCTCCTGAGCAATATGCTGAAACATTAGCTAATTTCAACCCACCCGTAAAAGAATGCCCGATACCACCGGTCAGTATAGCGTGTTTTTCGTCAGTTGAATAATTCCTGTATTCCTGACTTATAGATTTCATCTTTGATTTCAGGGCACGTACAAACCGCAGATTTCGAATTACCTTCCTACGTTCCCGTTGGCGCCCGTGTTCACCTATAACAAATACAAAATTCGAGTTCGTTTCATGGATGAAAATAAGATTGAAAGATTTTGTCTTTTGGCTTTCGTCGACGTGGTACCGAAACGTATGAAAGTAAAAGAAAAGGAGAATTTCAAGAAAAACGAATCGCAGCTGACGATCTAAGTAAAATCGATAACCCGTGTGAATAAGAACAGTATGCAAACGATACTGGCCTGGCCGATTGTTTTTAGATGTTTGAACATTTTAATACATATAAAAGGCAGCATGAGGTATGAAACTATATTTTGATTGTAGGGGAAATATGGGGTTACCGCAACACACTATAGCCACGTGCTGTTGGGGAAAATATTCAGCAATAATTTCCCGCAGTAGGGGGAAAATATCCCACCGCAGAGTTAGTCAGACTAACAGTATCTTTTCTAATTTCTATATCAAGCCAAGCAGCCAATTGCTAGAATCTGACATCGGCCGAAATCTGGCATTGTACAGAATCTCCTGGAATCTTGAGCCTGCTCCATCTGCGTTGTACAGAGTCGCAACAATAGATTAGATCTCGAAAATTCCTTGATATTAGGAAAAATAAAAGTTCTGTTTGTACTCACCTTCGTTGAGCTGGAGCAACGGGCCACGATCTCCGCAGCCGTCCCGGCCTTGGGGCACCACCACCGCGCCACAGATGTCCGCCACTGCTACCAGATCCTCCACCTTCAGAACAAGTCCGCCGCCCCCAGTCTTTGGCTCGTACAGCCACTGCGCAGCTTGCAGCTCGCTCTGTTGGGAAAACCAAGCAGTACAGTTAATAATGAGTTTGGTCGAAAGAAAATAACTTTTTTGAGTCTACAGATGAATACCAAGTCATTAGAGGAGAATAGCGCAGATTTAGATCGGTCCAACTTCAGAGTCCAAGCTTGGCTGACTTAATATGAGGTTCAGTACACGTCAGAAAATAGGTGCGTGCAAGATTAATCTCTCCTCGTTTCAATGGGATGGCCGCTCTAACAGTTAACGCGTCTGTTTCGACTCCAAGGGTTCGCATTATTCTGGATAGCAGCACCTATGGCCAATAATGAGAAATAAGGGCTACGAAGACGCCTGGGAGGACGCTGGGGAGACGATACCTCTAGCCTACTTTGGGATCTGACTCTTTTCAGAATTAGTACAGTAGCTCACAACGAAAAGCCCTACTGATCTTGATATAGGGACTATGCCCTGTTGGTTTTCCAAGTCGTATGGCATGGGAGAAAATCCAGTTGACTCATTTTTCAAACTTTCATTTGCTAGCCAAGCACTTTCTCAAATGCATACTTCAGGGCAACCACAGGCTGTGCCAGGGCTGAAGATAACCCATGGTTCATTGCTCTGAGAATGCCCGGATGGACGAAAGTACTCGACCAGCAAAACTTTCATCGCATTATAAGGAGCTGAAAAAATGAAAAACAATAATGTTTTGATAAAGCCGGTGCACTAAAGGTGCCAGAAAGCTAGGGCGCGCAAATCTGGACAGATCATCCAAAATAACGGCAGAATGAATCATGGTTCACAATAGGTCGAGGAAGATAAAAACATCGCAAGTCAAGCATCATGCTAAGAACGAAGACTTTGTACACTCAAACATTTATGAAATTGGTACCGAAGGGAGAGAATTCTCTGACTCGATTTGCAAGGCCTTTTCCCAGCAGCAATATGCTTTCAAAGGGGAGTGAAAAGATTACCATATCCTTTCATCGGAGAAATGAAGAATGTTCCTTGTGATATATTTGTACCCTTCAGATACTGCCGTCTTTCTAAAGAGGCAAGATTCCGCTCAAGCAATGGCCTTTACTGCGAAAAAATACTAAAGAACATTGATCATTTTGAGTTATATCGATGTTCTGCCTCAAACACTGTTGTTCTTATTGAGAAGCACGTTAAAGTCGAGCGATTTGATCAAGCATTGATACTGTCATGGGTTATTGAGCATCAATGATGAAACCTTTCGATGGGGTAAATTAAAAAACGCGATCACAATTGACAAACCAAGCAACAATGTTATTTCAGCACATATGGACCACCAAACACCTTTCATGGACGAAGGCATGAATATCAAATCAAAAAGTGGCTAGCAGTTCGTCTACACATCATGCCCGCCTCGATCAAGTCAGAGCCTCTTGTGACTCCAGTGCAGGGCCACAAATTCAGGAGACCTGCACAAACTTGATCTTTTACTTCCCTTTGCGCGGGCCACCCATAATTCACAGCTTTGAGCATCAATGTTGACACCTTTGATAACTCAAGCGTTGATACCTACTCGCAAACTAAAAACCTTATGATTTGGTCAGGTGGTGAAGGAGGCGAAAAAAACCTTGCTAATTCAGCTGACCTAGCTAATCTAGCTGACCTATATAGTTACAGGCGACTCATTCTTCATATTTATTGGCTCGCAGAGCACTTTCGCACATTCGGCATCCTCAGGGCAATGTGGAATCATGATCTCTGGAGAATTCAAACCTGACAATAAGCCATAGAATCGTCCGTGAATGGTGCTTTGTTCTTGATTTTATCTCAATTCCGATTGCCTGCAATCTGAATCAACTCGGGAATAGAGAGAGAGTAATTATCGGTGGCCTTACCAGCAGACAACTTTATCCATTCCATTTCCACGCAGATAACGCTGCGGTAAGTGTAGGCCCCACTCCATAATCTCAAACCCGACTCCATATTCCCGCCCATTGGATCGATTCAATTCACAAGAGGCCGCCGAATACTTCGTGCCGATCTGTGCCGGCCATGCCTTACGGTGTTCAACTCTGTTCAATTCCTTTTGAACACTTCTCCCGAACGTTCTTCTTTTTAAAAGTTCGGTCCAAACCGTTTGTTTGCAGAGACAGAATAATTTGCGGAGCGACGAAAAAGTTGAACCTATCAGGAAAAGTTTCCGCCGCCAGAAGTTCCACATCCCACCCTCATTTGTCACTAGACGGGCGGGGAAGTTTGAGGCTTTTCGCCGGAAACTTGTCATGCTCATAAGCGCGCAAATGATGTCGAAACGTGGGGCGATTTTTTTCGCAGTCGCTCCGCCTGAGGACGCTGCCCCACATCGTTGGAAGTTTGTTTCAAATATGCGACCGCAAAGGTGACTGTGACAAAAGGTCACCATTGTCAAAAAACCCGTTTCAAAGTTTATTTGATTAAGTTACTCGCAGTATTATTATACTATATAACAATGGAAGAACCTGTTAGTCTTTGTACATACAAAAATCTAGCTAAATTAACTAGTCTACCTGACCTAATCAACTAAATGACCAGGCTTATTCTGGCAACCCAACTAATTTAGCTAAATCAGCTGACCTAATTGGCCTAGATAACCTCGCTAATCCAGCTGAACGAGCTAATTGAGCTGACCTTGCTAATCCAGCTGAATTAGCTAACCGAGCTTTATCGGATAATCTAGCTGATCTTGCTCATACAACTTAACTTACTGATCTAGCTGGTCTATTCTAGCCATCCAAACCTTGCTAATTCAGCTGCTAGTTAATCTAGCTGATCTAGCTAATCTAGCTGACCTACATAGTTAGTGTAGCTGAACTTTATGATATATCTGACCAAGATGACCATGCTAATCTAGAAAAACAAGCCGACGTAGTTATTTCAACAGACATGGTTATTTTAATTGACGTAGCTAATCTAGCTGACCTAGCTAACCGTGGTAATCCAACTGTACTAGCTAATCCAGCTGTACTAGTTAGTCTAGCTGTACTAGCTAATCTAGCTGCACTAGCTCATTTATCTGTTGTAGCTAATCTAGCTGCATCAGCTAATTTAGCTGTACTAGCTAACCTAGATGAATAAACTTACCTAGCTTATCTAGCCAAACTAGCTAACCTAGCCAAATTTACTTAACTAATTGACCTAACAATCCATTCTCTTCTCTAATCTCGTCGAACCAGGAGCATGTAAATGCGCATCGGAAGGAAAAAGGCGTTTGTCCTTCGTCGGTACGCTATACGACCGAAATTACCGTGTAGCTTGTGCAGTCTCGGATATACGGTTACCAAGGCAGTCTGATAGAAGAAAATTCATCAAGTTTCCCTTCGACGCAAGTTCCCTCGCGAACTTCAACATCTCCGACTTTTATAAGATTGTAAATCTCCGCGAAACAAGGGTACGTCTTAATTTTCTCCAGCGCTTTTAGCCGAAGAGATCCAATCAAAGGATGATACGCAGACGTGGAGCGGCGTATTTTCGGCCTTTACCGAAACCGCGCATCGTTCGATAAGCGAAAAATAATTGTGTTACTCGCTAATTAATAGAACCTCTTTATGCTCATGGTCTTTATAGCTTGTTCGCTCTTGCTGTTCATATTTACAATCACTTCGTCTTTAAAAAATTCAGTGTTGCACTCATTTTTATGCATAAAAAATCATTATTATAACTCTGAGCAAGTTTAAGCTAGAAAAAAAACAGCTAGAAAAAATCAAAAATATTTTTAAAAAACAGTTGAAAATTAAGGTGAGTAAAGACGCTTTTTATAAGTTATTCTACAGAAAAATTATCAAACGGTCCTAATTATTACAGCCGACTAAGCTCAAATCGTGATGAATATCTGATGGGCAGCTATCGCCAAGACAACTACGGAACAATCACGGCCTAATTATATTCCATCGATCCAACTCAGCTGAGTCAGACTATATTTTCCGCTGCCACGTCGGTCGAGTCGTTTTTCCCGTTTTTCCTACCTTTTTCGCCCGGTGACATTTGCCTTGTTTCATTCGAGCCTAACCTTTTCTCATGCCATTAACCTTATTCCGCGAGTTGGAGCCAAAACATGATCTGGGCCGAATTAACTCCCACTTGTTCCGTTGGTTATTCGATTTGAAATTCTCCCTCTAGTTTTTCTTCCTATATTGGAATTTTTCTGATTTTCGAGAGCCAATATTTGAGCTCGTTTACCAGCCAAAGATCGATTGGACAAACTATGTCAGTTTCAGCTATTAACTAGGTTATCCCAGCACAAAAATTAGCAATCCCCTTCTGAGATCTCAATGGTCCCTCAACATGGTCAATTCTCTCGTTCAAATTGATATTTTCAACGATTCGTTGAACCATCTTAAAGGCTCTATGAATATTTTGTTAGCACCACTTAGCTTGTGCGTTGTTTTGTTCGTTCCTATTATTTATTCAATGTACCCAGTATTACCTTATTTTAGTTCAATATTAGTTAGTGATTATTTTTAACAGAGTCAATAATTTATTTTACATCTAGAGTACACAGTAATTGTATTGCTATGGTCAGGGGTAATTCCATTGTACTGTGAAGTGTCTATTTTTTTCTATATGTATTTTTTCTGGAACAATTTTTTTCATTCATTCATTAATTAGTATACGTGCACATGACGAGATGTCTCAATTTATTTAGTTTTCATTCTAATGTTCCTCCAATTAGATATAGATACAATTATTTTACGTTGTGTTCCTGAAGTTCGGACTCTCTCTTCGGACGCCGCGGCTGCGTCTCGCGTCCACGTCTCGACGCTGCGTGCTGACGCGGGGAGAGGGTAGTTCCGCATCAAGCGGCCAGACGCAGCCTTTTGAACCCCAGCCGATAATCTTTCCTTTCTTTTCAGCTGAGGGAAGCTTTCCTCGAAAAAAATGGGCAGTCATATTACGACCTGGAGCCATCACTGGAAACGCCCAATTTTCAAATTCTCACCAGGTCAGGTGGATTCCAAAACTCGGAGGGTTTCCAGGTACGGGATGAATACGCCAAATATTTCATGAACGAAGGAGCTGTCCCATGGCAACAGAATCGTATCTAGTTGCACAACACTGTTGTGCTACAAAATCGTATTTCATGTGTTTCATACTCTGTGTGTTTTCAATTTTATAATAAACTAGTTGATGATGAAAACTTACCATCTTTCTTTAGGACTCGTCCGATTTCCTTCCAAACCTTTTCCTTCTGTACAACATCCTTGTAGTCACTCCTCTCCATATCATACAGTATTGGATGCTCTTCCACATGATGAACGAGTTTTTCATCATCTTCTGAACTAAACCGCGACATTTTTTGCAAAAAAATAAACTTGCAAGAAAGGATGTGAGGGAGAATGAAATCAAAGTGCACAAATCGCGAGCTAGAAGTCAACTGATAACGAGTGCGATTCACAGCCTTCATCAGTTCGCTTTGTGATGTGGGTTTGCATATCCTGGACGCTGAGCGTCTGCGTCTCGACTGGTCCCTCGAGCAGTCGAGACGCAGACGCTCAGCGTCTCAAATAATTGGACGCAGCCGCTGCTGCCCCTCTCGAACTGGTTCCCTTGAAATACCCTGAAGGAGTCGCGCTTCTCCAGCCGCGGCGTCTGTGAGAAGCAGACGCAGCCGCGGCGTCTCCATGCGGAACTCCATCTCACTGCTCAGACTGTTTCTCATTGCTCTTGCGCGCTTCTTGTTCGCGTTCGGCGTTTATATGTGCTATTAAGTACCATTATATTATGTAATTTGGCTTTGCCCGTGTATCTGAATAAATAAATAAAAAATAAAACAGCTAGGTTATCTAGGGCAACCTAAGGTTGCTATTCGTCGCTTTCTGTTGCGCTTTTCCATTTACATTATTGATGAAAACACTACGTCTTGCACGACACGTGTTTCGTTCGTCTGTTACGTTAGGGCAACATCATTCCATCAAAGATGGAAGAAGTTTAAAGATGGATACGCTTCAGTTACTGTTGAACATTGTGTTGGAAGATAGTGCCGGCGTCTAGTAGACAGTGAAAAGGGTTTGAGGTAAACTGACTTCATAAGAATGTCACATAACTCACCCGGCTCACCATCTTCATTGACTCAACATGGCGTTTCCTGACTCCACCAGATTGAACGCGCCCGTTTCCCTTGCCACTCGACTTGCATTATTTTCGTTTCATCATCTAAGTTATTTGCAGTTTTATACGCTCGCCTTGCAATGAAAGGCAATGTATTGCGGCGTACGATCTCATTTCGCTCCGCTATTGCCAAGATGAATATTTCTAAGCGTTTTCCCGGTAAATGTGCAAAATTAGGATGAATTCAGGACAACACACGGTACTTACACGTGCCAAAGTTTTTCAAACCAAGATCAACTTTTTTTTAACAGGCTTGAATAGCAAACAGATTACATTCGAGCTTATAGTTTGGCTCACACATTGAACTTCCGCGTTGAGTATTTTCAGCAATTTCTCCAGTGCATTTTTTTCTATTTCGATTTTATAAATTATAATAATCTTTAGTATAATATACAATTTGATCATGCGGTAACTAGATTCCACCTATGTAAGTAGAATCTAGTTACCGTTATCAAATTTTATGTTATTTTAAAGATTACCTATATTCTGTTATATTATAATTTTTTTATAACTAGCAATACATAAGTTCTTATTAGTATAATTATTGTAATATATATTATAATATGATATAATAATTATAATATCAATTATTATACTATTATTATATTTGCTATCATTTATATTATATTTAACTTCAATCAAAAAACATTTCAGGTCATAGGAAAACCAGGTAGACAAGATGTGATTTAATTAAAACCTAGTGACTGAACGACTTGACTATAAACCACGTCGCCCTGAGGATGCCCGAAGGGGCGAAAGTGCTCGACCAGCAAATAAAGAATTGGAGAATGAGTCGCCTGGTTGATCTCCCCCTCACAGCCTTTGAACATGAAAAAAAAATGTTCTAAAACGAACGGGGTAAAATTTCTTTTTAGGAACTGCGATAGAAAAATATCAGATCTGAATGCTCACGGATATTAAACGAACCGGATATTAAAATCAGTTCGCAAATTTCGACAGGCTTTCAAACTAGATCGCACGAAATCCAAGAGGAAATTGGTACACGTAACTAAGCGGACAAGCGGCGGTTGGATGTTCCGTTAAGGGGCTTATTGATAGCTCCTGGCTATGAACTGAGATCAGTCCTGCGAGAGATACGTGTGATGTGTAAGTCGATATGTGTCGGGTTGTTACCTGAAGGAAAACGTCTCCTAACGCCCGAGGCTGTAAACGGAAGGAAGGATTCCCTTGGGATCATCATCGCGGAAGGAGGCGGCGACGGGATGAGAACCGAACTTGGTCGACTCGGGAACATCATTCTGCACTACGCTACTCTTGCTTGTTCATACAGAATATAGAACAAGCGGAAGGAGTTGATACTGCAACTAATTTCCAACAAGAAATGTATATTTGCTATTGTTTTCATCAGCTCACAATTTTTTTTTTTTTTTTTAAGTCAGCAATAAACCAGTATATTTGTTCAAGGAAAAAGTCTAACCCACTCAAAACTTGAATCCAAATATCCAAGAAAAAAGAAAAAAATCCGTCCGACAACCGGGTTTTTTTTTTTTAATATACCTTTGAGTCACGGCAACGACTCAAGATTAATAAATCACTGCAACAAAATAAAATCCCATTGCACCGTTAAAAAAACGTTAAATTTCCTATTTCCATTATGAAAAAAACGGAATATTTTGGCCAGCAAAAAAAAATCAAATGACCGAGAAAACATGCGAAAGTTGTAGATTTTTTAATCCGCTGTTCTTTTTTTCATTTTGACACTCACGTGATTGTTGGTTTAATGATTTGTGCAACACATTTCTGCTAAGCCTCAGCCGCTACATTGTCCAGCAGCAACTGTTCGCGCGGCAAAGTTTCGATCGCCCGGCAGGACAAGCGTCAAGATGCAAGTTTTGTGCGTGGACAACGAAGCGGCCCTGGAAATGGCAGGTATCGTGTAACGACGGTACACCCCGCTCGCTCGGTTGGCTGGTTACCTCAGCAACCGCCGGGATCAATGAGTTCTACTCCTGCTACTCTTTACATTGCACCGATCTCCGACGCATGACGTTGATTGTTATCAATAAAAATATTTTTTTCCCACCTCAGTAAAAACTTGCGAGCAAATAAGTGGTTGACAAGTGGTTGAAAACGCTGCTATAATGAGGTAAGAAAACCAACCAATTTTGACAGTAACTATTCTGAAAATTTGTGAATGCTCCCACCAAAAACAGATTAGTAAGTAAAAAGGTTTAAGAGAAATTCCGTAGCTAAAATAGTAATTTAATTATTTTTATTTTTCTTAACTTCCAAATGAAAAGCTAAATTTTTCGCCTAACGGTACGGCTGAAGAGAGTGTTTGAAACATACTCCCGAAGGGTATAAAACGATTTTTATAGCTACGAAAATTCTGTTCATGAGTTTACCCTCATGAAAAATTTCTTAAAAATTCTACAACTTTATACGAATGCCGCAAAAACTTGAGAACCATAAAAGCGATGGTCTATTTCGACTCAACGGCCAAAAATCTATAGAACTTCATACCAAATACACATTCGTCGGTAAATCTTTGGAAAATACGCATTTTCTACCCCTCAAAACCCCCAAAAATATACTCAAAATTGAGCTAGCAATTTGGGTGAAAAAATTGAGCCGTTGCCGGAATAAAATTGATTTTTGGTGACAATTTCAAGAGTTTAGCTTTATTTATTTATTTCTAACGTTTTCAGAAAAAGGTGCACTTGGTATCAATTTTTTAAATTGTTGGACCCTGAATCGAAAAAAGACCGTTGCGAGGTCGACAGCTTATTGGTTCTCGAAGTATGACGCTCTGTGAAGCAAAACTGGGCTTGTGACGTCAGCTATTCTCTTCTGTTTTTCGCTACTTTCCGATCACTCTCCTCTTCTAAAAAAATTTTTTTTCAGATTTCGAACATGGAAATTGTGTTTTAGGGATGTATAATATACAAATTCGTAACAAAAAATCGATTATAATTCCCCTTCATCAACAAGTAAATCTTCGCTTTTAGTTCTAAGCGCGAAATAAAGGTCACTGATGGGAACCGCAAATTCGCACTTGAAACTTCACAATATCCCTCCGATCATCCCCACTTCAACGACGATGACGTCACGGCGACCGCGGCCTCAATTTGACGCGCCTTCAATTTCCCTCCTCTTTCTCTCGGCGTGATGGATTGGATGGCAAACTTTTATTAATCGCCGAGCTTCACTACTTTGCTTCGCCTTGTCGTGCAACTGGAACGTTCTAATGGATAGCTAGAAGACCTCGTCCCTATAAAGTGTATTGTACAGAGGGTTAATGTATGGTGAGTTTTCGCTTCTTAAAATAGCCACCTATCGACTACCGTAGACGAGCGACGGATCGTCAACTTCAAAGAAAACGCTAATCGTGACTGCACAGGGTTGCACAACTCGGACTAAACTCGTGAAATATCAACTCGTCTTTCACCGATGGTAAATTCATTATCCGCAATAGTTTTTGCAAGTTGTCTACCGGTTGCGAGGATTTCCATTTTTTTACGGTTTCACTTCAAGTCAGTGTTTTTGAAAAATATTTTGAACAATGTGAAATTAATTTGAATAATCTGGCTGTTGGCCCTATGGCTCCACGTCGCCCTGAAGATGCCCGAACGGGCGAAAGTGCTCGGAGCCAATAAAGAATTGGAGAATAAGTCGCCTTGTTTATCTCCCCCTCACAACCCCTGGACGTGAAATTAATAGTTATCGAAAATTATTCTGAATTGACTCCTGTCTCAAACTTCAAGTCGCTTTCCCAAAGTGCCCCGATCAGCTTGTCCAGTCACCAAGGTAATTGATGTATAAGCTCCGGCGCGACAAAGCTTCATAAAAAAACGATTCAAGCACTATCGGCCCTTTCAGGGGCTTATGTCCAGATTGAGGAAAACTTAACGATAAAAAAGATCCCTAATGCAAACAAAACGTTAAGCTTAGAACCCCACTTAACTGTAACCATACACAGAATTTTTAGTACCTTACAAGTTAAGACGCGATATCGAACATTATAAGGGACAAGTGGCACAGTGACAGTCGCTCTTTGCCGGTTTGAGATTTTGTTACGTTGTAAAGAAAATCCTGTTTCAGAAGGGCAAAGTCAGTTACGTCTACGAAAATCATAAGTACGACGTTGAAATGTCCTGTAAGACATTTGCTATCTTGAGCCTGATAAAAAAGCTGCACATATTGTAGAATGGAATGAAAATATTCAGCAGTACTTACAACCGGTCAAAATAAATTAAAAAATTAATTATAAAACCAACTTTGAATCGGTAGGTTGCCGAGGAAGAAAAAACAGTGCTCCTCATTAAAAACACGACAATAAAAATAGGACAAGAGATTCAATTTCTCGACCTGAAATTCACAAATTGACATTGACGGATGATTATAGTTTCACTCCCTCGGCCATTTTGGTTTATTATTCAATAGCAAACCATTTTTGTAATCGCCCTAGAAATTTTTTTCTAAACTCCCTCAAAATTCGATTTTTAACGTTTCAAGGCATGTAGAATCCGAATACTGTATAAAAAAATTCTGTCCGTCCGTCGTTATTTTTTTCTGATGAAACTACAAGAGCTAAATTTTTGAAATTTTCAACAAAAATTGTCCCGATAATGGCTCAATTCTTTAGCCAAATCGCTACCTCAATTTTATGGGAATTTTTGGGGGTTTTAAGGGAGAGAAAAGTCGTATTTTCCAATATTTTCCAGAAATATTTGTATTTGCCATCAATTTCTATTGATTTTTGGACGCTGAATCGAATGAGACCATCGGGCTTTATTGATTTTGTGTAAAATTTTGGAGATTTTCAGAACTTTGTGATGAAAGTGTAACTCGAGAGTTTTTGGAGCTTCTATACTCGTTGGAATGGTCATCAAATACTCTCTTCAGCTGTACCGTTAGGTATACAATTTAGCTTTTAATTTGGAAATTAAGAAAAATAAAAATGATTAATATTACAATACATTAAATGATTAAAATTGCAATACATCATTTACATAACTGTATTAATACATAACTAAGATGTATAAAATGATTAAAAATTACAATTAAATTATCACGGAGTTTTCCCTTATTCTGTTTTTCGGTGACAACGTTCACCAATGTTCGGAATAATTACTATCACAAATGGATAATCTTCTTGAATAATTATTGAAGCGAAGGAATAATAAACCACCAGCAGCAATTTTCCTCTAGTAAGCGAAACTCATGTCTTACGTCTGACAATCGCCGCGGCGCTGAAAGTTAACGTCCCCTTGAGACATCGTCAGGCCCACGAAATCGCTTGGCCTTTTTTTGTCCTTTTATTAAGTCTCGATCGTTCGCTCTTGGATCTCTACTGACGGACAGGTCACTTTTGGAACACATCAACAAAAATTCACCCGTTACCCCATTCGACGGCGCTAATGTATAACAAAAATTCCACCGGATGAAAATGAGTAAAAATTAAATTTTGCGCTCAATTTTCAACCGCGAAATGCCTCAAATATTTTTAGAAATTAATGCCAATATTGCTTAATAATTAATAATTGATTGAATTGTCCATAAATGTGTTGTAAATAAATAATAACAAAATATAATCCGTATAAATAGTATTCAGAAAACAATTATATTAACAGAAGTTAATTATTAGGTAATAGTTATTATGAAATAAATAAAAACTTAAATATAGATAAATATGATAATTCATCTGGAATTAATCACAAATAAACTATGTATTTATCAAGAAAAAAACACAAATAAATTAAGGTACGTGCATGAACACTAAATCGAACACATCAACAAAAATTCACCCGCTACGTCGTTCGAGAAGCTAATGTATAACAAAAAGTTTCACCGGATCGAAATGAGTATAAAATTAAATTTTGCGCTCATTTTTCAACCACGAAATGCCCCAAATATTTTTAGAAATTAATACCAATATTGCTTAATACTGGAAGAAAGTTAAATTTAAATGAATATTAATACTGATAAATATTTTTAAAACGAGTTGTTAACCAATTTATCGTTTAATATATTTTGAATGTAGAATAATGAAGAATAAATTGAATAGAACGAAATTGGTGTATTTTATTAATAAAAAACCGTAAAATAAACTAATAAATTTTGTCGAATGTACTCACGTAAATAAATACAAACCTAATTAAAATTAACGGATTGATTTTCGCCAATTAAAAAAATATCAGGAAAATTGAAAGCAGTCGTCAGAAAAAATTGCAATGTTCATTCTTGGATCACATATTCAACTTCCGAGTTATGATATTTTTCGCTATTCTTCCAGAGCGCTTATTTTCAACGGAGCCGGCACTTTGGCACATTTCTCGTTCCGTTTTAGCCGAATCGGATCTCTCGCTCTCTATTTACCGACAAACAGCATTTTCCCGCTGCAGAAGCTATCGACCTAAGTGGAACAACGGGCGGCCAGCGGGTGACTGGTGAGAATAGCAATATCCCATCGCTCAGAAGAGAGACCACTTAAAAGGGAAAAACTGGCCGGCGGTTGTTGGTGTGAGTATACCAGCGGTAGACGTTTATTAGCGGAAAGACAAGAGAAACCTTTTCGGCCTCGTTAGGAGCCCTTTTTGTAAACGACCGTTTCACCGCTTTTCCGACCAGCTGTTTTCCTTTTGGTAGTCGACCATTGCGAGCGAACGGCGACGCTGTATGAAATTGTATGCATTTTTCGACCGCAAGAATTTCTATCGAACGTTTTGGAAAATTTTCATAAGATTCGTATATACTTTGATGAATTAATATGAACAAAATATATTCGATAATAATTTTTCCAAATAATTATGCGACTCGCGGAAAATTAAATTGGATCTCCATCGAATGGATAGTAGACGTACTGTATGTGCTCGAAAATGCGGCCACCATTAAATTAACACTTACATCGAGTTTCAAGTTTTTTTTATTTTTCTCTAAAAAAAAAGTATAATTTGTTTTGAAACAAAAATTTTTTCACGCGAATCGAGTATAAAATGTCGGCAGAATTTATTTCCCACAAGTAAAAAAAAAAATTATTGGAGTAATTGGCATGCGAAAAATTGTTCTCGTGCGTCAGCCATTTTTATGACGTTGCGCCGAGAAAATTTCAAGTTGTCTATTTTATTCGTTCCTCAGTTGAGTAGAAAAAGCTCGGTTGTACTACGCCGTCGCCACCACCGAAAAAACCGGTTCGATTTTGCCGTTTATTCGTCCCATTATTCAATCTTTTGTTTCGCTCTGTTTGAAAGGGCAACATTTTTCATACAGCGAATCCTCGCAAGGGTTCCTATAAATCGATGAAACGATACCGTTCGTGACAGTTGATGGCGCCTGTCTCCAGTCCGAACCTCGCGTCCAATTATGCAATTATTTCCAATTTGTCACGAGGTCTCCTCGGCGAACTTTTCGCCCACGGTTTTGTCGACCGCGATTTCGGTCGATTTTCTCCTGCCTTTTGTTTATACGGGTGGAAATAGTCGGATAAATAAACCGTCCTCGCGTACGTTTTAATGTATAAATAGAACGCAACAAGAGGAGCTAAGGAAGTTTGGGATGTCTGTCGAGAATACAGAAATGTAGGTCAAGAAGACACTGAGACATCCCGAGAGATTATCATGTTTAACAAAGAGACATCTGGGAGCGGTGGAAATTAAGAGTATTTTAATAAGATCGAAAAACGCCTCAGCTCAGGAGGAAAACTTGATTCCGATCAATAATGCGAATTTCAAGAGAGGTTTTCCGCGGAGCATACGAATTGCTCGTGATGCAGTGCTCTTTTCAGCTAGTTGGTAACGAATTAGTAGGCCACTCAGAAGACCAAAAAAAAACATCAATTTCTATTCTATTTTTATTTGAAAAAAAAAATTGATTGAAAAAAATGAAATTGATGAAAAATGATGATTGATTGAAATTGATTTTTTTCTGATTTTTTTCCTTATTTTAGTTTTTTTTTCTGATTTTTTTGATTTTTTCCTTTTTTTATTTTTTTTTTATTTTTTTTTTATTTTATTTTTTATTTTATTTTTGGCTCGCGATTTAGCAAAAAAAAACATCAATTTCTATTCTATTTTTATTTTCTATACTACATATGACGTAGAAATTGATATTTCTTTGGCCGAATCCCGACTATCGCATTCAACTCTGTATTCGGCTGGACTCCCGTTTGGAGTAACCAATTTTGGTTTAGGATAATGCGGCGGTTTGTTCCACGATTTTCGCATACGATGCACGAAAGGTCGAAAGCCCTCCAGAAATAATTAAAATAGCCGATGGCACGAGTATTTATCGCTAGAATTGCATCACCTAAATTTCGGCCGCATTTGACATTATTTCGGGCTGCGAGCCGTTTTCGAGAATCCCTAAGTATGTCAGATGTTTATAAAGCAGAATTGTGGCATCCTCATTCGGCAGAATGGCGGTGAGAGAAATAAGGGTATAAAGGTCTTTGTAATGAAAAGGAGCTGGGAATCTCATTGGGGATGTACAACGTTAGCGTCGCTGAGGTCATTAGGGCCAGCAGGTCAGCCGGGTTTCCTTCGAAACCACACGTATCCTCAAGGACGTCCTGAAGGACAAAGGGGAAAGCGCCCGAAAGATGCGGCAGGACAACGGTAATGATATACATCGCAAGTACACAACAAACGCCAATTAATTAACTTTACTGATGTAGAAAATTATTATAAAGAGCGTATTTAAGTTGGTGCACTATTGAAAAATCAAGAAACTCATTTCGAGCACCTTTAAAAAATTAGAACATTAGAATTAGCACCCACGATGAAACCAATTAAAGTCGTAATTTGAGTCGTGGGCCATACATCTCGCTCAGTTTGTAGTCTACTGAAAAATTGACAGATCAATGGCACACAAATCTGGAATTGAGACAAATCTGGTGAAAATTGGGCAACTTTTTTTAACCACGAGACTCAAAAAGATAACAGCTCAGTAGATAAAAATGAAACAGATACAATACTAAAATAAGATGAAAGGAAATTAATAACTCTATTAAATAAGATGAAATGATGAGATATAAGATGAAATGATAAGATAAATAAATATATATAAAACTACACAACCATGATGAGGAGAAGTATACGATTGATTGAGAAACTGGCCGGTTAGAATTTGATGACAAAAATAGAGTATACTCAAAATTTAATACCACCAGAATTTCCATTTTCGTCCTTGAAATATTGGAAAAATTCGAAATGTATCGAAAAACGTCGGTTTTTGAAAAAGCCGCTTTTCAGGAATTCGATGTTTGCGGTGCTCTAACTAGTGAAAGTCGAAAAACCGTGGGTATTGATTGAGTAACTGGGACTAAACAAATTGGGAGGTAAACAAATTTTGATCATGTAGTCGTAAAATAGAGACAAACTCATCGGGTGAAAAATCGTATTTTTTATTTTATTAGGCCTTCATTTTAGTTTTATTGCGCTTTAACATTTTATGACACTGTTTTTCGCGTTTTTTTGCCTGTTTTTCGCGAATGACCGCTTTTACTCAGAGGCGAGAAAGAGCTATCAAAATCCTACAGTTTGATATATTTGAATATATTTTTATGTTATGTCCCCGCGGAACTATTCGCGCTCAAAACACGTTTTTTACCAAAAAGTGGAATACATCTCGAAAACAAATAATAATCACTGCAATTTTTCTATTTTTAATCGATTCTAAATTAAATTTTCTCAATTTACTTACACAGCACCTATTTTTTTCAAAATTCGCGAACGTGCCAAAAAAAATTCCCAAGTAAAAACTTCGAATGCATGAAAATCGAAAAAAATTGAAAAAATATTATTAATTGTTAGAATTTAATTATTTTCACTTTAAATGCAAATTCTACGTCTAATTTACTGTATGAAACGTTAGGTAATTAATTACAATTGAACAGTACTGTTAGTATTTGCAAAGGATTTTCAAAGTGGAAAAACATCACGTGTAGTACTAAAAATATGAAAAACTAAAAGTTGTCGTCAAATTTCCCTAGTTTTGACGTCAAATTCGGGTTCAGCGTTAAATTTCCTATAAGAATAGTTCTCAAATTCGGTCGAAAACGAACATTTAATTTTTCACCCAGCGGAGCTCAAGAAATCGTCCGGTAAAAAACTCGATTTACGGAAAATAATTTCTGTGGCGCTGTTTAAAATTTTTTCACCAATTTTTTTGCTATTTACGTGTGTAATGCGTTCAAATGAAGACTCCTGCATAATAAAACAATCGATTCACATAAATTTTGACCCCGCAAATCACGGTTAAAGTCCAATTTTCGAGCTTCCAAAAACTGATTTTTTTGGACCTCTTGCAGATTTTTCCGAGAAATAAAAAAAATCACAAAAATACATCTCAGCAAGATACAACTATCCTAAAAATTTCAGATTTTTATCTGTATTGAAAGACGAGTAAAAATTCGTTATATGATCGGCTCATAAAAATCGCAGGGGTACCCCTGGGATTTTTCGCGAGAAATTTTTTCCAATCGATTTTGCTCCAATTCGGCATAATGATAGTTGATGATGTGTACATCAATAATATATAGTTCATTCTTTGTTTCTTTTGCAGTAAATGGATGAAAAGAACGTTTAAAGTTGAAAAATGGGATATTTTCGTGAATATTCACCAATATTGATGAATATCGCAGAAACTGTTGAAAAATGGATAGGTACATTACATGGGGAAAATGTGGACTGTTAAATTACCTATCTTTTGGTGTATTCAAACATCTGAATTGAAGACTTTTTGTTTGAGTTATCCACTGTGAAAGTTACATATCTCGGAAAACTTTAAGTTGTTATGTCTACCTCGGCTGAAACTGCACAAGTTGAAAAACCCAATAAGTACCTACTTTATGATACTAAGTAAAATGCAATACCCACCATCTACATACCAAATTACAGAAACGACTACTATACTAACTATACATTCCCACTCTCCATACAGAAATAAACTACTACCTATATAATATAGTAGCGACAAAGACAACATCCCATCGATATGTAAGGCACCGCAGAAGGGGAGGGGCCGCGCCAGGGGGAGTGGGGGCGGAGCCCCCTCCCCTCCGACAAATGATTGGGCGGCGAAGCCGCTAGGGGCGCTCAGCCCCTAGTGATAAAGTGATAAGATAAAATAGTAAGATATTTATGATAAAACAATTGGATAAAATTATAAAATGAGATGAGAAAATAAGATGACAAGATAAGATTAAACGGTAAGTTTATATGATAAGATTATATTATGATAAGATAGTATGATAAAATGATACAACAAGGTGCTAATATATGATGATAAGATAATATCATAAGATATAATTAAAATGATAGTATAAGATAAATATTTCATAAAATAAATAAAATGAATGAATAAAATAAATAAGATAAGATATTATTATAAGATAAGATAATTCGATCATAAAAGTTAAGATAACATATACAAGAAAATTTGAGAATTCTGCCCTAGAAAATTATAACGGTACGTAAATTATGTTAATATAGTGTTATAACTTTGAAAGTTGTTCTCAACAGATAACGGAGATCCGATTGTAGGGTCAAATGAACCGACTGGAACTGATTCTGTGGCAGATTGTAGATAGGAGCAGGAGGCAAACCTTGTCGAACTCGCAATTTTTAATGAACGTTGTTCGAGAATCGTTCCAAATACGAGTCCTCGAGGACAATTTTAGGGAACATGTGAACACTTAGTAAAACAACGAAGTGTGCAAGTGTTCGACCGAAAGAGAAATCGAGTTTTCCAGTTGCGCTGCCCGTGTCACCCTATGTTTACTTCGCAGTTTCAGCAGTGTCTGCTCAAATTACCCGTCACCTCGTGTACGTCGACCGATTTCGGTGAAAACCGATAGAGATTTCCCCTTTAAAGAGGAAAACTCTCGGATTCCTCCGGTCGAATGAATATTTTCACGATGCGAGGATGGAACTTTAGGGGAAATATCAAGACCGCATAGCCGCGTTTGGCCGGTTTATAAGCAAATCGGGGCTACATTTGAGATCGTATAGGCGGCGATTATTTCGCCTTTCACCTTTTGCTAGTTAGTCAGTAAACTCGATTTTCGGCCATGCACTGTCGAGCATAGTCAGCCGTTGATCATGAATTCTAAAACCTGTCAGCGAGTGCGATGATGTCATTTTGTTAACTACGGTCACCAGTGGCCACATCTGTGAGTAAAGCTTTCACAATAAGCGGTCTCTTGAGCGAATTCGGCAGAGGATGAAAAAATCTTATTAATGTTTCTGATTGTCTCGGGAGTTCTTCGAGCTAGAAAAATCGTTCAACGCTCGTTGGAATAATCGCCAAGCACTCTCTTCAACTGTACTTTTGGAGAGAAAAATGCTTCTGAAAAATTCAACTTTTAGTTTGAAAACTAAGAAAAATAAAAATTATACAAAAAATATGAAATAAAAATGAATAATTTTTTTTTTTGGTGGGAGCATTATTAAAATGTTTGGAATAGTAACTATCACAAATGGATGGTCTTCTTACATCATTATTGAAGCGAATGAATAATAAACCACTCTACTGTCACTTGCAGCTTTTTTTCTTGGGCCATCACTATGGTTTGTTATTGAATAATAAACAAAAATCCAATCTCCAGCCTTCCAAACCTTATTACCACAATAGCCTTAGCAATCGTTCCATCGATTTTAGAAAACACCCGAGAAAAATATCCATAGCGGGACTTACATCTTGAAATTGCGAGAACGATCGTTCCTATTTTGATCCTTCAAATCCGTTAAATACACAGAGCGAGGCGAATCAGCCAAGGGCATGCTCCTCTGTCACATCTTCGCACAACTTCGTTCGCATCTTGGGTCGATAAGGACGTGCTTTTAGCGCAAATCCCATGACAAAGGAGGATATAAATTCAAGGCGACACCGAATTGTCAATTATAGATCGAACCCTTTGAGAGTTTCAGATATATATAGAAGGAAAAATCACGTGGGCACTTGAAACTGATTGAATTCTTAACTAATTGACAGTTGTGATTAGAACGAGGAGACGTGAGCGCCGTCTCACAATTGTCAATTGGTTATGGCACTAGAGGTGGGCGAACTGTTTAAAATAACATGTTAGCGAGGAAAATACGGAGAATTCGTTGCACCGTTTGCGTATTAACATTTAAATAAAAACAGAACAATCTATCCACAAATAAAACTTTTCCATATTTTTTCATTACAGTTATGTTGAAATTTTTCCAGTTACAGTCAGTTGATTTTTTCCTGTTGAAAAAAATAAATAAATAAATAAAATAATAATTTTAAAAAATTCACAAAGGAATATCTCTCAGACAGTGTAGCTCACAATCATGAAGCTTCCTTAACAGATATTTTTTGACCGCAACAATAACAAGAAAACAACAACATTTTTTCTATTCCTGCTCTTTTGCCAAAAAATGGAACATTCGCAAAGGTAAGGATATCGCTAGCTGATATCAATCTGTTATCGCTTGCGTACAAAGTCCGCTTCCTATCAGCTTTGTTCACAATAATTTTGTTAGGTTGGTAGGGCTGAAAGGTAACACTGCTATGTGCGCTATTTTGTACTAGTAATAAGTTCCCAGTTACCAGGAACATGAAGCAACACTGAACTTATTACTAATACAAAATGTTGCACATGACAGTGTTACCTTTCAGCACTACCAACCTAACAAAATGATCGTATGGTTGTGCTAAATTTATTAATGTAGAAAAATTGAAGCACCTTTAGTGTACGAAAATACAATACGAATCAAATTGATGTCAATTCTATTAACAGGTGACTTCTTATTATTTTTTGTACGCTAATGTTTGCAATGAAACTTTTACAATCCGCTCAAAATAATATTCCCACTTTTTTCAAATAGGTAATTGGCAATATCAGTTGGAAGTTACGAACTCTATTTTCTCCAAGTAAAATCCTCTTAGTTAGAGCGACTTAGGGAAAGGAGGAAAACGAACAAAAAGCAAACCGTAGAATGGAAAATTCTAAGTTTCCCTGAAGAGCCTTTTGTCGGCAGTAGAATCTATTTTCAGCATGACTAAATTCCGAGACGTAATATCGTATTACTGTAATGTTGTTACTGTTAGATGAAATCGCTCAAGTCGTGCTGAGATCGAAGTTTCCTAGATAACTCGAACGAGATTCTAATGAGCGCTCAACAGAATACGAGTACTATGAGTGATAAACGGAGTTTAAACGCAGTAGAAACAAAGTGCCGGTAAAAAGCTTTTGTTTTAACCAATTCATTTCGCGAGGTCTACTTTTAGTCAGCCGATGGAAATAGGTGCGTTTTGCGCTCGTCCGCTTTCGGCCTTTTGATGTGGGAATTACGGAACGCTTTTAATCCTTGTTTCGCCGAATAATTTGTTAATCTCCTTCCAATTCGAGCCGCGTCCGATATTCAAATTGTCGAATCGATATTCTCTTTTGGAATAGCCTTATATTTAATATGGGAATCGGCTCTACTCGAGCTACACTACGGGTAAAATGGATACATTTTGGAATTTATAACTAACCTTCCGCCAGTCGCCTCCGTCGTTCCCTCAATGTCGCCTCGCGCTGATAGTCCCATTTGAACGACATTCCTACGGCCTATCACATGATGGCGATTCGGAGATTCAAAAATGCCCAGGGTACGATAGAAAAACGCCTGTCAATATTACAAAGGGCGAGAGGTTGGGAAAATATTTCGATAAAAATTCTTTTTAGAACGTATAGCTGCGAAAAATACGGAGGCGATCAAGAGCATTTTTATTATCAAGATTATTTTAATTTCTCAAACAACGGCTTTTTAATGGTAAGAAATATTTAAAAAATTAATAAAACAAAAATAATGCTAACGTTGCTTTTAAAAATAACTATCATCTCTTATTTATTTAATTTTTTTAAATTCGTTTATTTAATTTTTTTAAATTGATTTGTTGCGAGCAAAAGTTTTTGCGAATGAAAATATTCGTAACACACCATCGGATCTAACTTGTATACGGGTAGCTGAAACGATTCCCGTTTGATGAGCTCTAATATGTGAGGTCTAATGTCTTTTAATTCTTTCGCATCATGAATAAAAGCGTTCAATAAATTTGTATCATAAATTTATGAAAAAATTCCAATTTTTTGGCCCATTATAAAACATCATATTTAAGTAGCGTGCCAATTTAAAATATGCATGCCTCACATTCACACATGCAAATTTCTCACAACGCCCCGAAATCCCTATTTATGATTTATTTTGTTCCTTGAGACAAAAAAAATAGTTCAATTGCTGCTTCTGACGCCATTGGTCAAGAAGCGCGGATCGAAATAGAAACATTGAGCTAATGGCCATGCTTGCTAAAATTAGATTAAATAAAAATGAACGAACAACCAAAACCGAAACGAATAGAAGGGATAGAATGAACGAAGTTTTATAAAACCGTACAAATTTATTCAGATAATGACATTGTTGAAAAATGACCTGCAGTTAAAAAACGAAGGTGCTAATAAAGGAAATAAATAAATGACAATAATTGAAATAAATTTGAATTTAATTCGCAGTTCCCAATCGAATTAAAGGCGACAAAACTGAAACGAAGTTGACGAATTGTAAAACGAACGTGCTACGCAAAAATGCATCGGTTGCTTTAAAATAACAAAAATTACTCGATTTCGAAATGGAAGCGAAGCGAAAAATTTAAAGAATTTTAACGGAACATTTAAATTGGTTTGTACCGTTGCGTGGCCACTTCTCTGGGGAAACCGTTGTAGCGGGTTCGAGATCCAGTTTTCGCAAATACTCAATGGGAACCGGTCGCGGAATTTTTCCAATTATTTTCCTCCCGTATATTGAAATTTGTATATTTACAGGTAAAAACGAATCGGGGCTGAACATAAAATGCGGAACAGAATCTTCGGACAAGAGCTAACGCTCGATTTCTCACAGGGGAAACACAAAACGGGTCGGGCAAATTTTTCAAAAAAAATTCCCGCACATTTTCGTGAGGCGCGTAGTCGCGGAAGCGTTCGCCGGTCACCGCTTCGCTTTGAGCTCCCGTTGTAGACTGACGCGGTGACCGGCTAACGCTAAAGGGGCAGGTGTTTACGTTTTGACGCGAAGGCGGCCCTAGGGGCGGAAAGGAGGCGGAAATGCGGAAGCCTCCAGAAAACTGGGGCACTTCCGCGTTCCGCAAATTTGACATCTGGCGGGAGAAAATAATTCCTTTTCTTCCCTCTCAGTTAAAAAAAATAAATTAGTGTAATATCGAATAATTGTATAAATATGAGTGAAATATTGAATGTATGATGTATATATTATGATGTTGTATGTTGCTGTTCAATAATGATGTACATGTTGTTGTTTGTGTATGTGTGAATATCGTATATTGTATGTCGGATTTCCGATCCGGCTGGCTAATGGAAAATGGTCCTGATTATTGTTCAAAGGTGCTTTCTAGTCCATATGTGACATAAGCAATACGGCGAATTTTGACAACACTTTTCTGATGAAACTACAATAGCTAAATTCATGAAATTTTCAACAAAAGTCCATCTTGGTCTGACAATGGCTCAATCCTTGAACCACATTGCTAGCTAAATTTTAAGATTTTTTTTAGGGGGTTTTGAGGGAGAAAATGATTTTTTTCCGACGTTATTAAAAAAAAGGTGTTTTTAAATCATTATTGGAGTGAATAAACCACTGTACAATCATTTGCAGCGTTTTTTTTCTTTTTGGTAGTGCTTCCTATTTATGTTATTAAATGCAACTCCCCCTATCGCTCGGGACTTACCCTTGGTAATGGGGTAGTATGCCATTAAAGAAGTTTGTTATTGTAGCGTACCCTTTATTATATAGTTTTGCTTGTATTTCGTATTGAAGTTTCCTTATTGTTCAATGGAATAATTTGCAATTTATTCATTCATTCGTATAAATCGTAAGCTAACTTTTGAATGGTGATAATGCACGTTAAAAAGAATCCGCTTTTGCGACACTGTAAACTTACCTGCAACGCTTAAACGTTTTTCTGGTTTAGCCAGTATCAGCCAAACGACGGCACAACTGAGTTTCCCCATTTTATGCACCAGGATACCCATTTTATGCAACACAAAGAGATTGTCACGAATTCCACTGATTTCAAATGAGTAATGTTGTTATATCGATTTCGGCTATTAGGCCATCATACAACATACTGAAGATGGTTCCAGAATTCATTTATTTTAAAAAAAATCTATGTGCAGCACATCCCTCTCTGCATTGCTGCTATAGCAACACTCCACTGATTTCATCCACTCTTTTAAGCCACTCCTCTTCTTGCTCAGACTCTCCACATCACTCACTACGATCACTCGACTCGCTCCACTCACTCGACTCTCAACACTCACTTGTTCTTTCTCTGACCTCTACACTCACTCCATTTCTTGACTCTCACCACTCACTTGACTCTCGCCACTCACTTGACTCTCGCCACTCACTTGACTCTCGCCACTCACTTCACTTTCTCTAATCACTTCACTCAACCCATTTCTTGACTCTCTCCTCTCACTGAACTCACTTCTCTCCCTCGAGTCACTTTACTCCTCCCAAACACACCTGGTTCTCAAAGCCCGTCCAATATTCGAAGCCTTCTTTGTATAAACGTTATAAAATCGATGAATCCCATATTACACAAGCTTACCTGACCACATGATTGAGAAACCTGTTATAAATTATTTCGAAGAGCGAGCAGTAATTGCATGTCTGTGTCGGGATTCCCGCCCTTCAACTCGCACGTGGCCATGAAGTCGGGTTTTGAGAATCACTTGCACTAGCGATTAGAGGTCGCTCTTATTCTGCGGTTCAGTTGTGCAAGGTGTGAAAGTTGTTCCGAAAGACGGTTATTATAACAACTTTCGCCATTGCGATGAGCGCCGAACTTATTTTGATAATAACGGTACACGAAGGGCCACAATCTGATCTAGTTCATTCGAGAACGAGTCTCACGTGCAATATTTGATTTCACGAAAAACTATTTTGATCCATATTAACTGTAAAACGAAAATCACTGGAATTCGATAAAATTTTCAGGATAAATTGTTCACACGTAAATTAGCGAAATTGGCCGTTATTGAATTTGGGATTGCTCAATGTCGAAGATATTTATAAGAGTTCAATTATTTATTTGATTTTTCACTGACAGATATATTTGAAAGTTTAGGGTGTTGACATTTTTGTAACGGCCGGTGAATGGCTGCAGATTTTTCGGTGATTTCTAGCAACATGAAATACGGGGAAATAATTACGCCGAAACGGCCTAGAAATAGGGCTCAGGAAAGAGAACCGAACCGCTAAATCGTCTTTGGTCGGTTAAATAAACCAGGTTGTAATTAGATATTTTTTCCGGTTCTCAGGCGACAACACATTCGTAATCCGTACTTCAATAAATCCGAAGAAATCCCGCCCGTTACGTGAGGGCAAAATGTGGGCCACCCTGTACGACACGGTTAACTGACTTGAAAATGGCCCAGTTAGGATAAGGTTTGAGCCGAAGGACGAGAAACACGAAAGTTGTATCATCACAGTGTTAGCTGGCACACTCGACCGTAGGAACGAGTTTTTTTTTCGCTCGTCGACGCACGATATGAACACAACGTTCATCCGATGAGCGAGGAAAGTTTTATTATTAAGAGAATTAAAGGGGGAAAACAAATAATTTTGCACTCTATTTTGGCCAGCCACGCTATACTGATCAGTAATGGTTAGGCATTTGTGAATAATGGTTTTGCAAGCTAAGTATAGAAGGGTTAAATAGAATAATTAGATTCCGTTTCTGGGTTTTCCCCAGTTTGATTCATACTGTATTTTTTCTAGTTTATTTATTTTTATTAGTTAAATCAATTTCTCTGGAATTTGCAATTAATTGTTATTTTGCATTATTTTACGAAAATTTCATCGAATTTCATTAGTTTTTCAATTTAGGTTTTTGCGGAATTTTAATTTTTTTTCGAAGTTATACAGGTTTTTGTCGTTTTTTAGCCAAAGGCCAAGACTTTGGTTTTTGCGGAGTTTTACTAACTTATTAATTTATTTTTATTTTTATTTTTGAAATTTCATAGGTTTGTGGCTTTTTAGAACGCGATTACGACCATATTACTATGACAAATATGCACTCCCGTTCCAAATTCGAATTTACGGAAGATCAAGTTATTTTATTTACAAGGAAAATATCTAAGTAACTCCTGCAAGAAGACGGAACTCGGTATGAAGACTCCTGCATAATAAATCAATTGATTCGCATGAATTTCGACCCCGAAAAGCACGGTTAAAGGTCAATTTTCGAGATTTCAAAAACCGATTTTTTTGGACCACTTGTAGATTTTTCCGAGAAATAAAAAAAATCACAAGAATACATCTCGGTAAGACACAACTTTCCTGAAAATTTCAGATTTTTATCTATATTGAAAGACGAGTAAAAATTCGTTAAATGGTCGGTTCAAAAAAATCGCAGGGGTACCCCTTGGATTTTTTATAAAAAATTTTTTGAAATCGATTTGGCTCAAATTCAGCATAGGGGCCTTTTATAATACAAATTGACGTTCTGCGCGTCACTTTAGCGCTCCGATTCGTCGAAAATCCGACGAGCTATCGACTGAACGAATAAATCGCGATCTCGATATCGCCAAAGAAAAATAGCCCATTGAATCCCATTAGTTGAAGACGGAATAATGTTCTTCCTCGAGTAAACAAAACGATTCTGGCAAAATATCACTGGAAGCCGATGAACTTAGTTAGCCCGCCGTTTGGCATTTGGGCGGAATAATATAAAACTGCGATATTTATCCGATCTGTTCAACTCCGGACGACGAATCGTATTTCACCCGTCGAATTCGGGGCCATAAAAGTTTCACTTTTGCTCAACGATTGTCAGATGGAAGGTAATTTCTTTGACTATGTGTGCGTTGCGAGGGATACATAAATAATACGTGTGCGTGAGATGAAATGCTCCGAGGTAAAACCGGTTCATAGGGAAGCCTCCGGGAACGCATGTTCGGGAAGACAAAAACCAGTCGTTTATTACGACATTCTCAACTATTTCTCACCCAGGTCATCAAAACGCGCCGACGAATTTCCTCGTTGCGCAATCGCGAGGTCGCCGTTGGGTTCAATCTTACTCCAGGTTAGGAATAATCCGCCGCTATTTAGGAATTCGAAACATACGAATAATAAAAGCTATTTTAAAAAACGCTGCTATGATTGTACTGTGGTTTATTATTCCTTCGCTTCATTGAGAAGACTATCCATTTCTATTAACTATACCAAACATTTGTGAACGTTCCCACCGAAAAACAGATTGGTATCTATCGGGGAAAATTCCCTAGCAACGGTTGTAATTTAAATCATTTTTATTTTTGTTAATTTCCTAATTAAAAGCTAATTTTTTTTTTGCTGCTGGAGAGAGTGTTTGATGACCATTCCAATGAGTATAGAACGATTTTTATAACTCCTAGATTTCTTAAATTATACGATCATGCTAAATTTTTGAAAACCTTGCAAATTTTACATAAAGGCTATGAACCTCACGATGCTCTCATTCGATTCAGCGTTCAAATATCTATAGAAAATTATTCCAAAAATACCTTTTTTTTTTTAAAAATTAAATAAAATAAAATAAACTTTAAAAAATACGAATTTTCTCAACCTCAAAACCTTCTAAAAATACATTTAAAATTGAGGTAGCGATTTGGCTAAAGAATTGAGCCATATATAGGCCAAGATTGATTTTAGGTAACAATTTCAAGAATTTAGCTTTTATAGTTTTGTCAAAAAAGTGTTGACAGCGTTCGGCGGAAGGATAGAATTTTTTTTAATTGGATATTCGGATTCTACATGCCTTGAAACGAAAAACATCAAATTTTGAGGAGGGGTCAGAAAACTTTTTTTTTCTTGGGCGAGTACAACGGTTCATTATTCAATAATAATCCAATAGGTGAAAAATCGAAGATTTTATAGCATCATTCTACCACGGGTGAGTACCTTGTACCAAATGATTTGAAATTCCCTTCGGCTCATTTAGCTCTTTGAAGCATTCAACGCACACGACCGGGATTTCCGAACTATATCGTTGCGATAGCCCAGAAGATGAGCACCATCGTGAAGCAAATCTTCCCCGACCGGATAGACAACTCACCTCGTGAACCAACCTTCCCCCGTGACGATTCCAAGTGGGGACGCCTCGGCTCTTCATTGACTTGGCTCTTGTGAAGTCCAAGACCTGCAGCCCAGTCTGTCAATAGACAAGACGGTGTTCCTCCCGGTGGCCTCCTTTAACTCGTGACTGTGTCTTGTGCTTCGCCAAAAAAAGGACTCGAACGATAGTGAAACGAGCGGGAAACTGCTAGTAAAAACGGTGAGTGAATTTTTTTTGAGTCGAAAGATAAGATTTTTTTACGCCAAGGGGAAGAACGTTAATTTGGTTTTAAATTCGAAGATCAATTGAAATTTTTCATCGATTCAAAATTCAACGTTAGAGGAAGGCAATTTATGGCACTCCGTCAACTACAGGGGAATATTTTCTCTTCGAGTCCAGTCGTATTATGTAAAAGTTTTTTTGGAATAAAGCAAATAAGTAATAGTATTTAAATAAATAATTAAAAATATATAATAATATAAAATAATATTAAAATAAAAATATAATAATATATGAACAGTATTTAAAAAATGGATATAATATAATAATATAAAACAATATTTAAATTAATAATATAAAATATATGATAATATAAAATAATATTAAAGCAAAAAATAATATAATATATGAACAGTATTTAAATAAATGGATATAATAATATAAAACAATATTTAAATAAATAATATAAAATATATGATAATATAAAATAATATTAAAGCAAAAAATATTATAATATATGAACAGTATTTAAATAAATGGATATAATAATATAAAACAATATTTGAATAAATAATATTTTCGTAATAAATAAAAACATTTTAATTAAAAGGAAATAATTTCTGGAAAAGGCCCATTTCAAAAAAATAAGACTGCGACCGTTTGTTTCTCAACAATTAAGTTTGCTTTCTGGTTAAAAAATTCTCTACGTTAAAAAAAACACTCCAGAAAGATGGTTGGTTGGTTTGGTTCGAGTTTGGAGTGCTTTTCTGATTTACAGAAAATATTAGTGAACCGCTGTTAATTTTGATTTTCGCAAGATCCACTAACCAATACATTTGAAACGGTCAGATTTAAAAAATAAAATCAAAAAATTTTTGAAAAGCTGTGTAAGAGGATTTTCCTATTTTTCGGTTTATTGTAATAATTGACCATTCGCAACCGCCTGAGAGTCAATTGTAAATTTTACAGACTGGAAAAAATTGATATTTGATCGCTCGAAGACAATAAATTGTTTGTCATAATCAATGACAGTTGCATTTTTCGTTATGATCACACACAGTAGGTTCCTAAATTCAATTATTCAGCTGGGAAATTTTCTAGTTTAGTGGTCTCCTAGCTAGAAAAATGGTCCCGTTTCATAAAATTTGTCTCGCATCGGCTCATTTTATGAAATCAATTTCTCGATTCGTCGTGTGCCTGTTTTCCGACCGAACATAAAAATCCTGCGATCGGTAGACCCATTTTTTTTCTCTCAAACGGATTTCGTTTCGAGAACGTTCGAGTCTACGAAAAGAATCGACGGTCAGCCAATGAGTCGGACGGATGAACCAAAGATGATCGCCATAATTGATGCGGAGGCGCTAAATGTCAAAAAACATGCAATAAACGTTTAAACAAAGGTCAGCCGTCGAATAGATGATAGTCAAAGGTCGAAAAGTCAAAAGTTCACAGTCGAAATTGTGCAATTAATGAGACTCGTGTCTTTCTATGGCAGTTATTGGACTAGCGACTTTCGTTTTTACCTAATGTGCGAAATTCTTTCGTATTTTCCTCTTCACGTCGAGCATCGGACCGCTCTTTTTCGCAAAAATACCAATGTTTACAAATTGCGTGGAAGTATTGTGATCGATCGAAGAGTCGAATTCGGAACGGAGTTGAATTCGGAGGAAATTTTTTGGGTACTAAGAAACATTTTCTGAACAAGTGTATGCCTGTGTTTCCGACTGTCTGTGATCCTCAAGTGACAAAAAAAAAAAAAAAAAAAACCTCCAAGTCAACGATACAGTAGGTAAAAATCATACAGTCAAGTATAGTAACCTTCTCCTTTTGAAGTCGGTTAAAAAGGGGCCGTATCTCTGTGAAAATGGATGAAATTCAAAATAATTTTTAGAAGACGTTATCCAAATGAATGTGCAAATTAGCCCTATCCGGATTTCGTATTGCACGCAGTACTTCCGAGATATACGCGTTCGAAGATTTTTCTATTTAGATTTTTACACGCCGCGAAAACCGCTCAAGGTCTTGAATTGTTACGGCTAGTGAATGACGCTTGATTTTGTTCGATAGTGTCGCACACCGTACTTCCACGTGACTCACATTTTTCGTTATTTTAATATTTTTCTTAATTATTTTATTTAAATTATTATTTATTTATAATGATTTAATTTATTCATTTTTTATTATCATTTTATTCTATTTATTTATTTATTTATTTTTTTGGGTATACCCTTGCTGAAAAAATTATCTATTTACTGTATCGTTAGTCTTTACTCCGATTTACTCGTCACCTTAAATACTGTATTGTACGAAAGTTGCAACTTTTGAATGATTTTATCGATGTTATAATTGGTTAAATCCGAATGCCGACTCAGACATAAAAGTACTATGCACACCACTTTTTTTTTTTTACCTAAGCGGGCGGTAGTTTTAAATTATTCAATTTGTGAACTCGTACGTTTTGAGAGACTGGGAAAACAATCCAGTCCAACGAATTGAACACTGCAGCTACACAATACGTCGTATCTCGCCTATTAAGATGCATCGTTCCAATTAAAGGAAAGAATAAACAATAATAAAATGCGCCTAACAAAGCTATTCGATGCAATCATAGAACAAAGAACCTTGCGGCGCGATTGCTTGGAAGTTTTCCGAAATGAACGACGCAATGCAGGAAAAACGCATAACACTCGTGATACGCACTATTTACCAATGACCCGGGTTCGCTTTCCACTTGACACAATTCACATGGCGCGTCTTATGGGACGTGCAAAGGCGACGAATTAATACAAGAAGCAGAATAATAAGTAAAAGAGAAAGAGGATCTCATTTAGTTCCAAGTAGTAAGATATAGTTGTCGAATTTTTTCTTTCTATCCTGATTTTTCCAGCACGTAAGAGTCAATATTTTAATCGACACACCGATATTACCAATTATAAAATCGAGAAACTCATCGAAAGGTCGCAACTTTTGTATAGTACGGTATTGTTGTTGAAAATCTAGCCAGGAGACCCTATTCCCGAAAAATGCACGAATTAAGTTAATAATATCGCGGAGCTAAGGTGTGTGAGCCTAACGATACAGTAAAGGTTCTGTGAAATGGATAATTTTGTTTAAAGAAAAGATTTTCTGTTTCTACACCTCTAAGAGGAACTGCGTTGAACTATCCATTCTGTTCCCAAAAAACGAAATGTGCCCCGGTTTATTTCGAGGCTGAACGTTAGTGTTTACGTCTAAACGTAACGAATCCGACTATGAACTGTAATTAGTTTGTACTGAGGAATTTTTAAAAATGGATACGTTACGGTTCGAAAAAATCACCTCAATTTGTACACAGAACAATTTTGTCCTAGAGGACGAAATACGTCGTACATATGATTCGGTTGAGCGGAGTTCAATTCATTTTACTACAGAACAAACAGAGCACCCTGATGATCCCCGGTGACCGGAGGTTGCACAACTGCATCCCTCCACAACTCTAGATGATACTCTGTGGAGGGATACGGGACATACTAGGAGATACGGTGCTCGGATTACGTTGCGCAAATCTTGCGACGACCTAATTCCAAAGAGAAAACTTGACCAGATTTAAATCGGAGCAGACGCGAGTATTGAAATGGGATAAAGCCATATTTCTCAAGGATTGTGGGAGTCTGAAATTTGCACAAACTTCTCAACCTCGGTTCTCAATGCGCTACGTTGTGTTGACAATTGAACGCGTAAAATTACAATAATCTGTAAAAAAAATATATATACCAATTAAAAAAAAATTAAATAAAAAAAAAAACAGTGGCGCGCACAGATCGCACAGTACTTCCATGTTTGAGTCGGTAACTATAAAATCAACAAGCTCGTACTAACGGCGCAACGTCACTCCTAAACTGTTATTGAAAAACTAGCTAGGAGAACCGAAAAATAGAAAAACCCACGAATTGGATTAATGAGCCGATTAAGCATGAGCATGATTAATGCAGTTAATGAGCCTAACATAACGACACAAGCCAAGTTTTATTAAAATGGGATAATTTCTATAAACCTCCAGCGTCGAAGATATTGATTTTTCGCGGCCTGTAAAAACCGATCTAGCCAATAAACCGCATAAAAGGAAATTCAACACATTCCAATCGATATGAAACAGTTTTATGAAATGGAGTCAATTTAAAGCAAAAGATCCATTTATACAAAAGTGCACAAATAAAATCACTTTCTCTTTCTTGACGTCGCTTTTTTTTTTTTTTTTTTTTTTTTTTTTTTTTTTTTTTTTATGTCCGTGGATTGTGAGGGGTAAAGAAACTAGGCGGTGGACCCTATGGCTCCACGTGGCCCTGATGATACCCGAATGGGAGAAAGTACTCGGGCAGAAAATAAACAATCGGAGAATGAGTCGCCTGGTTTCTCTCCCCCTCACAATCCACGGACAAATAAAATAACTGAAAACGCGAATTACGAGGACGTACGTTCGTCACACTAATAATAATAATAATCAAACGACATTCGGCAGTCGTATAGACAAATTTAAAGTCCCCCGACTTTTAACTATAACCAATTTTGGAGTCTGAAAAAATCAAATTATAGTCAATATGTGAATAACGAGGAAGTACTCCATGGGACCCACGTGATAAAAATCAGACTTCATTCAATCGCCATCAGGAACATTTCAAAACCTTGAACGTTCAAATATATTGATTTTTCGGGCCTGTAAAAATCAAAATACAAAATACGCACTAGCCAAATCGTGAAAGAGGCTCACAACGTGGAGGTACGGTGTGTGACCCTATCAAAAATCAGTCGTCATCTGCTCGCCATAATGAACATTTCAAGACCTCAAACGTTGAAAAATATTTACACTTATAGTCTGTAAAAACCAAAGTAGAAAAAACTTTAAACACACATTTCTGAAATACTGTGTACTGTTCAAAATCAGGAAACGACTAATTCTGCACATTCACAAGGAAATCATTCTCTGAAAATGTCATCGAGCTTCATTCATTTTTCAATGAGATAATGACGATTTACGTCATTTTTTTACCATAGTCACTTGTTCAGTAAGTTTTTTTAGTATATTAATGTAAAATTCTCTTTCAAATTCGCCTCCTTTCCGAATTTGACATTTCTAGCGGTCGCAATACTTCCATCTACTGCGTAAGTAATAAAAAATCGATAGAAAATAACTCTCCGCACGACTCTGTGGATTTTTCAGATTTTATTAGCGACGACCCTCGTTACATAGCCTCGAGGGGTTGATTATAATTATTCTCGCAACCGAAAATTTCAAAGGCGGAAACGTTTAAAAAATTCGCCGCTTTTCTCGTCGGCCATATTTCGCAGTTATAAGACTTTGACCCATCTGTCAAGCCGGCTAAAACGACTTTGGAAAAGTCCGCCGGTCGGCAAAAAACCGTGACGAAAACTCCGCCCCCGAACCAGCACGCGAATCTGGATGCGCAAAATGACAATTGAAGTCCTTGAGGAAGTCGCCATTTTCGAGCGTTGCAAACGACGAAATCGCAAATTGCACCGCGAATAACGCGCGATACTCGGCGAAGAAATTTCAAAAATGTTCCCCTTTTTTACCGATTAGTACGCCGACGGTTATTTTCAAATTAACGCCAGCCTGAGATCGCACATTTTACCTTCCAATGGTGAATGGAAGGATTGTGATAGTCGGAACGTAGGTGAATTTGGAAAAAATCACACTTGGAAAGAATTTCTAAAATTAAATGCACGTCCTTAATTTTATCAGCGACAGAGCTCTTTATATTTTTCTAAAGAACGAATCAAATTCAAGGAAACTTTTTGAAAAAATTTCTCTCGGTAAATTAAAAAAATTTACCGTTGTTGAATTTTCGATAACACACAATACGAACGAAATATTATCGTCTAAATGTTTTCTATTTTGATTTTTACTAGCGGCAAAATTAATTTTTTTTTTTTGCTTTTTATTATTTATTTTACGCTCAAGGCATTGAAATATTTTATACGGCGAGCGAATGACGCCTGATTTTCATTATCAGACACACACCGAACTTGGGAGTTTTTCGCTTATTTCGAGCGGTTTTTTTCCTTTTAAAAATGTATTTTATTAACATTTTATTTATTTTTTTTTACAATATTTTTTATGGTTCTGTTATTTTTGGCGAAATAATTCAGGCCCCAACAGTTCTTTGTTACTGATATTCAAAATAAAGGCCAGTAAAGGTTTTTTTAATGAGCTATTTTTTCCAAAAAGCGGGTGTACCGAAAAATTTTTTTTTCGGACTAAGGGAAGCATCGGATCTGGGTTGAATAACTTTTGAAATTAACGAAATGAATGTTAAAAAGACTCAAATATTCTAACGAGCCATTATATAGTCACTGAGGAAAACGAAAATTAATTATATTCGTTGAACAAATAGTAATAATTTGTTCTAAACGGTAATTTTTTTTTTTTTTTTTTTGTAAAACTAGATAAATTTACAAGCGAAAAATCTAGGGCTTTTTCTAACTGACGAGAATATGTTTTGAAATGTTAGCAAACGTAAAGCTAAAGTAAAAAAGCGCCTGATTTAAATCGGCCTTTATATTGATATAAATTCGAACATTGCTCCTAGAACCTGAGAGATTCAGTACACAAATAAAATTACATTTAAACCATGAGTTGGCCGATTCCATAAAACGAGCATGCTCCTTATCAAAAATATACAAGTTCGTGTGCAATTAGGCTGATATCAATCGCGAATTCACCCATTCTGGATATTCAGTTCACCGAGCGTTGTCAGATCGAGAAACGACCGTTTAACGAGTTTGAATATTTTTTTATCTCTTAACGAGTAAGTCGTTTATTGTATCGCATTTGCATCAATTAATTGCGGACCGATCTAAAGGTTAACGGACGAAATTCTGAGCGGAATTTCGACAAAAAATTGTCGTCATCTCGAAGAAATTTATTGTCAATTGATTTTATACACGACCAATAACAAATTGAAATTTTTCGAATACTTTTTTTAATTTAATTTAATTTCATCAAATTTTTTTTATCGGTTCTGAACCATAATTTTCCTAATAAACTAGATAAATCAACTGCCGAAAAAGGTTTTTTTTCCTAGGTGGCGAGGAACTGTTTAGAAACGCCAATGTTACATCTGCTTCTATAACCTGGTCTTTTATCGTCAAAATTCCAACCGCCGCCGTAACTAGGTTCTACTTTGTAACGTAATGAGTCTACAATTTTCTGCCCAGCTGGACACGTCGCAGTGCCGGTAATAATTGGACGATAAAACACACACCGACGCACGATGGCGAAAATACCAAGTTCGTTCGCATCGATAGCTCGACGGCGAATCGGGGTTTTCCGAATGAGAATCCGAACCGGGAAAATCTCTAAATGAAATACGCAAAACCTCGAAATTCGAATAATCTCGAAATTTCGCAGGCAAAAAAAAATTAATAAACGGAAGAAAATTAATAAACTCTCCCATTTAGAATTATTCGAATATTTTAAATCGCTATGTAATTAAAATTAGGAAATTTAAAAATAGTGAGACTAGTTCTAATAAATCGCAATCGACCAATATTAAATACACGAAATAATTAATTATATACGCAAAAGTGTGAGCGACATTGCAAGACCTTGATATAAATTTCTGGCAATCATGACCGGTAATACCTGTTCATGACTAAAAGAGTGTGATATTCTATTCGCGCAAATTTTTCATCAAAAATTAATTACAGAAGTCGAAGGGCAAAACTCGGTCGTTGCACTGCGATTCACAAAAACAAATAATACTACAAAGACAAGAAATTCCAATCCCACGCAATTTCTTATTGCGACCAGATAAATAAATTATTTTTTGCCCTTCGTGCACGTTTTTGAACTTGGATGAGGCGGTGTGAAAATTAATTGAGGAACAATCCATTAAATTAAGAACCAAGCGCTTGGCAGAGTGGAGAATGAGAGAAAATAATGGACACAATGCAATAAAAATGCTTCTCGTTAGAAACAATGTACCTAAACGTATACTAATAAATTGAATATTGTATAATAGGCTCCAATTTAGGCGATAATTAAAATTAACTGTCTCTTGAACATCAGTCGCTGATCAGAATCAATGCGGCTCACCTCATTTTGGTTTAATAATTATAAATGTTTAACATTTTTTCTTGGGCGATTTCAATGTTGTATTATTTATGATGTTATTATTATTATTAATGATAAACCACTGATTTATTATTTATGATTTATATTAATGATAAACCATTGGTTTATTATTAATGATTTCAATGGTTTATCATTAATAATAAACCACTGAAATCGCCCAAGGAAAACATTTTTTCCAACTCCCCTCAAAATTTGATGTTTTACGTTTCAAGGATGTACCTAGATAAATAAAAATAATATCCTTAAAAAATTCCTAAAAAAAAAAAAAAAAAAAAAAAAAAAAAAAAAAAAAAAAAAAAAAAAAAAAAAAACTCTGGCCGTCAACAATTCTTTAACGAAACTATAATAGCTAAATTATTGAAATTTTCACCAAAAATCAATCTTGGTCTGAAAATGACTGAATTCTTTAGCCGAATCGCTACCTCAATATTTGAGGGGTTTTGAGGGGAGAAAATTCGTTCTTTTCAACGTTTTAGAGAAAAAGATTTACCCGGTATCGATTTCTGTAGATTTTTTAACCCTGAATCGAATGAGACCATCGCGGGGTCAATAGCTTTATTAGTTCTCGAGTTATCACAGGTTTTGTAATGGACTTATGAGATTTTCACAAATTCGGCACGAGGGTATAACTCGAGAGTTTGGAGCTATAGAAATCGTTCTATACTCGTTGGAATGGTCGTCAAACACTCTTCAACTGCACCATTAGGCGAAAAATTCAGTTTTAATTTGGAAAATAAGAAAAATAAAAATGATTAAAATTACAAATTGTAATTACCTATATTTACCAATATGTTTTTCGATGGGAACGTTAACAAATGTTCGGAATAATTATTATCAAAAATGGATTATCTTCTTAAATCATTATTGAAGCGAAGGAACAATAAACCACTGTACAATAATTTGCAGTGTTTTTCAATCGTACGCAGCTTCGTAAAAATCGTGCGATCTGAGGAAAACAGCCTCCTCTGAAATTGCACCAAAAGAGTCACGAGAACGTCACGCAAGTAGCTCTGTTTTCCCGATTTTCTTGGTGACATTTTTTTCCAATTGAACGATTTTTCAATTAAATACAACCGATTGACCAACATTCTACGCTCTCGAGTGATAAACCTTCGAATGAACGGAATTTAGCTTTCCCTAGCTCAGTTATCGTGAGCGTTTCTCCAGATCTGTACCATCTTCGTGCGGTGTAATCGTAGGAAAAAATTCACAAAACTCTTCAAGCTTGAGCGTGCAGTGAAGAAATCGCTCAGCTGAGAGCAGCGAGGCGTATCTAGCAGTTTCTGTTTGGTATCTTGATATCCCAGATCTGGAGCCATGAAGGATGCGGCGAGTTTTAGGTCGTTTACGATCTGATAGAAACCGAAAGTTGCCTTGCATCAGCTGCTGGAAAGCCGTAGGAAGCGGAAATGCGCCCTAATGGAAGTTCAGCGCATTATATTGCAATTAACCGAGTTGCGACAGGTTCACGCCGGGAATGCAGTGTTATTTTTTTTCAAAGGAACAACTTTCACGATTTTTTTCTCCATTTCCGACGAGCTAATAGTGTAGAGTTACGGCAATTTTGTACAAATATACTGTTCTAACACAATACATAAAAATATAATGTTCAATAAGATTTTAAATCGAAAATAGTGAACGGTAGACGTTGGACGGGAAAATGCATAAACTGGAAAATAAAGCAAGCTCATAATTATTATATTTCAAATAAATTTTTAAAAAGTGAACAACATAAAATATAAATATAAAATAAATATAAATATAAAAATATAATAAATAAATAAAATATATATAAAATAAATACCTATAATATAAAAACTTAATATATTGAAAAAAAAACTTTAATTGCTATATTTTTTATACTACTTGTTAAATTTACAAACTTTGAAATTTTTCAAATACCAGGAATTTTATCAGATTGAAGTAGAAAGTGGGACGCTTTAGAAAAATAAAATAATATAGAAACACACTGATTTAAAAAAAAAAAAAATACAAAAAAAAAAGATGATGAAAATTTATTCATTTTTTATTTACGTTTAATTCTGTTAAAATGACATTTTCATACAGGACAATACTTCTATACACCTGCCCAGCAGATAAGAGACTCGCGATTATTATATTGGAGGGAACTCCTAGTTATATAGGTGAGCGGAGGAAAAGAGTGAAAGTCAGCAGACTTGACGTAATAAATCTGATGTCGAAACAACAATTACTCAGCTATAGTGACTAGGCTCCGACTTATATTTTACCAGATAAAGTTTATTTTTTGAGCGTCTAAATAACACAGTATTTCCATACAGTACTTCACTCGGAAAAATTTATTGATCTCCCCACCCACAACTGAATATCCACACCACGCTCAGTAAAATTCTGTAATATGTCTAAATAAAGTTCATCAACTGTACTAGGACCTTTCACCAATTTTACGTAGATAGTAATATCCCCACAAACGATAGAAAAAATATACCCCAATTTCACTAAAATTCATAATATTTTATTATTTTATTAGTTCATAATATTTTATAGGTTTATTAGTATTACTTTATATGATAGGCGTAAATTATCGTAATAAAACAATACAGATTTAAATCGAACTCACTTTAAATCCAGAAAAATAACTAATTTTATTATAAAAAATATTAACTATTCAAATTATGATCCTCAAATTAATTTTTTTAAAGTTCGCTAGTTCCCCTTAGTGGACGAATTTTCTCGTTTGTGTGTTTCCTTGTGGCTGACAGATTAAATTGTCATAATTTTCCCGCTGATATTGAGTTATCACTGATTCTACACTGATTAAAATATTCTTCAATCGCTCGAAAAATCAAACAGTCACAATTAATTGCAAAATTTGCCGAAAAACGCAAGTTTGCAACGAATTCGATGTTTCTCTTTATTCGAAAAAATAACAAAACTAGCTTGCCAGTCTGATTTTGTAAGCATCTAAATTAACGATAAGCCAAAGTGCAAGTAAGAAGGGTAAATAAATAAATGAATAAATAAATAATAAATAATAAATAAATAAATAAATAAATAAATAAATGAATGAATAAATGAATGAATGACTAAACAAACGAACAAATGAACCGATATAAATAAATAAATCAATAAATAAACAAATGCATGAATAAATTAATAATTAAACAAATGAATAAATAAGTGGATGAATAAATGAATAAATAAATAAATAAATGAATGAATAAATAAATAAATAAATAGACGAAAAAATAAAAAGAGTAAATTCGTTCGATAGTGAAGATTATTATTTGCTTACCAACATTATGAAAAGTAGCCCCGGTTATAATCTATTCATACTCGTAAACACTTAGGCACTACGAAAATGGAAAAATTATAATAAAGGGCGTCAAAAGTTGGTAGTTGGTATAGTAGGAAAAAATAAAAAAATGACAAGAAATACAATAGTACTGAATCGTTACAGAGCCAAAGGAAGTACATTTTCTAGAAGCGTTAATTTTTTTTACGAACGAAATTTCCGTTTTTCAGATTACCATGAATGAAGCGATGAACGCGCGGATGAGCATGGCGCAGGGCGCAGTAAGTTCGTTCCGTAGTTATATTCAGTAAACAAAAAAAAAGAAAAAGAGTTAAAATAAGAAAAGGGGGAAAACAGGTCGAATTTTGAATAATCTTCGGTTCTTTTGCAGATCCACAGAAACGCGACGGATGAGGGGTTTGAGAATTTTTCCGAATTCTGGAACTACATTTTCTTCGACCTCGGAGGTGATTTTGTCAATATTTTCAAGCTTTTCGCCCTTCGAATATCGTAGCGATTGACAATGAATGCGATTTTCACAGATAAAAGGACCAACCATTGGCCCCTTATGGGCAGTCCGATTCCGGGCTTGACCATCCTCGCTCTCTACCTCCTTTTCGTCAAATGGATCGGTCCGAAGATGATGGAAAACCGGAAGCCCTTCGAACTGAAAGAATTGCTGATCGTATACAACGCGTATCAAGTATTTTTCAGCATGTACCTCGTCTACGAGGTACGTTCAATAATAACTATAATTTTCAGCTGATCAACGAGGATCTATTTTTTTTTTTTTTTTTTTTTTTTTTTTTTTTGTAGCTTTGTCACTTTTTTTGTTCTTTGTTGTTGGGGTTGAGGGGGAGAAAACCACGGCCGTGGATACCTTGTAATGGTGCTACGAAGCCCTGATGATGCCTGAATGGGCGAAAGTGCTTGGCAGGCCAACAATAAAAAACAGGAGAACAGGTCGCCGTGGTTTTCTCCCCCTCAACCCCAACAACGAAGAACGAGGCTCTAGTTAGGAGGAATTTCCCCCGGTCTTCTGACAAGCTTAATAGCAGAATGTTGACGAATTTCAGGCACTGGATGCTCTCTGGTTGAACAAGTACAGTTGCTTCAGATGTGAAAGCGTCGACTGGGAAAAAAACGACTACACGATGCGCATTTGTAGAGGTTTTTACGTGTACTTCATCGCTAAACTTACAGAACTCTTGGACACGGTAAGTCGAACAGATCCGTTTTGCAATCGAGTTTTACAATGCAGACGTTATAACAATGATCGCTCTTTCGGCAGGTGTTTTTTGTACTGAGAAAGAAAAACAACCAAATTACTTTCCTCCATTTGTACCACCATACGATGATGCCCATGGCAGCATGGGGTACGACAAAATATTACCCTGGAGGACATCCAGCGTTCATCGGTTCGATCAACAGTTTCGTACATGTAATAATGTACGCCTATTACATGTTCGCTGCGATGGGGCCGCAATTCCAGAAGTACTTATGGTGGAAAAAATGGCTCACCACGCTTCAGCTGGTAATTTTGAACGCTTTCGTAGCTAAAATAATTTTTAAAAAAGTACAAAATGAAAACTCCACGGTCATCGATCGCTAGAAGAATGAACATTAAACTAAACCCGTTTGAATTGAGACATCATTGTAATAATAAACAATTCTTACAGGGCCAGTTCTGCTTAGCATTCCTCCACTACATGCAGATCCTGTTCAGCAAAGACTGCAACATCCCAAAATGGTCGGTGATCATTGTTCTCCCGAACGCGATATTTTTCTACTACCTGTTCAACGACTTTTACGAAAAAGCCTACGGACCGAGGGAGCCAAAAAAGGAAGCAAACGGAATCCGTCACCAGCCGGTTGAAAATGGGAAGAAACTAGAATAAATTAAATTAGAGTCGATAGTTAATTTGTGAAAACCGAAATCCTGAAGGGCAACGTTTTCGAACAATTTCAACTGAAAATTGAAGAAGACGAACTGTTTTTAATGAGAAGTCGAGATTTAATCTCAACCGCTCAACTTTGTACATTTTTTTTTTTTTTTTTAATGCAAATTGAGCTAGCTTCCCACCTTTGGCGCTATTGGAATCAAAAATTGGTGGAAAACCAAAGCGCAAAACGATTTCATTCTATAGATGTATCTTTGTGCAATATTTTTAAATAACAATGCCAGTAGTAATTTTGCTCAACAGTGAAAAAACTATTAGGAAAAAAGGAAAACTACAATGCGTGCCTGCTTCGAAAGAGAACCAGTTTACCTCACAGCAATATTATCTTTAAAAATGTTTCTTGCATAATTATGAAGGTAATCTATTGACATAAGTTACAAAATGTAAGTAAAGATATCGAAAATTGGCAGGAAATGCTCGTTACAGCGAATTGAAAGAATTGGTAGCAGAGCGTGAAGTAAATGGTCTTTCAAAAAATCTATTTCAGCTTTGTCGACGAGCCATTAGGGATTTGGAAAATTCCTCCGAAAATCACCCATGAAATGCAGTTAGGACAAAGAAAATTTAACACTGTTCATTAATGTACTAAGGTGCAAATAAAATTTATTTAGATCAATCGCGTATTTATAATTCAAACCAGTTACACACAAAAAAATTTACAACCCCGGCATGATGTAAGCAACGTTGTCCATCACTTGCGAGAGTTGCTCTTGAGGGACAACGCTCAATTCGGGTACTTGCTGAGTCAGGCACATCATCGGAACAACAACGCAGAGCAAGGAATCAAGCAAGACTGATAGACTTCCAGAAACTGCAATCTGTCCCTGTATAGACAAAAAACCCAATTGGTAGCTATCATAACAAAACAAGCACAGGTCAATTCACGAGTCATATAGAACATAATGTCATTTTTCTTCTTTTTCATGTAAGAACTCTAGAGCGTGAAGTACATGCAGGTCATGGCAAAATCTCAAAACGAATATTACGGCAAAAAGAGTACTCAACCATACCTCATGTTCATTAAGTCGTTCCCCGATGATGGACAAGGATTCGGACAGGAGGCGGATGTGAGCTGCTACATCCAATGGACCAGTGCTCACTGATTTTGAAGCAGCCGGATCCACATATTGCGATTTAGGCGTTGCCCTGACAAAGAAATACACGACTTTTCTAATTTTTTCTTAACTTTTTCCCATTTTAGGTATGTAATTTAAGATCATTGTAGTTTGCCAATGTTGGCAGCACTTGCAACGACTTACTTTGATTCCAAAGAACTGAGATTATGCAAATGCGATGGCACGCTGTTCACTTCTTGCTGAAACTGTTGTTGATTCTTGTTCAAATATTTCTTCGTCGGCGTCTTCGGCTTCTTTGATTCTTGTTGTTTTTGAGCCGAACCGCCCGAACTTCGGTTGCCGGTAGTTTTCGTTTTGGGTGGGCTCATCGAAATAGGACCTGCCGGGCTTCCATCCTCATTAAGAAGATTAGGGTTTGCATCCAATTCTGCTTGCCTTTTGGCCCGTCTTTTCCATATCTGTGATGCAACAAAACAAAAAATAAAAAATATGCGATATATTAAAGAAAATATTGAGGGCAAATCAACACAATTCGATTACAGAAGCGGTGAAAATCGCATGCATCTGTGCTTATTATAATTAAACGCCGGCTGAATTAATTTCAAATTGAATTACTAACGTATTTCTCATGAAGTGAAACAGTTGCCCAGAGTTCGCCCAGTTTTTTACTCGTCTGAGAGAAATCTGAAAAAAAAAAATTTTTTTTTTAAATAATGTACTGCATAGTCATTGGACAGTAAGTTGTAAGGACAACTATGAACGCAAAGCATAGTTTATACAGACAAACTAACCAAGATTAGGACTCGTTCGCTGGAGCTCCTGTCTGATTTCCTTGGCCCACAACATGTAAGCTGTAAGTCTGCTTTGCCCTTTGTCTTTCTTGGGCGATTTAGTCCGACCGACGATTTTGCCATCTTTTATGACCAATTTCTTCTTGCTGTTGTTTTTCTCCGCAGGATACAACGACCTAGGCTAGAATATTAAGGATTTATGAGTCATACACGTATTTCAATCAAGTAGTAAAATATCAATCTCATACCTCTCGTTAACAATTATTTCGACCAATTTGCACACGTTTCCTTCCAAATCAATAGACTAATTATCGTATACCACGGAATTCACCTGAAGAGGATCGGTTGCATTTGAATCGCCCGCAATTGACTGGAAACCTTCAGATTCTGGTATGCAAACTTCCTGCTCTTCAGTATCCTCCGGTTCACTTCCTGAATACAACAAGAACGGTATTTACTTATTCATGAATATAAACGAGCATAGCTCAGTAAACGTGCAGGAAGTTTAAAAAAAGAAGAAAAGGGAAAAAATTAACACAGCAGCCTAGCTTAAAATAAATGAAAATAGTTCTACACTGGTCCCTGGCCCAGTACGGCCGCCCTCAAGGCTGAAGTCGGGCTACAACAAAAGTCCAGCTCTGGTGAGTCAGGCAAAGTGGAGTTAACCTGCTGGGGGAGACAGTGGAGAGGTCTATGGTAGAGGTAGTTGGCGGGAGCAAAAGGGATGTGAAAAAGTGACGGAATGGGTATGAGGGAACATTGAAGGACACTCCGAAGAGCAGCAAGGGATAGTCTAACTCCACACAAACAAAGTGCAGAAGAGTGTCGGACAGCCATCAACGCTTCTCCAGAATAACCAAACCAAGCTCCACCAACTGAACCTCTGGGGTGTAGCAGTCCAAACCTCCAGACTTGAAAGCGAGGTATTGCAAAAATTTACACTGGACTCTTTCGATTTTGTATTTGTGGATGGTGTAGTACCGGGACCAGACCACGCTGGCGTACTCCAACATTGGGCGGACGAGGGTAGTATACAAGAGGCGTATCGCGGCGATACTGGAGTACTACTGAGTGGAAACCCTTCACGAAACCCAGTGCTGCATCCCACGACTAGCAACTGAGCTTATATGCTCGCTGAATGTGAGACGGCTGTCAAACAATACACCCAGGTCACAGGCCAGCTCGGTATAGAAAGCAATTCCATTCAACTGCATTGAGCTCAATCGGAGATAGTGAAATATTTTATGGAGAAGGAAAACTAATTACCCATAGATTCAATGTCAGATTCTTCTTTCAGTTGAGGCGGATATGTTACATCGTGTGCGCTTTCATCGCTCATGGCCTCCTGCTTGAGGGTAGGGGAAAACGGAGCTGTAGTGTCGCCCAAATCTTGCAGTAGCGAAGTGAAAATCTAAACAGATCAAGCAATCTGAAGCAGGGAATAAAAGTTTATGATTCCAATAGATCACTTATGTCACATAAAATCGACCAGGGAAGCAATTATAATCGATTGGTATTCAATCGTCAAACGGGCAATGAAATTATAGAATTAAAAATGAGGAGATACCTCGTCGGTGAAAACCTCTTCTTTGACTGTCGGTTTTTCCTTCTTCACAGGTCGTACTGCTAAAATAATAGGTTCAGGCATTAATGAAGTCAAATGGAAAAATTTACGATAAACTCTCAGTTAGTTATGTTATCATAACTAAAATATAAAACATAGAAGCTTCAGCTTCGAAAACCACACAGTTAATTGTAGAACTGGTTAGTAAGATGCTTACAATCCGTCTCACCGGGCGACAGCAAACTTTCAGAACGGTCCCGTTTCTTGCTAGCACTAGCGCGGATATCTATTTCGTCCAAATTTTCAAAATCCATCAACTTCGAAGATTTCTTGCGCACCCGTCCCGACCTGGAGACACCAGTCACTTCCAGTTCTGAGAAAAGAAGTATAAAATAAGCATTATGGGGAATTTTAAAAGCCCGAAGACGCACATTTTGGTTGTAGGATGATACACCAAATTGAGATCCTTTCGAAACGAAGGAACGAATTTCAAAATGCAATTACATCGGACAGTTATCCGTCAAGCTGAAAAAAGGCGCTAGAAAGAATGACGGTATTACGCTCGATTAAAATTGAGAAAATGGCAATCTACTAACCGCTATCTTGTTTCACGAGCTTCGGCGGGAATTCCTCCTTCTTTTTAACAAACTTTTTATCCATAATTGACTAGCTATCAGATTAATATAATGGTACAACAATTTTCAAAATTCGGGAATGTGAACCATTAGTTGCATCATTTATCAGCTAGTCAAAACAAACACTGGAAAGAGTAAACCTTCTCTTTCGCGGATCTTGGAAAACGCAGTGTTGCCAACATTCCAATAGATCATCAATCGAGACATCGATCGATTGAGAGCTTACTCGAATCGATTCGATTATTATCGATTATTTAGTGGTTGATCGATGTTTCGTAGATCTCACGGAAAACGGAAATAACAGTAATGAGTAGTCGATTATCTTTATGACGGCAAGTAAAATTTTTATTTACATTAATCTTCTCAACATTACTCGATGGATTCCAATGTCGGCAGCGGAAGTCCATCTTGTGTCCTTGTGATCGATTTTGTTATCGTAATTGATTGAAAAATGATGATTGATTCTAACAATCGATGTTTACCGTAGGAACGAGAAAGTCAATTCTAAATTTATAACAATTACGATTGTGTCTATTTCTTTATTTAGACGTTGCTCTATGTTTTTTCTTCAGAAAATATTCAACTTTTTCTCTCCTTTGTTGAATGAAAATGAAAATACGGGTCCATTCAATCACTTGGAACTCCCTGCCCCGTAATAACACAATGATAAGTCGACCTCTTGATTGATGTTTCAAAATGTCGATCTTATGAATTAAAAGATCGATGCCAATTTTAACATCGGAAGAGAAAAATCGATGTTTAGAAAAAATCGATTTTTCCAGAAATTTTCGAATTTGGTAACGAATATAGAGAATGTTTTTCGAATGCTTGGGATTAGTTAAACTGGGAACATTATTAAAGATATAATCATTCTAAAAATCTGAGAAAAGCTAACTTTGATTTTCTTATTAAAGTGTAACATGATGCAGTGGAAATGGGAAGTTGAACTTCATGTTGAATTCATTACGTTATTCATTACTTTTGGCTAGAACGTCAATGTTGATAAGAAGCTAACTTAAAATTGATGTTCTACATCGATGTTTTGCGGAATTGATCGATTTTTGACAAACATCGATGTTTTAGGAAGAAGATCGATACATTACCAACATCGATGTTTCGGGGAGAAGATCGATTTTAGACAATCATCAACATCGATGCTAACGATAAGCACTAACAACAATAACAACAATGTTTTGAACATGAAGGAAGGTCTAAATATTTGTTTTAATTCTTAATTTTGGCACGTCTCCCGCTTTTGTTTAACAAAAAGCTGTTTTATTCATATTGAAATGGACGAGATTTTGGAATCGCTGTCGACGTCGACTAGGATCAGTTTGGAAGATGATGATCTATCGTTGATGCATCCGCGCTACGCCGATTACAAACCGAAAAAATCCTTCGGCCAAGAAGAACGGAGGAGAAAATGGATTTTAGAACAAAAAGAGTAAATATTCCTACGATTTTAATCTAGTGGCATGAATTATTGCGATGGGAACTTTACTCGCGTTAAATATTAAACATTCAAAAACACCTTGATGTTGGTTCCATTTTGCAGAAAAAGATGCGACAATATGATTCTCAACCGTAAAATCGGCGACCTCATGTGCGACGATAGTGAAGAAGACGACGAAGGTACGGAAGATGATTCGGAAGCGAGCAAGCCGTCAACTGCTGTAAGAAAACATTTCCAAACAATTTCTACCCTGTTTGACGTGAAAATTAAATTAACCTCTAACAATAATTTTCATGAAGATTTAATCATGCCTATTAACCCTTTTTTCCTGTGTTGCAGAAGAAGCACCACAGAAACCCGAATAAAAATTGTTTAATGTTGTCATCTTGGTTGATCGACGTACCTGAAGATTTCGCCACCGACTGGTATTACCTTATTTGTCCCAGAGGACAGCGCGCTTTCGTTGTTGCATCCAAGGTAACTGATGCAACTGTTGTGTAAATTATTGTATTCGCTTTTAATCTCTCTCTTGTGTTCCAACATTTATTTTTGTCAATTTTCGCAGGGGACAACTGTAGCTTACAATCGAAGAGGGGTCTTCATGATGAGATTCCCCTCAGCTTTGCCTGGAGGTAATTACGATTCGCGAAAAGCTTATACGGCGATCGATTGCGTCTATCATGCTCCAAGTAAAACCTTCTATGTCATCGATGTGTTAGTTTGGGGCATCCCTCTTACTAATTGTGCAGTAAGTAAAATACTTTACCTGCAATATCGATGAGAAAGCTTTGAAAATATAATGGTGACAATTAGACTGAAATATATTTTAATAAGAAGACTCATCGTCGAGTTAACTTTACCGATGTTTATTTTTGCTAATTGCATTTTTACTTATCCCTCATGAAATTTCACCATAAATTCTAATGCATCTATTACCTTTCATTGCAGGCAGAACTGCGGTTCTTCTGGCTGATGAATAAGTTCTCAGAAAACCCTGAACTCACCGACGAGTCGAGGAAAAATCGACACAAATTCGTTTTGCTGAACCGAGCTCTAGTTGAAGCGCTTCCTCAGGTTAGTGACAAAATTCTGTTGTCGTTGAAGATGTCCAGTAAGTGCTCCTATATTTTTTTTTTCTCATCAGGCGATGGTGGTGCATCCTGTTTTCGAGGGCAACGATCCTCAAGTAGACGGCTTGATGTTTTTTCAACGCGAAGGGCTCTACGTCAATGGAAAATCTTTATTAGTCACTTGGCTTCTACCGTTCATGATACAGGATATTCTTCAAATACCCGTCCACGACGCTTACCGATCTGAAATACCGTTGAAATACGCTACCAAATCAGCCGTTGTGAGTTCGATATTTTTGTGCCACAATATCATTTTAAAGCTCTAGTCGTCTAGCTGATTCGCTCTGCTAGGCAACGATTTTTACTCCTTATTTGTTCTTATTATTCCTTACTTCATTTGTTTGCAGATGGAGACCGACGCATGCGACAACTGATATTCATTAGCTGTGATCTTTAAATTGAACTGTAGCTGAAAACTTTTTTAATTATGTGTATTATTCAGATGTTAGTTCAATTTCGTTTTGACCAATGTTCGCTTTACCATTCGTTTATGGTAAAATATTTCCCCGTTTTTTAAATGTAATTTGAATTAACTTCTTCAATTTTGATTCGATTTCAATATTTTATTCCTTGGATAATTGCATTAATTTTATCATGATTTACCAGCGGTTGCCTTTGCGCATGATGTTGCAAAAACCTGTGCCATGCCTTTGGCCGAGTATTTATAAATTGTTCGTCTCATTTACGAGAAAGTTACGACATAATTGTTCTGTCAGGTCAGAAGAATAAAATGGAATTAGTACAGTTTTACTAAAAAGATGAATTTATTTGAACAGTTATTACAATCCTTTCGATATATTAATTAGAGGCATGGACAAAAGTAGTTTAGTTTATGGGGGCCAAGATGGAGTCAGAAATTTCACTATACTTCACCATTTGGCGAGCGATTCCTTTTTGGTTGATGGTACCCAAACGGATGACACCGCCAGATGATCCATCGCGACTAATAGCAAGACCGATTGCTGGAAAAAAAATTAAGATACAATTAATAATGTTCTATGGATATAAAGTCCTGATTATTATGTTTGGCCTATGTTGATAACTGACCTCTAGTGAGAAAATTCCTGCACTCCTCTTCGGTCATGTTTTCCTTGAAATTGGAATCAGTGAAACCGTAAATGAAGGTACTGCCAGAGCCGGACATGGCGAACTTCTGATTGACGACCATACCGCCCATAGGAATACTGAATACCTGTTGTTTTTAAAATGGAAGGGAAACATTTAAAAATCACGTCATATTATAGAAATTTGTTCACCTAACTTTTCTATTGAATTTTACCTGGCCTCCTTTGACTTTGTCCCAACCAGCGACGAGAATACCAGCAACTAGCTGGTCGCGATATCTGTAGCAAATATCTTGAAACGCGGCGGCGACTATTTCGACAGTTGGTTCTTCGTTATTTTCATTCCTACGAACGCATAGATATGATTATTCGAATGCGGCCAGTCGAAACTCAATTATTCCCAGTTTATGGGCCAAATTATTCAACTAGAAAGTACACCTTCATTTGAATATAGAACCAAATATTTAAATTTGCGAAATTTGTAGACGAAAAAAATATTTTAAATACCATTTGAGATGTTTAATGAATTCGACTGCCAATTAATTGTTTGCAAACATTGCTACCAGACTCATATATCTCAAAATACTTAAATAATTTCAATTAATTTATAGAAGCAACAGTTCTCGCCTGTAGAAATCCATTTGAAAGGCCACCATGTCCAAAATCGCCTGAGTATCAGCAGCTGACCCAGCGCGGCAGCAGTAGATGTAATCGGTGATTCGTGATAGTTTGTCCGACGCTCGGTTAGCAACATAAGATCCGGTGCTTGTTCTAGAATCGGCACCGATCATCACACCGCCATCATATTCGCACGCAAGAATGGTAGTCTAGAAAATATTGATCGAAATTTCTTTATGACATACCACGAGCATAGGTCAATAAACACAAAGAAACAGCAGCCTCGCTATTTATATAAGTATTAAAAATAAGTATATGAGAATTATTACCAACGAAGCTGCTCAAAGTGAACAGAATTATTACAGTTCAATGCTGTCATTTCTACTATACATAACATTATGAACACAGATTTATGAAAATAGTAAAACAACTCGGAGCTTGGCGTGCACAAATCGAAAACACGCAACTTACACCAGTGGTGAGTTCTTCTTCAAAAGCGACCGGTGCTCCAAAAGCATCGTATTGCTTGGTAGAGAGTATCGTCATTGATGACATTTTCGATATATTCTCAACGTACACCACACAGCAAACTGAACAGAATATAAAACAAAAACTCCGCAATGACCCAAGCAGAAAGCAGAGGATAATAAATTTTTGTAAAATCACTCTGAAACTGCAACAACTGTTGTTACTTTAACCTTCACCTTTGTTATCCTGCTTACCTTAGTTGCTATGTTAGACAAAAAACAATTTTTTCGAACAACCCAAACGCTACGGAGAGAAATCTACCAAACGAAATGTTAACTATTTTTTCCGGAAAATGATGAATGAAATAATAACTAATTAATTCAAAACTCAACATCCGAGAGAAAACTACACTGTAACATAATATTTATAAATTAATTTTTATGTCTATAATAGCTCACGAGTTGAACTAAAGGGAAAGTACAATAAGATAACGCTTTCAACGTTATCGTGCCGAAGTGTCTTAGATTAGTCCTATTTTCTTCTGTTTACTGTCGCAGTCTCTTATGAAAAATGATCCAAAACCATTTTCGAGCCGTGTAAATTAAATTTGATCCGGTCTGTTCTCCTTCTGCAAGATTTATTTTGTCTTTTTGAAATGGCAGTATGCGTTGCCATCATTGGCAAAGAGGTAAGGTTGAAATTAACTACAAAAACCGCTCTTGATAAACGGTGCAATACTATCGAGCAATTTGTTGTTTTGTAGAAGTAAGTTTTTGCTCCTGATACGAGGTATTATTGTTCCAGAACGCACCCAAGTTCATAACATGCACGGACAGGAATCAGGAATTGGATTTCCACTATAAAGTCCATTCTTCGTTGGATATTATCGACGAAAAATTGTCAGCGACGTCGCTTTCGAAAGCGACCGATCTTCGAGAGCAGTTTCTAGGCCTTCTTTACGCCACAGAGGAGCATAAATTGTATCCTTTAAGACTCTATTAGATTAGAAAAATTGAACTAGATGAGAAGTATAGGCCGAGATTTTTTGATTGGAGGTTACATTATAGATTACAATGAGAATTGGCTCATAGAAAAATGTCTCAACATGAAATCCGTTTCCAGGAGCAACTTGAGCGAAAAGTTGCCTAGTTTGTAGCCGAGGTAACTTGTCATGAGCATAGCAGGTTGGCCATAGTGTTGCAGTCGACTAGCAAAACCTCATTTACAACAGTTCAAATAATGTAACTCTTTCTGCAGGTTGAGGGGGAGAGTAACGAGACGACCTCTTCTCCATTTTTTCTTTTTATTACGCCGAGTACTTTCACCCGTTCGGGCTTCTTCAGGGCATTATAGGACCAATGGTACCATAGGTACATAGGGCCATAGGTACCATTGGTCCTATAATGCCCTGAAGAAGCCTGAACGGGGGAAAGTACTCGGCGTAATAAAAAGAAAAAATGGAGAAAAGGTCGTCTCGTTACTCTCCCCCTCAACCTGCAGAAAGAAGGAATACGACCACCTGGAGAAGAAAAAATAATGTAACTCGTTTATAATTGAACAGTACCAGGAATCCACCTAATTAATTGAATTTAATTATATTGAATATTGCCTTATTTTATTCTTTTGTCGCATGTGAATTATTCCTTATTATAATTATCAGATATGGATACGTTACTAATACGAAAATGAAGATCATCATCGTTATCGATTCGAACCATCAAGCATTACGGGACAATGACATCAGAGCGGTAATATTTGAATTAAATGGTTTAATAGTTGGAGGGTTCGATTGAATAATTGACCGATTAAAAAAATCTATCTTCAGCACAATCCCATTCCATCAAATTCTCTACTTGAGTTGCATAGAAGGGCCTATTCTACTTTACCTCCTATTCACTTCTCTACCATTGGTTATACCGAAGTTGGAAAAAAAATTCTTGGGTTTTTCAAGTTCCCCAAATTATGTCCAAATAATTTTATCTGGCCGAGTTATATACGAATACCTTAATTTCAGGCTCTTCTTATTCCGTGACTCATTAATCGTTCAATCAACCATAACTCATTTCATAAATATTACCAAAAAACTTTGCCTCTATTTTTTTTTTTTTAAACTTTTTTTCTCTTACAGATGTTCAGAAAACTTCATAGCGCCTATGCTGACGCTGTGTGCAATCCGTTTTACATTCCCGGCGACCAAGTCACGTCGAAGTAAGACTTTTAGCGCAACACGAATAATTTCTTAGATAATAACATTCTAATTATTTGCATTCCGTTTTCAGGAAATTTTGCGAAACTGTCCAGAGCCTCTTGGTGAAAAGTCTGGTCACCGAACCTCCGTGTTGACTTCTCGGCGCACTTGGTTTGCACTAAGTATAAATAAAATAAATTGTTCTGCGTTTATTCGTACTAAATATAATTCCTTAGTTTAAGAATTTCATTTAAAGCTATCACTGTAAAAAATTACACTTTATGTACAACGGCCGAAATTATAGCCATTCGATATAAAACTTACAATAAATTAGTCTCTACCTAATTATTGAAATACTTGGCGATCCCTGATTTTGGCTTTTTATCCGCTTTCAAAAACGGCGTATGAAGTGCGTTGTGTAGTCGATTTGCCTTTTGTTGCCCCAATCCTGGACAAAGAGCAAGAGAGTGAGCTGACGCTTTAATGATATTCTCCAGCGAACCTGCACAAATGATTGCAAATTGAAAATAATTCGGCAAATATTGAAATAAATTCGGGACTAACGGTTTTATGTAAATTACCATAGTTATTGAGCAGCGTCGAAGCGTCAGTTTTGTTTATCGAACGGATTGACGTCAACGCTGACATTATTTTGATTCTCGCATCAGATTCTGTCTTTTCCATAATCATATCCGGCGGTTTGTGTTCGAATTGTTTATAAACTTGAAGAATTTTAGCCGCTTCCTCGGGGCTCCAGGCGAGCACCAATGTTAGATCTGTCAGTAGACAAATTCTGCAGGCAGAAGTAAGCGATTGGCAGGTCAAGATCAAATGGAGCGGAAGTGAAAAAAAAATATTTGTTGAAGTACCATTATGTTTTGTAGGTCCGCTAAAAAATCCATTAAAATGTGCGCAGTTTTGAATTTCGTACCTTGTAAGGTGTTTCAAGTTGAAATGCGGATCTGGCATGTCAACATGAACTAGGAGCACTCGCAAGTCGTACAGTTTCCCGAGCTGTTTTATTCGCTGATTGATGTAATCTTGTTTCAAATTGTGATAAGCTAGGGACAAAAAAAGCGCCGCAGTCGTCCGGCCCATGACATAATCCGGTACGATAGACTCGTCATACTCCCAGATTACGCCAGTTAGAAATTTCAAAAGCGAATTGCCGCGTTGCTTTGGATTCACTAAAAGTGTGTTGCTGGCACCTGCTCCTGAAAATCGGACAGAAAACGTCTCAACGAGAAATATCAAAATGAGGGAACCAAGTTTGTGTCAAATCAACGCTAAATGACATTTCACCTGTGACCAAGACTTTCTTCTCAGGTTCACCGCTAGCTGATCGCAGTATGACAGATTTTGATTCGCGTGACAGTTCACTCGCCACATATTCCGGTTTGCTCGGTCGGTTGTCCATTTTATCAAGAGGCCCAAATCATGTATTACAAATGGACCATTTCGTACGCGTTAGATCTGAAATTGAAAACGCGGGTAAATAGTGTGGTTGTGAGAAAGTTTAATCCTCCAGGTCACGAAATCATCGCAGTTGAGTTTAGAAACTATGTGCTACAAATTTTTTCTTGCGAAAATGGTAAAACGTGGTTTCTCAGTGAATTTGAATATAATTGTAATTCATTATTGTTCTTTTGGTTGTTGCATACATTTTTCTTGCTGTTGGAATGAGGGGGAGATAAACTCGCTAACTTTTCTTCTTAATATCTTTATTCTGCCTCGATATTTTGCCCAATCAGACAACTTCAGGGCTACATACGTCCACCAGGAACCAAATGTAGTTGAAAAATCAAGAGGTATGGAATTTGTATACATCTAATAAGCAACAACATGGCAGCTATTTAAATATCCACTCTAATTAATTTAGAGGGAACATTTTTTGTCCATTCTCATTAATAAATTGCAGTGATCACGAATGTCCGCACAAGTCGTCGCACTTCTCAACCCACAATCCATAGATCACAATTCGTCCGAAAAAGTCTGTACTCGAATTGAACACAATTTTCACCTTGCTCGTTCGAAAGTTTCGGGGCATCGGAAAAACCTGGATTGAATTGTTATCTTCCGGATAGAAATCGAAATTTTCCCCTTCGTCGGTTGAAATCGAACAATGTTGGCCGGCGAATCCTCCTTGGAATTGTATGGACAACGTGCAAATGGCGGTCGTTTCTCTGAACCCAATGCTGATCCATTGGGGTAGCCCTTGGTCCGAACTCCAACATGTCTCAAGATCACCGTCGAAGAGATGCTTCTTTGAAAATTGTTTGACGTCGCGATTTTGCACAGAGCTCACAGCGCAGGATTCGATTTCGTTTTTCATGTCAATTTTTACTCCCATGACTGACCTACGGAGCAAAATCAGAATCACCCTGCGCATCAAAAAACTATAATCTAGGCATAGAGACCACGATACTAATTTTGGACGCAGATATTGTATGATATAATGGGGTTGAGAAAAATAAACGTTCTTCCTCAATATTGATGTTTTGTAGCAATGTTAGATAACTGTTCTACAGCACAATCTTCCGCTCTCAGTCTCTTTGGGGTATAAATGAGTTATCTGAGCAGTTTCTCAGTTATAACGCACACTTGTTTATTATTCAATAATGAGCGAATTTAATCACCCAAGAAAACCATTTTTATTGTTTTAAAAATGGTTTATCATAAAATAATGAACTAATGTAACCGCCCAAGAAATAATATTTCTAACTCTCCTCAAAATTTGATGTTTTGAGTTTCAAGGCGTGTAAAATCCGAATGTCTATCCGTTTAAAATTATTTTGAGGTAACTATAACATCAGGATCCTATAAATTTTCATCAAAAATCAATCTTAGTCTGACGATGGCTTAATTCTTCAACAAAATCGCTCTCTCTATTTTATGGGTATTATCAGGGGGATTTGAGGGGGAGAAAATTCGTGTTTTCCCGTTTTTCATTGAGAGGTGTATTCGGGATCAATTTCTACAGATTTTTGGACTCCGAACCGAATGAGACCGTCGCAGTGTTCATTTCTGTGATGGCTCTCGAGTTACCGCAAAGAATTTGCAACTTGTGTAGTTCGAGAATTTTTGGAGCCATAAAAGTCGATCTATATTCGTTATAATGGTCGTCAAACACTCTCTCTAGAGAATAATTTAGCTTTTAATTCGAAAATTAGGAACAATAAGAATTATTAAGATTACAATAGTTGCCGCGTTCAAAAGGAATAATAAACCACAGTCCTATCACTTGCAGCGTTTTTACCATTTTTAGTTCGTGAAGGTTTACATCATTTATCCCCACGAGCATACATTTCTCGACAATATAATTTGATTTAATCAATAGCAACTTACCCGTTATTTGTTGGTAATTTGAATTGAAAATCTCAAGCAATATTATGAAAAAATCCTCACAAAATGTTTCTCTCCGTGAAATAACGGAGAATGAGTGTCTTATCCCAAAACAAAACAATCTGACGCACTGATCAAAGATCGCCGTGCGTCCGACATAAACAAAGGACAAAAGTGAACAACGAGTCGTGTTGAACGCAAAAAGTAATTTGTCTGCTGGGTACTCAATTCGAATAATTTTCGAACGATCAAAATGAACAATCCTTTTCTCTCTCGATTTTTTCTCTTCTAGCTTCAAATGAATTTTTCAGAAAATTTATGCTGTTTCATCAGCTTTTTTCCAGTCAGTTTTCCAATTTTGACAGTATTATCTTATCACAGTTGTCTCTATGGAACAGTTGCCTTCTGATTGGGTCAGATGCTTTTGTTGATGATGTGCAATTCTAATTTTTTTAAACTTATTACAGATCATTAACGAAAATAAGCTGAACTATGGAAGTGCTAGTACATCATGAAGAAACCGAAAACAAAACTCTTCCAAGCATGCCATTGCTGTTTCCACTTTCCCTGCCAAGTTCGCCAGTATCTTCTCCAAAGGTATATTTACAAAATGTTACATTATTTCACATCAGCTTAAAATCTCACATTTGAGATTAGGTGATCATTTAACTGAATTGCTTGAAAACTTATTGTTAGCAGAGAGAGGAAAATACGTTTTAAAACAAAAGTCAGTTTTATTCCGCCTCCTTTTTTAGGAGCGCAATTATTTATGTTTTATATTTTGAGTTGCTCTTCGACAATAGTGGAAAGCGTTTGAATTTAATTTTCAGAGAGAAGATGCTGATGTACCCTTCGTGTTGGAAACCGACGAAACCTTTCAAACTGACGTTAGTAAAGAAGAGATGTAAGTTGATTATTTTTCTCAATAAAGCGCTGAAATAATCGCAGTTCGCCATTTAAAATTTCAATTTCGCCGTATCTTCGTTCTAATTCATATTTCCAGTAGGTACGCAGAGAATGAAAAGTGTATTGCTAAGGAGTTTCAAGACTCAGCGTATAACTCGATTCCAATGGGCGTAAGTTTACTATTCAATTAAACTTATTTCCCTTCTCGTCGCATTTCTTGATGTCCGGGGGTTGTGAGGGGGAGAAAAACTTGGCGAACCATTCTCCAGTTCTTTATTGCCTGGCCGAGCACTTTCGCCCATTCGGGCATCCTCCAAGGGTCCAAGGCTGTGGACCCTATGGCTCCACGTCTCCCTGAGGATGCCCGTATGGGCGAAAGTGCTCGGCCAGGCAATAAAGAATTGGAGTATGAGTCGCCTAGTTTTTCTCCCCCTCACAACCCCCGGTATTCAATTAAAGCTAAATTTCCGACTGCAAGCGCTACCAATAACATTTTGAATTATTGTCCGCATTATATAGTTATCCTCAGTATTTATTATTATTTACCAGCATTTATACTATTATTTTTCCTCAGTATTTGTTGATTTAATCTCTAATTTTAACTATTCTTAAAGTTCTCGCGGGAGATTCGCACAATACAGGCCTTGCCTACCGTTGGGCTTTAATTATTCAAATACAACTTCTTATTTTTTAAATTTCCTTGTATCTGTTTTATGAATTATCTCTATCTCTCGTTTCTTTCATTATGTCCGCTCTAATTTAAGGAATGTGATGAGCTTGTGATACGCGCTGATGCCTCGCCGTTGAGTGAAAAACGGAAAACTGGTAGTAACCATCCTCCGCCTAAAAAGCGGCGAAAACTGGAGATTTTCGAAGTTCCTGAAGTGGCTGAAGAGGAACCTGATAACCGTGAGTTGTTCAACCGAGATTGGATCTTAGAGTGATCTCCTGCAGAGCATTAATCAGGTTTTAACATTCCCAACCGCAGTTCTGCAGTTCATTACTCAATTATCCCAGTTCATACAGTTATTTCCTCCAATTAACATCATAATTCGTCAGAAAACAGTGAGCGAACTCATAATTCTTTTCAGATTACGCCGAAGCGTATTTCAGCAAAGTGAAATCAATGTTGGATGAAGCGACGTTTCAAAAATTCATCGCCATCCTCAGTGAAGTTTCAGTAAGTTGAACGTTTGCATAGTCATCTAATAATTCACGTTTATTTGTTGTTGAATCAGCCATGAATTTTTTTAACGTATTTCATTTACTGGATCACGTTCTCTTATTTTTCTTATTTGGTTTCGTCAATGAAAATCTGAGTTTGTTGATATCAGTTCGTGATATTACTAGCTCTAATCGCGATTAGCAGCCTGTTAATTGTTACCCCATTTTCTTGCAGGATGAAGAAGGCAGCGCTGTATTATTGTATAGAAAAGTGGAAAACCTCCTCGCCAACTTTCCAGAATTGGTAGACGATTTTGTCGGACTCTTAACGTTGCATCAAGCGCTTGAGATAGGAAAACTTCACGAGTACAAATTCATTACTCGGTCGCTGGCTTTCTTCAAAAAACTCGAGGTTCCCTAGTTTATGGTGTAATGTCGTGCAATTATGCGTGGAAAACATTCGTTTTCTCATTAGTGCTTTTTCTCAGGGCAACCATTTGACGCGGATCATTCACGCGTTAGAACAACTGAATACAAATTCGCACGTGACTCCAGATTCAATAAAATCTGTAGTTCTTCCATTGCTCAAGGGTCATGGTCCACTTGCTGATCATTTCCTTCATTTGCTGCCGAATGAGAAACCTCCGCCTAGGTAATCATTTTATAATGTTTCATTGGGTTTTGTTTCAAATTTTCAACCGACACGTGGACTGAAAAAGATCAAATACATAAAATAAAATAATGTAATAAAATCAAATAATAAAATGCTGAACTCTCTAGCGTGCAATTCTGAAGCATAATTATATCTTCCAGTTCTCCGGACGAGTACGAGAACATCACCGAACCTATGATGCTTGAAGACGGTGATGACGGAGGTTGGGATCATGTCCGCATACCTGAACATACTGAGAGAGGATGTCTCTCAGACTGTCCGTGCCGGTGCCACACAGCTCCTACGCAACCGTTTTGCTTAGCTTGCAACATAAGGGTGGACGATTTTATAAATATAATACTCATTAGAAGAACATAACTGAAAAATATTTAAGGAGAAAATTGTGAACATTTTCTTTTTCATTTCAGTTCATCAAAGGCCAAGCTTATGTGCAGTATGGCAAAGTAATCAGGTATTGCAAGGTGCATTTCAATGACATGTCGCATGATGAAGTGCTCCAACGGTTCAATCCTGCTCTATATTCGAAGATTAAACGGAAAAAGAAATCGATCAGCAAAGCTCCTCCCAGTGAACCATTTAAAGGTATTATGATTTATTTTAAAAGGTTTAGATTGAAGTATTTTTAGAGTAAGGCACGTCATGGGAACAAAAACTAAAATATTCGAAAACCTGCTTCCATTTGTCACGCTCTGCTACCAATTTTCTACTGATTTCATTTCCAAATCTGTGTACAGATAAATAAAACAAAAATTGCCATTTAAAAAAAAATTTTTCGAATAAGATCAGTTTTTATTTTTGTTTCTCTATTTGACGCAAATTCTCTTGTATTTTCAGCAATCTCGCAGTTCATGTTTCAAGACGAAAATGCTCTGTTGTCGAAAGATGATGTCTCCGCAAAAATTGAGACCGAAATGTTGCCTTCTGCTAAGATTGAAGAGAAAATTGAAGATGAAGATGATTACTGGGAGGAAGATGACGTATCAAGCGGTAACTAATTATTATTTAGAATCATGATTCAGGCAGTCGAGAGAATTATCTATGTTTTATCTCTGAAAATTTCCCAGGTGACAAATCGTCAGCTGGAGATTTATTCGAAGAGGGCGACAGACATTCAGAGGATACAGATGACAATACGAAGTTTTTGGAACGGTTGGCTCACCCACTTTCACCTTTGGGCTCAACTGTCGAAGGCGTAAATAAATGATCAACTTAACCAAAATATATTCATATTGATTACTGAAAAAATTTTAATACATTTTCTTGTTTTCAGTATTATTTGGAAGGTGAATTTGGCGAGGAATCACGAGAAGCGGCTGAAAATACTAAGCGCGTTCGAAAAGGAGTTGTCATTGATGTCAGTGATATCCGACCAAATGGTGTCAACGCTCACGTTATCAAATTTGAAACCAGGCAAGAAATGATTATCACCACAAATCTCCACCTAATTCTCCCTCGATTTTAGTGTTTTGGGAGATATAATAAAATTGATCCAATTTTTAATCCTGTATGTTTGATCGTAGGCCGTCAAACGACCCGTGCGTCAATTCCTCTCCTTCGCCAGATAACTCGAATCCAAACAGTCCCCGCCATGTCATACGCGATGCCACAGTTGTTTTCGACGACGGGGAAATCAATCAAAACTCTCAGTTTGTGAGTTGAAACGATTTGAATTCTCATCTTCTTTATTCATTGCCGAAAGTTCATTTGTTAAGTCATCTGGCTTTTTTTCAGGAATCTGACGTTATTATTGATTTGGATGAAGACGTGGTTACGAGCAAGGATGTAAACGACGAATCAGTTGAAATGGATGAAAGAGCATTATCTTGTGACTTCGCCATCGTCGACAATGACCCTGTTGATGACCCTATTGACTGTGATTCTTCCAGTGACATTAAGGTGATAGCTGAACAAACAAATGAAGCAATCACAGACGAGAAGACAGTTTTTGTAGCTGTCAAATCTGAAAACGATCCCCCGAGCATGCCATCGACTTCTGGTCAACTTATGGACAGTTTTCCAAATGATATCCACGATGAAAACGTAGATCGAAAAATCGAATCGAATTCCAATAGTATATCCGATAATTCTACTGAGAATGTTTTGCAAAAAATGGAAATTGAAAGGCTTGGAAAATGTGATGTAACTACAGAAAACCGCCATGGAAATCAGGTGAAGATGATCGATGAAAAGGGCGAGGAAGAAAGCTCATCGTTGAGCACTGACTTTCAAAAATGGACAATGCAAGAGGACAAACTGATTTTGGAATCATTCCTTAGAAAAAACGGCGTTGACGATGAAACAATTGCTGGCAAACTTCGTGAATCAATGCCACGATGGACAGTGTTCCAGGTATTGTATTTGTTGAATTAATATCTTTCTATCATCTAAATGATAGTACTTATTTCTAAACTCCGCTCTTCTGTTTTTAGATACAAGAGCGATTCAAAGTACTTTGGGATCTCCTGATGAAAACAATGAACTGATGAAGATGCCGTAGCCATGAGATACCTACCTAAATTATTCATGTAAATATCTTGACTGTTATTTATTTTTAATTGACTTTAAGCTATTTCTGTGTCCTCTATGTGTAAACGTTTCTAAAATCTAATTATATTTAGTCGTTAGTGTGGAAATGAAATTCTCATTTCAATTTTTTTTATCCTAATAATTATCCTTGGACTATCAGTTCCCGTTTTAGAGAATTATAGAGAAAGGAGGTTGCAGTGTCATTTTCCATCCCAGTACCAAGGCCTTATCGATTTTCAATTTGGTTTATTATTCAATAATAAACCATTGTAACCGCCCAAGAACCAAAAATGCACACAAAATCATTTTGGCCAAATAATGGATGAATTCTTAATTGCCATCTCTACTTTAAGGGTAATTTTTGGGGTGTTTCAAGAGCTGGGGGAATTCTTATTTTTCCATGGTTTTTAAAACATTGGTGAATTATAAGTTGATATGTTGTGTATAATTGATATCAACTTCTATTAATTTTTTTTTTACGCTAAATCGAATTGAACCATAACGGAGTCGATTTTTGAGGGGGGGAAACTCATATTTTCCAAGGTTTGTCAGAAAAATGTGTATTTGGGATCAATTTCTACAAACTTTTGGACGCTGAATCGAATGAGACCATCGCGAGGTCGATAGTTTTATTGGTTCTCGAGTTATCGCAGCTTTTGTGTCGAATTTGGGAGATTTTCAGAATTTATACATGAGGGTATAACTCAAGAGTTCTTGAAGCTATAAAAATCGTTCTATGCTCAATGGTCAAACACTCTCTCCAGCTGTATCGTTAGGCAATAAGTTTAGCTTTTAATTAGGAAATTAAGAAAAATAAAAATGATTAAAATTACAATAGTTGCTACGGAGTTTTCCCCTATAGTTACCATCTGTTTTTCGGTGGGAACGTTCACAAATGTTCGGAATATTTAAAATGACAAATGGATAGTCTTCTTAAAATATTATAAATAAAAAATTATATATAAATTATAAAATTATAAATAAAATATAATAATACGGGCATTTGACCGTATGTAAATAAATAAATCAATATTGAAGCGAAATAACAATAAACCACAGTTCAATAATTTGCAGCGTTTTCAATAACGTTATTACTAGCGCTTCTGGTGAGAGATATATAACTAGTCTATTGTTCCGATGTCTCCCTCCCCTCGCGAACGTTGGCCATTCTGTTTCCGTTTCGGATTCCGTCCGCGCCGAGCGCCACTGTCCTCATGTCAACATGGCCGCACGCTTTTAATCAGTTTTTAATTGTGTTTCGTGACGTTTGGTTCGGTTTTGTTCGGTCCTCCGCCGTACGAACGATTAACGGCTGCTATTCTTTATAATTTCCATCTTCGGAATTCGAACGATTCCCTCTCGCGACTTTATAGTTTCATCGAATTCGGGCCGAAACGAATTGACAACTCCCATTGTCAATTGCTGATTCAGTTCCTGGATACTTTCCATTTGAGAAGTGTAATAAGTGTTTTTCTAGAGCGCAAATAATATTCGCACTGTTCGAGGAAGTTTTGCGATTTATTTCGACACTCACGGCGATAACGATTTCGCTTCGATAAGGTTCAAGTTGCTAACTTCAAATCGACACTGTCGCTCTTCATCGTTGCTGTTGCTCTTCATTTTTCGTCGTTCGGGACGATTTCCTCTTCGAATTCGAACGTTCGCGCGGTCGTATTTATTTCGTCAAAATGTGAAAAACCGACCAGCGTTTTCCCTTGTAAAATTCAATTCCTCGGGCGTTACTCATCGCGATAATCAAGTGACCGCGTATGTTTATGTGTCAATCGACTTCAACCGACGTCCGCTCATTTTCCGGATGGTGACTTGAAGTTAATTCGGATAATTATGTTCTTCGATGCGAAACTCGGCTTTCGGTATTTCCCTTAGTATTTGACATTGCCGGAGTGAGAATGTCGGACTGCAAAGTGACAGGCAGCTCTTGCCTGGCGCTCAAATCCGCCGTCTCCAAACTCAACCGCCTCGACGATTTCCATATGGAAAAAATCGGCGCCGGCTTCTTTTCCGAAGTGTTCAAAGTATGTACAGCTTATATTCACATTTTAATCCGCATGATTATTTTTTTCATTTGAATTATTTTAGCTCGAAGGCGCTTCATCGCTTGGAATTCTATGTAGAAAACTTCCTAATGACAAGGAACATCCTAATAATGATATATATTGCGAGGAAATGAGCCGAGAAGGCTGTCCCATGTCAAGGTGATGTTTGAAGCCAAATAAAAACAACGAGGTCATTGTCGTTTGTCGAGAAACGAGTCAAGCGTAGGTTCGAGCTTAGAGCCGTCGAATTCCGACTTTATCTGGATAGTATTGATTTCAATTCATTCCTAAGCTTCTTCGATTCGGAAGTCGAACGAAAATCTCCCTTTTTAGAATCCTCGGATTTTAGCTTTTCGATTCGCGCTAAATATTATTATGGAATTTTAATTAATTTATATCAACATTTGCGCACGTAGGCTCGCCATTGTAACAGCTATTGCTAATTCACTGGTTGTACAAAACTGCGACAATCTGATTAATTCGTTGAAAATGTTCGCAATTGTGTTGATGTCTTGGGACTTTACTAAAGGGCGAACATGACGGATATTTTTTCTGTCTCGTGTCATTCCTTCTTGCCAGTCGAATAGAACGCGTCTCCTAGATTGTTGCCTAATTTTTATTTAGTATCAATAATGAACCATTTTAATTGCCAAGAAAAAAATCGAACCGCTCCCCTCAAAATTTGACGTTTTCCTTTTTAAAGCTAATAGAATCAGAATACCCAATTTGGAAAAAAACTGCAAATGATTGTACAGTCGGATATTATTCCTTTGCTCCAATAATGATTTAAGAAGACTATCTATTTGTGATTGTAATTGTTTCCGAACATTTGTGAACGTTTCCACCTAAAAGCGGATTGGTATTTATGAACGCAAACTCCGTAGCAACTATTGTAATTTTAATCATTTTATTTTTCTTAGTTTCCAAATTAAAAGCTAAATTTTTCGCCCTTTTTGAAAAGTTAAACGCGCGTATCTCGTACTGTGTCCGAATTCAATAACGGGATTATGAAAAGCGTTCAATTCCACGTCGATGAACATTTGAAAGAGTTCCCGACAAAATAAAATCGTAAACCTCAGAAAGACAATTTGCCAACGTTCGTCCAAGTTTTTTCTTTTTCTTTCTTACCGTTGTTGTCTAATCCCCAAATGCCATTTTTTTCTTTTACAACGAATTTATCAGCCGCGGCGTAGGAAAATGCCGTCGTTTGCCACTCAAGGTTGGAAACGGGCGTTAAATATTCACGCCGTATCCGCATCGCTGTACGTCATCCGTTCCGAAAAAGAAAACAGTTACGAGAAAAATATAGGAAAACGCGGACTCTTGACATAAGGCAGATAGCTCACGTCAAAATGTCAATAGCAATAACGAAAAAGAAACTAATCTAAAAATCAACCAATAATCTACTTCTATTTACGCGATTGAATTGGAATTTCGATTAAATTTTCAGTTAAATATTCTTCTAGCGAAAGACCGAATTAGCTGCGGATATTTAATTTCTTCCGAGGTAATCGATCGGAGCTATTTCTATCACGATTTTTACGCGTTGCAAAAATCAATATATTGAACGCTTATTTTGACTCAAGATAACGGAAGTCCATTGATCGCAATGTGTTGACTCGCTAAAAGCTTTAGATCCGAGGGGAAAGATGAAATAATCTCGAAACGGTTTCGCGATGAAGCTATTAACGGGGTCGTAAATTCGAAACGGAGAAGCCGTGTGACAAATGATCTTGAATGATGTTAGATGAAATGATAGGCTCAGAATGAGCGTCATCTTGTGAGAACTAGTCGATAGCTTTTCGGACAATAACATTTATATCGACTGAGTTTGAAATGGATTACGCGATGAGGGGTTTCCCATTAAATATTTATATCTATAGAGTGATTTCGACGTTTGATCCCTCGATTCCGTCAAAACTGAAATATTTTCTAAAACTCTGCGAATGATTGTTGGTTTATTTATTTATTTTATTGACCATACACTTGTGTTGGTAACCATTCCGAAAATTTGTAGTCTTAGTACCTAAGTCTTAGTCTCCGTAGTAACTATTGTAGTTTTTTTTTTTTTTTTTTTTTTTTTTTTTTTTTTTTTTTAAATAATTTTTCTTTTTCTCAATTCTGTAGTTAAAAGTTCGCCTAACGATACAGCTTAAGAGAGTGTTCGACGATTGTTATAACAAGTATAAAACGGTTTTTATAGCTCTAGAAAATCTCAAGTTATGCCATCTTGCTAAATTTCCCAAAATCTCGAACTTGCCGCACAAAAGCTGCGATAACTTGAGAACTATTGAAGCTATCGACTCTGTTATAGTTTCATTCCATTCAGCGTCCAAAAATCTATGTATTAAATAAAGTAATAAATCTATATCTAAGTATTATATTAAATAAGGTAAATCTATATACTACCTCACTAACCTTTGTCAAAAAAAAAAAAAACTTAGAAAATACAAATTTTTCCCCTATTTACTCTCCTAAAAATACCCTTAAAATTTAGGTAGCGATTTGGCCTAAGAATAGGGCCATCGACAGTGCAAGATTGATTTTTGGTGAATATTTCAAGAATTTAGATTTTATAGTTTCTTCAGAAAATTGTTGACGGCTTATGGAGGACGGACAGAATTTTTTTAATTGGATATTCGAATTCTACATGTCATGCCTTGAAACGTAAAACGTCAAGTTTTGAGGGGGGTTAGAATTTTTTTGCGATTACAACGGTTTATTATTTAACCAAAAATCAACCGTTCATTTATTGGGAAAAACATTCACTGGGCAGTTCTTCGTAAAATTCTCTTCACTCATCATTTCTTCATTTTTCATATCATATCATTTCTCACATTTTTACTCAGAATTCGCTTAAGCGACTACGTAAACATTGTTGTAAAAAACTATGTTTCTCCATCTGTTCGGCGCTGTCCAAAAATTTTGACCGCCCTGCTAGATAATTCGATGCAAATTCGTTACTCTGTCAGTCGCCTGTAACTGCGGTCGAACCTGAGTTTTCATTTTGTGTTCGCCTAATTTGCACGTAACGTACGTTCTGCGTACGCTCGCGGAGGTAGAACCCGCGATCACGACACCGCGAATCTGCGGTTACCAGTCGACGTAAGTTGGTTATTCGTGTCAAGCTAATGGCACTCTATGGTCCAACGGTATTGGACACTGAGAGCTATCTAATCGTAAAGCGTAACGTCAAGTAGTACTTAGCAGTAGTACGTCTAGTAGTAGTATTTTGTACTTAGGCAAGTCACTTTGTTTCTGGTTTGGTTCTAGCGAATAAAGTTGAATTGCTATTGGTTTCTGTGCTCTTTCAAATGGAAAAAAAATTAATAAAATAATTTGCTTGTAATTTTAATTTCAGAATTGTCTAGACTATTTTACTTCAATATAGATGTTGTATTATGTTTCTTTTTGATTAGTTTTTATACATTATTTTCATATTTTTTTAGATTTCTTAGATTTTCTCGCCCACTATTTTGTACTTGAATTGCTTCAATTTTCTTCGTTTTTAAATATCTAGTGTTTATTATTATTATTTTTTAATTATTTTATTTTATTGTTATTTTTTTTTAAATTAGATTATTAGATTTTGGTTGATGAGGCAAAATGTTCATAATTTTGTGAACTGAGGCCACCGATAGTTTTATTGGATTTATTTTTGATTTTTCAGGCTCAGGTCAGTTTTTTACTTCTGTTTTACTTGTTCTTAATTTTTTTTAAAAATGTTTTTGT